>MU157883.1:2174-145446 GCA_015657495.1 Crepidotus variabilis | reverse complement strand
AAGGGCCGACAAAGGGGTCCAGGGCGCAGCCCGGCAAGCTGTTGGCCCAGCGAAGCAGGTGGATGAGCGAAGCGAAACCGCCGTCGCGTAGCGCCGGGCCAAAAAGCTTGTTTCGTCCAACTGGCAACTGATCACAAGTCACACCCCATGCCGAGTAATTTTGACAAATGTCGGAAACCAGGGCACGTGATGTGGGACGGAGGTAATTCAAAACTTAAATTCAATCAAATTCCAATTCCAAAGCGCTTGGGGCGATCTTTAAGCACAGGGGCTTTTATGGTCTATAGGTAGTAAACATACATCAATATGATACATTATTATCCCGAAATTCTAGCAGAACTTTTTTTTACTGGCGAAGTCAGAGAAACAATTGAGACGTTTTATAGGAGCCTCACTCCGGCCGAACGTCAATACCACACTATTAACCTCGGATATTATATAGGCGTATCCATGTCTCGCTTAATGGGAGTGGGTATTTGACTGTTGCTCAGGTTTCCCAGCTCCACGCGGTCGTGGTCATAGTAGTCTTTATGGACCTCGTCGGAGATGTTAACCTCGATTTTTGTTGAATTGCCGGTTGAAAGAGTATGTCTTCCCCTGTCATTAAATTGCAGAGTTGCAGAACGTTGACCGCCAGAATTACCGGGGACGCTATAGAACGAATTGCTGCTTGTGAGGAATGCCTTCCCTTGAGCTACCCTGTACAGTATGAGGAAAGGGCCAATGACCTGGGAGAAAAATCGCTTCAGTCGTATCAATCGCCCAGACAAGTAGACCTTACATAAATATTTGTGAGCAAAATCCTGGAGAATGAAAACGGGTTTTTCTTCATAAGATTTAGGACAAGAAAGATGGTGGAGAATATGATAATGAGGGCCGCAGACTCAACACACATAGTGATGATTCTCCCAAAGGGTGTGCCATAATCTGCCCCAAGACTTCGTGACACCTTGCCACGAAAGTGCAAAAGCCTACCGACAACCAAGCCGGTAATTATCCAATTGATGGACAACGTGGTACAAGCAAAAGCAACGAAAATGGAGTCTGAGTATCTTGGAGGATTCAAAGCGTCCATAAAATTGCTGAGAAAATACATAGTTCCCGTAACTGAGGGTCCATTAGCGAATAGTCCATTGATACAACGCTACCTGTGAACTTACCCAGCTGGGCAACCATCAGAAACCCGATGAAGCAGTTGACTATCTTTCGTCTGGCGGTACTGACACCTTCGTATAGGACGGCCGCTCTCCAGAGCTGCGGATTAATTATTTAGTTATCCAAATTATCCGTTCATGAACGGAATGACTAACCAAGAAGCCGTCAGACCCCCAGGTCACCAACACAATGACCACTGCTCCTACATTCTTGCCCACTTCCAGAGTTTTTGGTAGCGTTTGTGAGACGATTGCGTTCAAGTTCATGTGGATGGCAGCAACGATGTTGACTGTGCTGAGAATGAACATGAAGACGATATAGGCAAATAGAAGATAATGAATCCTCTTCTTGCCGTCCAAAGATGTTTTGTGGAGAAGATGAAATGACATAACAGCAAGGGTGAAAACAACACCATAAGCAATAGCAGATATTATGACCCCCATTGTTGTAAACTTCAAGAATGTCGTTATTTTTGACTCATCTGAAGGACCATTGGCTGAAGGAGGAGTGCCCTCTAGCAGAGACGCCATGATGGACGAAACTAGGGGTGTTGAGGTTGTTAGGTGCATAGTGGCACACCTATATATAAGGACCTGATACCCAGCTCATACCATAACCACGCGGTTTTGTTGAACTACTGCAATGTCTAGAAGTGTGGATGGGTGGATCAACATGTAGTCTCATGGAGTTAGGCTCTATATCTCGCGTAAACCAAATAGCTGGCGGCGTATTGACTGACCAACAAGTCGCTGGACGTACAGATTCTGTCAACGACTCTGCTATATCCTCACAGATTCGAAAACTGAGAAAAACGCACCTCAGGAAATGTTAGGCCATGCGTCTCGGAATCAACGTTGATTTCTGCCCAAGAAAAGCAATCTGATGCCATGATGGACATCAAAAGTTCCATGAAACGTTGACATGTTGAGCGTTGCAATCCGTTGCAACAGCATGATCCAAAGTAAACTGAAAGGTTTAACGCCGCGCTACGGTTGCGAGAACGCTTAGGCTGCTCATTGCCATTCGTAATTGACAACGATGTCTATCATTTGCTGAAACATGAATCAAAGGCAACTTGTGCAGCCAGGCTGAGCTGCGCTCACATCTTCAACCTTCGGGATACACGGGCCTTAGACGGAGATCAGAGTCAAGCAATAAATATGCCTTCAATAGTTGGTTTGATGGCAAAATTGACGATCAGTGATGTGCACGCTGTGGGGAAAACTGAATGTGCTATTCGGTGGACCGAAAATCAAAAATCAAACCTCAATGTTGGCTGCAAAAAATAACTGTTAGAGAGGAAATACGTATCAATGAGGTACTATAGATATAGAAATGAAGCTATTACAGATATCCGATCGACATGGAGTATAAATAATACAAATTCAACAAGCGTAAGTTATAAGCTACTTTACATGCGCTATTTCGATATCTGAATGAGCGCCTTTGCTCGATGAACATTCCAGTTTGAATGATGATACGTGATGCGAGCTCACAAAGCTCAATTCACCTGTTCGCGTTTGATCTTCTATGACATTGGTGACGTCATTTCGAGTTGCAGCAAGCCGATAAATAACGAGCTCTGCGGCAATTATCTGATTGTTTGAGGTGAATAAAATCTATCATAATTATTTGAGCAGCGAACTCTTACATGGATTTGGGTTAAGCTGATCAGGGGAACTAATGCACCGAGACTCTTCATTGGCGCCACATTGTCGGTGAGCGTCAAAATGATATACGCCAGGTCGAATATCACAATCAATGCCGCTGATTCGACAATGATAGAAATGATCTCCGCATAAACGGCCCAGCCACGAAATCCTCTCCCACCGCTTCTGCGGTTAATGTGACCAAGAGCTACGATTCGTCCAAGAATGAGGACAGTGATGGAGAGATTAACAAAAAGTGAAGTGCAGGAAAATATTAACATCATGGTACTTCCATCTGTCAACGCAAATTTTTTGCTAGATGCCATGGCAAGGTATATTACCCCACATCCTAGTTAAGGAGTCAAACCAGTGGACGCTGAAATTAAGAGAGCACCTACCGAGAGATATCATTAGTATGACAGCAAGAAGCCCACGAACAAGCCGGCGTAACGTCTGCGACGCAAGCGTCTGGTACATATGACTGCATCTCCAAAGCTGATGAGCATACCGTTCGAATTCAAAGTTAGAATTAAAATTAGAAGAGCATAATTGTTTGTACTCACCAGAAAACCATCCGCACCCCAGATGCCAAGGACAAAGCTGAATATTCCAACTTGCCCTTGTGGTGGGCCTGCCAATGACACATGGGACGAGCGAAGGGCCACCAAAACAGCTCCAAGTACCGTTAAGATCTCAGATATTGCATTCGTGATGCTGATTGCAACCAAAAGAGCGATGTACAACTGTAAGAACCGCCATTCGCGGGGTAGAGAGCCTTGTTTGGAAGCCTTGCGAAGAGTAAATATGCACGAAATGGAGAGCGCGAGGACGATGCCGTGGAGGGTTGTTGCAAGGAAAGTACTTGGGAGCCAGAACTTGAATAATTTAGTTGGGTCCTCTCGTTGAATTTCAAGAGGAGCCGAAGCCATGTGTGCGATGCGTTTAGACAGTTGTTGCATGGGTGAAGGCAGAGTAAAGGAGGTGAACAGGGGGCAGCTTTTTTAAATTAATGGAATTAATGTCAGGGTTCGCAGTGACCCCTGACGAATTGGGTAAACATTGGAAGGCAGAAAAGTTGTTCAAACAGGGGTTTATCTTACCGGAATATACATACCCGAAAATTATGAAGCCAGGTTAGAAAACCAGCTACACACACCAAAAATGAAGGCCACTGCATTGTCTCAATGTTTGAACAAGTCACCATTTTCGAGGTATGGATCTGCTGCAGCTATGACAGTGAGAGTAAGAGATGGTAAAAAGAGAGAATCGCGTGAACTCGCGAGGGGCTCGAGCCTGAGTTGGATCGCACTGGAAACATTTTATGGCCTAGTAGTGCTCAAAGCTTATAGCATGCCATCAGGTTCGAATTTATGGACACAATACTCAATTACGAGTGTACTAATCAGAATGTTTCGAAAAGAGTATAAAGCGCTTTCGAGAACTTTCTATGGGCGTCTAAGACGGCAGTAATTTAGAGTACAAAGGCTTGAACTCGAACCACCATCTCTAATAGCTGTCTCCAGTTCTGTTCTGACTTTCACCACAGATGCCTCTGAACTACTCAAAATGGGACCAACTTGAGGTTAGGCACTTAAGCGTTCCAAACTCAACTCGACTCAACACCGCTTTTCATCTAGCTTTCGGACGATTCAGACATCGAAGGCCACCCAAATGTCGACAAGAAGTCACTGATTCGGTAAGCCGAATTTATATCAACTGGAAATCAAGATCAACAAACGATCTTTTGCCAGCTGGAAACAACGGGACATTCATGAGAAACGCGACGAGCGCAAGCATAAGATCGCCTCATTACATGCCCAGATTGCATGCAACAAGGTTCTCTTACCACGAATCGAGGAAATCGCCAAGCAACTTGCTTCAACTTCTGGTTCAACGCCTGCACCGGTTTATTTCAATTCACTGGTTGATAAACTGCAGAACAACCCATCGAAAGATTGTCCACCTGGCAACAATCCAGACAAGATCGAGCAAACCTACGATGGCATGCTCCTCAGTTTGTTGAAGATGGTTTCAGAGAAGGCGAAGGAGCGAATTAAGGATGCTGCAGTGCTGGAGTCCGAGAAGGAAGAGAGGCTTGCGAAAGAATTGGGTGTGGAGATGGCGTTGCATGTGAAGATGCTTGGGGAGACGATCGAAAAGGACGCTAAGCAAATTGAAATCGAGGAAGCCGAGCAGAAGAAGAAGATTACTATGGATGACATACACGAGGGTTTCGATAGCAAGGTGAATTTCATTGTTTGGTCTACGTGTTACATGCACTAACTATTCATGATAAAGTATGTCCCTCCGAAGCCCGAGCCAGCGCCTGTGCCAACAACTACCGGAGATAAAAAGGGCAAAGGAAAGGAAAAGCAAAAAGTAACAACTGTTGAAGTTCTCAATCCCCAAGCTGCGGGTTCCTCGACCGGTGATCCAGAAGATAACGAGGACGAGGACGACGGCGATGACGAGGGAATTCCAGAGATGACTCCTTCACTCACTGAGTTCTCAAAGATATCTATCGGAGATTACCAGAAGTCATTCGAATTCATCCAGAGTCACCGGGATGTCTATGTCTCGGGAGCTTCAGACGCGTTGTTCATCGCTGCCTTCAAGGCCGAAGGCGAAGGCAAAAGAAAGTACGCGAAGCAGTGCATTAACCAGAGTTTGCTCTTGCAGTACTGCGAAAAGCTTGGAAAAGACGGTGTTGGGATTTTCTTTAAAAGGTTTGGTTGTTGCTCCATCTTTCTTCGATATTCGATGCTGATCCAAGAATAGAATGAGTACTGGAAATAGGGCCGCGATGAAGATTTTCGAGGACGACGTGGAGAGAACCTACAAGCACCTTGTCGAGCGTGTTAGACTCAACAAAGAAGAGGCCGCTGCGGAAGCACGAGAGCAAATCCAACTGGTAGCTGAAAACCCGAACACAGTCATTAGCTTCAACGTTCCTGATGGTCCACCTCCGGAGAACCTTGTTCTCGAGGGGCCAGGAACTGAGGGCATGGACATCGAAGAAGTGAGGAAAGCCTTGGAGTTTAGATGGAACATTTTCTCGGCTTTCCCGGAGAACCTTCAAACAGCACTCAGGGGTGGGAAGTTGGAGGACGTCAATGAGGTTTTGGGGTCGATGGATGTGCCGGAGGCGGAGGCTGTGGTGAATAGCTTGGACGCAGCAGGGATCTTGAGTTTCGCGGAGAACAAGTTCAGAGACGAGAGCGGTCAACCCGTGAATTGAACGCACTGTTTATCATTAGCTTCCCCCAAGTCTAAATGTATACAAGTCTTGATTTTCTTCATGACTGCCATCGGGTGACCTGTGGGGTAACCAAATTGGCCAGGTATCGTCCATATATTAGAATCGAGTACTCAACGAAACTATTTCTCTTCAAAGGCATCTTCTATCACCTCTTCAACAAGAGAGTCGAAAGCGCTGATATTACATCCCGTGAGGTAAGACGTAGGGTGTGTTGAACTCACTACATCGGCCGTCCCATGATTGCCCAGATAAATGCAAAGTCAATCTTCCACCCACGAACAAAAGCCTACATACTCTCGGTAGTACAACAGTACTCAGCATGAAAGAGATCTAGGTACCACATTTAACGCACCTGCCCTCCACTAACACCGGAGAGAAAGTATAATCCCAACATTCTTATTCAACAATTCGGACCATCAATCGACCAGCATTTTCTCGGTAAGAAGTCCCTCATTGTATGCCATACTTTCGAAGATAACTTGTCGCCAGACACCGATGACCAGTTCAATTGCTTCTTCTTCGAGGACCTGAGTTGTAACAACATACAATTAGCAACGAATCATGATAGTCGCAGCTTTAAGGCGCACCGGTTCCAGTCCTTCAATGAGCTTTTGTGGAGATTTGTGGTCTTTCAAATGTTCCACAACGAACATTATAAGATCTTCTTCCTCCATCTCTCCAAGATACTTATACATGAGGCGTTTGACCAGAGGTTCGAGTTTGCGATCGATTAATATCTAGCACGAAGATCAGTCTTCTAAAACTGCGAGAAAAAGAGAAGACTCGCATCGTTGAGGCCATCCCACCGCACCTTGGCCTTGAACAAACTTTCTTTATCATGAGGTACTGATTGGCGGATCCTCTCCAGGCGTTCCTTTGTCTGCTCTCCACTTTCTGCAACACTGAAGTCTAGCTTGACGAGGGGTGCTCTCCTCTTCTTGACGGCATCTTCTTCGTCTTCTTCTTCATGCGCAAACACCGTGGCCTTCTCTGGTTTGCCGGAAGTGTCCTTGGCGCTGACACCAGGAGCAATAGAGACGTTGAGCCGCACCGGAGCACCGTCTTCCAACAACATCCCAGCTTTGCGTTGTTCTTCTGCGAGGGCTTGCATTTCGTCCATTTGACGAGCAAGGAAGTCTTCGGATTCCCGCCTGAGATTCTCGGCTTCTTGTTCCTCGAACCTCCGTGATTTTTCGTCAGCGGCTTCCTCAGCCTCAAGACGACGAGCACGAATATGACGCCATCGAGCCCTGGAGGTTACACTCAGACCTGAGTATTGAATTATGCACAAGGGACACATACCGATCAACATAGAACATTTCATCGCTTTCGTCGTCATCCCATACTTCTAACCGTTCTTGGATTTCTACTTTATCCTTCTCCTCCTGTTCTTTTTGCATCCGCTCTCTGTTCATTGCCCGTTCTAAAGTAGAGATCCTGGATCGTTCTCGAGGCTCGTATCGCCGCTCTCTCTGTTCAATGGGTAAATCTTTCTGAAATAGAGGCGGAAGTCAGATGGCTCTTACATCTTTGAAGGACAACTCTTCCTCTTGCCTTCTCTGCTCCTTTTTCTCGGCCTCCAGCTCTTCGTCAGTCTGAGGAATTCCATTTTCATCCTTGAGAGGATCTTTTCCAGCGGCCGCATCGTCGGCTTTTACAAAGCCCACAGGTCTATGGTATCCCTGTGGTCCCCTACCGAAGCCTTGGGGCTGGTTCGGTGGAGCAGAGTCTGTGCGACCGCCGGAGGGCCGACCCCATTCCCGTTGTTTCGGGCCACTGGGCGCTCCAAGGAGGTTGGGAATGTTATCTCGAACGTCGCGCATCTTCTCTCTTTCTCTCTTGGCTGCACGCTCTCTGAACTGCGCAATTTCTGATATGACCAAGCCTCGCTGAGTTTCCGGCAGGTCTGCCTCTTGGAGGTCATGCAAATGGGGTGGGATGACGTATTTCTCCTTGTCAATGAGACCGTTGTTAGCAGCCTCTTGGGAGAACTTGATAATATCAGCAACTAGTTCATCCACTCGAGATTGCGCTTCCTTCTGTTTGGCTTCTTCGATCTATAGGGCATAGAGGTAAATATTTGAGGGTATTTTTCAAGGGTGAGCTTACATCAGTCCCCATCTGTTGTGACATAAAAGCATCCAGAAATGCACGAGTTTTCTCGTCCGCTTTTACCTGAAACAGAAAAGGCCAACGTAGGTTTGATCATTTTGAACATACTTTGGAATGACGCACCAGGAGTTTTTTGTTGGCACACCCATCTTCTAGAGCAGGTAGCTCCACACCATTGAGGATCGTTGTAGCCCGGATGGCACCGTTTGGGTCTTCGTATTCGGCAAAGCCAAATCCCTGGGGTTTGTTGGCTGGTGTTATGAGGCGTTTGAACGATTTCACTGGACCACAGGCCTAATGAGCATGAGAAATTAGCATTCCAATGAGCAAAGCTTGAGATTAAATGACAAATAGAACTTGCCGACAAGAGTTGGTTCAAGAAATTATCAGTTATGCCACCCGATATCGAACCAATGAAGAGCGTAGCTGTCTTTGACTGAGGCTGGGGTGGTGTAAAAGTCATCTGTTGCTGCTGTGCAAGAGCACCGATTGAGGGACCTTGACCGTAGGACGGCAAAGGTGGACGCAGACCAAGTCCCATTCGATTATTTTGCATTTTGTCCCCACTGGAAATTTTGAACACTTCTTTCAAATCAAATGTGCGGCACAAAGCTAAACCATTGGTGAGCTTCTCAATAAGAGGTCAAAAGCTCTCTCTCAACCCTTACATGAGTATAATAGAATTTCTTGTCAGTAAGATACAGAGATAAGAAACAAGCGCTGGTGTTGACGTCCAAGTTGAAGAACGCCGTCAACGTCACGAGGGTGACAGCTGTATCCGTGACAAACTGTGACCTTGCGAGGTTTGTCAAGTGCCACCAACAGACCTCCTGCAAAATGGTCCTTTTCTTCAGTTCAAACGGTGGGATACTCGAGTATCTGCTTTCAAACTATAGCTGATACAAATACATAATAGCTTCGTCACCTCCTACAATCATTTATATGGGTCGTGACAAGGTGGAAAGTATGATGTTTGCTCTTCCTTGACTGCTGTGGTTTATCCAAGCTCGACTCAAGATCGAAATTACAGACGAGGAGCTCATCAAATATGCGTGGCCTCAGGATATCTGGTTTCATGTTGACAAATTGTCATCAGCCCACGTATACCTGAGAATGAATGAAGGAGTAGAATGGGACAACATTCCCAAGGAGCTCTTGACGGATTGTGCGCAACTCGTTAAAGCAAATTCTATAGAAGGTAAAATGCCCTTTATCAAGCTGCCTGCAATTCTCTAACTGATTATCAGGCAATAAAAAGGATAATCTGACTATCATCTATACACCGGCGGATAACTTGAAGAAAACAGGCGATATGGCCGTCGGCCAGGTCTCCTTCCACAATGACAAGAAAGTGAATATCTTTCTTTGTGATGTATCTAGGAGGCTCCTGATTTTGCTTATTTAGGTCAAGAAAGGTACTGTTCACTGGATCCCCAAATTAAGGTGCTTTATCTTATCAACTTTTCCCAGTGTATGTCGCCACACGAGAGAACCCAATTGTCAACCGACTAAACAAGACGAAACAAGAACGAGTTGTCGATCATGAACAAGAACGCATTGACAGAGTGAAGAAAGAGAACGCAGTCAAACGACTGGCAGCTGCAGAGAAGGTATATATCCGCTGAAATTCTAATCATCGCTTCAAACCTAATACACTGTCCTTATAGAAAAAACAAGATGCGGAACTGGCGAAACAAAGAGAGGCAGAGAAAGCGGCTCGTTCGTATGATTCTCTATTCGCCATCGAAGACGAAGACGAAGCCCCAAAGAAATATGGAAGAGAGCTGGAAGACGATTTCATGTAAGCTAATATGGTGCTATACATTTGATCATACCCACAACCTATATAACAAAATTGCACCCTCTCAAGTTCTCGGTTTTCCGAGGGCGTTCAAATTATTCTACTCCTCTTGAAATAGTACTCTCGAGGCGAATCGTCGACGATCGAAAGTGTATTGGGGGTGCTACTTTTGTCCGAATATTCCAAAACCACCTCCAGGCCCTCGCTCAAATACGGCTCAAGCATCGATGCTATCGGCTGAATCTGCTGTCGACTAAATACAATGGCCAACCTCCGCAGTTTTGCGAGGCCATCTCTGCCAGCCTGTTTTACTTTGACGAAATCCAACAACGCTTGCTCGGTATATTTTGCACCTCCATCTGATCGCTCTAATACCTCAAGCTTGGAACAGAGGTACACACCGTTTGTGTTTGTGGTAGACAAAAGTCGTAGGAATTCGTCCGATCCATCTATTGTTCGGCGACGCCATTCCTGGGCGGAAGGCGAGGAAAGGATAAGATGATCAATGTTAGGGCAGGACCGAAGGCAGTGGATGAAGTCGTCACTGTCGAAGAGTTGAGCATTTGTATTTAACCTTCGAAGGCAATAATTTTGAACCAAAGACTGGATTGGGCTTCGTGTACGACTCAGCCAAAACCAGTCTACTGATGCTAACGAGGGCATGCTAATTGACTCGAGAACGCTTGGGTCATCGTTGGAATTGCCGTCCGTAATCGATAATGTGGTGAGGTTTGGAAGTGTGACTTTCTCATACTGAATAGCGGCTGCATGGTTGGGAAGGAGGGGGAAGGTGAAAGGTGATAACGCACATGCTATGGTGAGTCGAAAAATGACCAAATTTGTACAGCGAGCCAGCAGTTTGAAACCTTCGTTCGCACTGCTAGGGCCTACAGAACAGTGTATAGTGAGGTGTGTTAAGCAATCCCAAGTAACTGAGAGGACCGTCACATCGATTGGAATTCGAAAAAGTTTTAGTTGTCGAAGGCTAGGCGCTGACAGCAATGGCGATTTTTTCCACATATCAATATTTGGAATTGGGAGTGGGATTCTAGTTGGCGTCCAATTGGGAATGAATGCGAGCTGGAGTGTTTCGAGGATGGGGTATATTGATTGGGATGTTTTCAGAAACTCGGCGAAGCGTATCGGGGAAGTTGTCATTTGCAGCTCCTTCAATCTATTACTGGTCGGCAAAAGCGCATTGAATATTGGTTGTAGATGATTGTCGGAAGTAATGAAGCTGTTTTGATCCAGGATGGTGATTGAGAGTGATCGATTTCGTGAGCGCGCAAGCCACTCTAACATGCCAGCAGCTTGCATCTCTACTTTTCGAATGACGCACGACTTGCTAGAAGTATCATCTTGGTTGTGCTCCAGTTCACTTGAAAGAATTCCATTGGGAAGATATCTAGGTATTGTTAGGTGGATAGAAGTCCACAATTTGGGCATAACCATGGCCGTTTGGCGCCAACGCTTGCAAACCAGAGTCAAAACCAAGGGCATTTCATTTCGGTCCGAGGTGTTGGAAGGAAGGCAATGGAGGAATATTTCTTGTAAAACGTCCATCGGAACTGCATCTCGTCTTGGGAGCGAGACCAGCTTTCGATGCCCGTTCATGACTTCGAGAAGCTTTGATCGCTGGCTCATGAGGTCATCATAGAGCGCTTTGGCCCGCTTGATGTCGGACTCGATATCTTGAAGGTAGTAGGATTGGTGTGTTAGGAGACTGTCTATTTGGCTGACTTCATCGTCAGATGGAATAAAGTCGCTGTTAAGGAGGGTAAAAAAGGGAGTTGCGAGAGTAGTAGTCATCGCGGTACTGGAATTCTTGTTCCTGAGAAACAATTATCGGAGAAGATTTTGAGAGGAAATTCTTGGGCAGTACTTCCAGCTTGTGGGCAAGTTACGAGTTGCTGCAGTCGTGAGGTCGTCGTGTATTATATCCTTCAATCATCCCTGACGGACCCTCGTGCGAACGTCTCATAACCTCCAGCGCTGTGGTACATAATTTAAAGCATGTGGATGCGTTTCAGGGGGGAGAATGTCGCCGATAACGATCGTCTTTTAAGTACGTAGCTCGCAAAGAACCATTACCCTTTGATCGAAATGAAAATATCAGTGGAGGGTGATATCGATCCAATAGAGAATCGCGCCGATCAAAACAGGGCGTTGGTCCGATACTCTCGGCAAACTCACCAGGCGGTCGTTCGATAACCTGAGTCGTTTCCGAGACTGGGAGCTTGCTAGATAAGTGCAACTACGTGGCGGCGCCGTGACGCCATTATTAGTGAAACAATCGCCCCCAACCATGGTGGTTGGTCCAGAAGTGAGAAACAACGAACGAGGAGAACAACATCCCCAGGTGATTTTGCCAGCAACGAGTACTGAGAAAAATGTGACGGTTTTCCACCAAGATCAAGCATTAATGAAGAACACTCAAGACTAGGGTTTTGAAGAGAGCTTGTCATTGGGAAAGGACAGTGAAGATCAATATTATAATCAAATGAATTCAAGCTTGTGCAAACCATTCTTGAGCTAGTACAAAATTTATATGATATTTATCATCAAAATGGGAAGCAGCCGGAGCCGCATGCACTTATTGATGAACGATGGCACAGTTTTCCCTAAAAGGAATCAAGTTGGCCAAATGTAGAAATCATGTATGGGCGATCGAAGGCAAAACGGATATCAATCCCGTTTCAAATGATGAATCAATGAAAGTTGATACACCCTCTCGCGCCCATTGCTGTTCGGATCTCCCGGGGCTGGTATTTTTGAGCACGGTAGGATATCGAAGCTGCAGGTCTAAACCCTCTTTTTCCATTTGTTCCAGCTTTCCCCAGACATTCAGATTTTGACCCCTGGAAAAAGCGCACGCAAACAAGCGGAGTCTTGATAGCCCAAAGTCCTCTGCCTGTTTCTTCTTGATGAACCTCGCTATCCCATCGTCCGTATACCTCGCCGTACAGGCCATCACAAAGCTGTCCAGCTTTGGACAGAGATAGTCTCCGTCACCATCCGGCTGAGAGAGCATCTTCAAGAACTCGTTCGTCCCATCTAGGGACTGGCCGGACGGTCGCGGCGAATGATTGCGCATGAGTCTCACGACTGGACTCGGACGAAGGACGAGTTCTTGGAGATTAGGGCAGAGTTTGAGGCAGGATACAAGCCCACCTTCAGAGTACAGATCTGGATCTGTATGCAGCTTGCGCAGACTGTGACCATGTCGATGGAGGAATCGTCGAAGAGGATTCACCAACCGGCTCGAGATGAAATATTCAAGTTCTTGGAGAGCAGGAAACTCGAGCGAGTCGAAGACATGAGGGTATGGCGCAGGTGAGGCGTGTCGCACGGAAAACCTTCGTAGGCAAAGAAGAACCATAGGCTCGGTAGATTCTTCTGCCGTATCCTGTAGGAGCTCCTCTTCGTATGATAGTGGCGAAGGTGCAGCAGAAACATAAAACTCGATGAGGTTCGTACAACGTTTGAGGAGTTTAAGGATTTGGGGTAGCGGTGTTGGTGTATCGTTGAAATTTAGATGGAGGGAGGTAAGATTAGACCATGTAACGAGAAGCCGAGCAACATCTTCGTCAAGATGGCCGAGATGCAGTTTGCGAAGGGAAGGTGCAGCAAATAGTTTGAGATTCCTCCAAAATGTGCTTGATAATTCAGGATGGCCCTCAGCATTGGACGCCCACTCACTCGAGGCCATCTTCTGAGAGTCAATTCGGAGCTCCTGAAGCCAAGGGACGTCAGAGACGTCTACTTGGCCAAGTTGCGCCATACGCCGCTTTGTTGTTGAGACAGAAAATGATCGTAAACGACCCGCGAAAGGAAGAATCGTCTCAATCAGTCGGGGTGCGTACCCAACCGATGCTTCGGCATCTGAATCGGCAAGGGAAATAGAAAGTGGGCATCCCGCTGTTCGGTCTAGCCAATCTTGGACGGCATAGATCCGAAGCTCGGCTCTCTTTACAGTGGATGCCACTGACCGATAGGTGTAGTATGGGGAGGGGAGTTCGTATGGTGAGATCAAGGCAGTGGAAGGGGGGACTGGTATGTGAATGCTAGACCATAGAGCTGGAGTAGAGAGCGCGATGTTTCTCCATGAGGCGCAAACTTGGGTGAATACCATGGGTGTCTCCCATTGGTGCATGAGAGCATCATGCTCCGTTGGCAGACAGAGCAAGAAAATCTCTCGGAAAATGTCGTCCGGAACTTGACCTCTACGAGGTAGAGATATCAGCTCTTTGTAGCCCTCAATTGAGTTGACCAGTAACGAACGTTGCGCCAGCAGGCCGTCGTAGACTGCTTTGACAGCGACAAGATCCGCTTCGAGTTTACCGAATTTCTCTTGTTGTTTCAACAGAATGGACCTTATCTCAAGGGTTTCCTCGTCATTTGGGATATAGTCCGTCCCCGTCCTAGAAGCGAAATCTGAATCTTCGTCTATGAGATGAATCTTGTCGCAATCAGTAAGATTCCGCTGAATATCATCACAAATGCACAAACTGACCTGCCCCATGCTGTAACAAGTAAACCAAACTTTTGACAAGTGATATCTAAAGAGAGATTGTGGGGTATCAAAACACAACTTACCCAGCTTATGAGACCAATCAAGGTCTCATTTTAGCGGAGTCGTGGTCTTGCTGAAGGGAAGCCTTACTTCATACCCCTGAGCAGTTTGGTGCGTTTGAAACGGTTTGGTCGTATACCGGTCCGGCCAGGGGCCACCATGATCTCATCCAAGTTCGATGAATGCATCTTGATTTTCTTCTTTTCAACAACCATAATCCAGAATGACACAGACTGTTCGATACATCGAGGGCAAGGTTGCAAGCTATGACCATAGTTTGTCTGATTTATTGCTTATCCCCCTCGAACATGTAGGAACTCGCGGAGCTGATGAAAAGTGGCAAGACTCCCCATAAGGACTATGTAGTGGTCGATGTGAGAGATGAAGATTTTGTAGGAGGAAACATAAAGGGTGCTATCAATGAACCATCGCAAGTGTTCCTACATAATGTGGATGGACTTGTGAAGCAAACGAGAGAGGTTCCACTCGTTATCTTTCACTGCGCGTTGTCGCAAGTCCGGTGCGTGTTTTTTCAATGGTTTGCATATCAAACTGTCACTAAGCCATCTATGAAGTGGCCCAAAAGCTGCAAGGGTGTGGTAGCCACATGTCGAACGCCGATCGTGCAGCTAACGCGGGTGATAGATCTATGCAGAGACTAGAGAAAATGTGCTCAAAGGAAATGACATCAGCCACGAAGTTGCTATCCTCCGGGATGGATTCACGGAGTTCCAGGTAAAATACAAGGTGAGAAAATAACTTCGGCATAACTTACTGAGCGACTGACTTCCAAGTTTTTAGGACGACTCAGAACTTGTGGAGAATTGGGACAAGGAGGTCTGGAACCCAAGCTGGGCTATGGGCCCGAATCAATATTAATAGATAGGAGCACGCCTGAAGATAAGGTACACGGTGCAAAAGCTTCAATCCCAATTAGAGGTCCTTCATGTTGTCTTATCCTGATTCGAACCAAAGCTGGGAGATTCCTTCAACGTTCGTTTGGGCATGGTGGCCTCAAAGACTTGTGCGATCTTTTTGCGTTCGTTTGAGAACTGTTGTTGACATATGTGCCTTTCAGAAGTGTCAGATATTAGTTGGGAGCATATATGTCTAGTTGCACGAGGACAAACCAAGAGCCCAGAGATATAACGATGAATGTGGCAATGGCCCAATTGCCTGCCATCATTGGTCCTGTTGCGAATGACCAATGAGCGGCAGAAAGATGAATACCCAATGTTAGCTCACCCGTTGAAAGTCCACGAATGACACCCATGCCGGTTCCGCTTGCAATCCCAGCGAGCAAGGCATTCCGAGCGCAAGGCAAATCGGAGACGTGCTTGGCACTCTATCCCAGAAAAGCAGATTAGCTGAGGAACTTTCTAAATTCGACATGCTCTTACTTCTATTGAGTCATGTAGGATATTCCCTGTAGGAGCCGGAAGCCTTGAAGGTAAATGTGTTCCAGGTTGCGCCTCTGAGCCGGAGTTTGACGACATGGAGGTTGTACAGGTTGGAAGCCAAATATTTGGAGTCACGAGCGTGACTGTCACCATGCGCCTCGGCAGCAATTGGCCACAATCTACCCATCAGCTGCTTGACATTTGTCCATTGTCCGGACAATGTCGACGCCTCCACCTAGTTTCCACCTCCCGTACAATGGTCGTGAGGAAGCTGGACCACAATGAATTATGTTCCGCATTATCTTCAGTTTTAGTCGCTGCTGGGTTTTTATAAATAAGGCAGAGTACAAGGCTTATCCTCCAACAGGTTTTCCCCTGAACAAAGCAACTCATCCTCGGGCTTCTTCTTTCGACTTTCTTCAAATCCTTCGAAACATTTTAAGACTTTATATCTTCTTTACTAGGTCGGTTTTCATTTTTTCTTCTCATTTTTCTCCCCCATCCTAACTTTTCTTCCAGACAACTTCTTCAACAGACTTCCTATTCGCCGGTCGATTGATTCAACCAACTCAACTTATCCTTTTTTACGACTTTCTTCAACTTCTTCAACAATTCCAATGGCTTTCGCACCAGTCTCCTCCAACATTTCTCAGGCCATCAACTTCCTGACACTACCTTTGACCCTTACGCAGTCTGCCGACTTGGTCGCTGCTGTCAAGAGCGTCCTACGCTCAACTTTGCCCACCGCTCTTGCCCAGTGCAACGGTCAGGCCACCCTTTCGTTCTCACCAACTTCTCTACCTCCTCGCCCTGTCCTTGCCGCCTGCATTGCTTGCGACTTGGTCTGGTCCGACTGGATGACCCTTTTGGGAAACCGCGATTTTGACCTCATCATCGAGGCTCATGATGTCCTCGTCACTTACTTCGATTTGTCCAGGCCCTACACCATCACCGTCTGGTCCGAGCCTATCCCCACTCCCGCTACTCGACCTCTCCTTGCCAGGCTCAATACCTTTGAGCCTCAAGTTGCCATTAGCAAGCTTGGTCAGAAGACCCAGCGCCGCACTTCGCTCAAATTACAAGCAACCGTTAACTCGGCCATCGCTCGCAATCAAACTCGTACTGTTGCTCAACAGCTTCTTGACGAGAACCACAAACAAGAGGCCGACGAGATCTTCGAGATGATCTCCAAGACTTGCATCCTCTCGCCAACGCCCACTCGCGATGCTTTCCCAACTCTCGTGATCCCATCGCTCACCACCGCCTTCCCATCTCCTCTCTCCTCTCCTGAGGTTTCGTCGCCCTCTGATAGCTCCAGCTCCCGCCCGAGCTCTCGGTCTTCCATATCGTCATCCGGTTTCTCTTCCTTCTCCGATGATGAAGGAAGCATGACCTCCGCCTCTTCAGTTGCCTCATTCGACTTCATGGTCTCCACCCAGAAGAAACCTTCTACTCTCAACAGGAACACTCCCGCTTTTGTTCCTCGCTTCGCTCAACACCAAGTCCGACCTCGACCTCAAACTCAATCTGTCGCCGCCCTTGAGGACGAAGAGGTGTCTTCTCAGATCTTCGTCGACACCGAAAAGAAGGACAAGACTAAGTACCTCTATCAAGGCGGTTACACCACCGTTGCATCTGGTGGTGTCATGCTAGGCGGCGGCCCCAAACCCTCAGCTACCCAAGCTAAAAGGGCCGATATCCCCTCGGTACCCAAGTACCGCGCACCCATTGGAAGCAGGAACAGATTCCCTGCTGCCACTCCCAAAAACGACTTCGTCGCTTCGGCTCAAAGCTGGCGCCGCCAAGCTACTCCTCCCCGCATCTAAACGACCAGATACGACCTAATGTCCTTTGCCTGGTGCTCTTGACGAAGCCACTAAATCTGGACGACATTCATACGATATGACTACACCACAAAACGACCTCCATTCGACCCCTTCTTTCGAGCTGTATTTCTATAAGTATTTGTATTGTAATTTTCGCTCATTTTGCTTTCGCTGCCCTTGGGCTTGTGCTTCTAGATCTTTGTAGCGCTGTATACTCGCTGTCGATTCACATCTTCTATCTTCGCCTTTCGTCTAGCTCTGCTTTTCTCACATTCTCGTAATACTTGGGTGCTTTATCCTTGGACTCTTAAACCTATTGCCATCGACGAACCCTTTACGCACTTGGAGCCTTCTTCTCAATGATTCGAAATTGATGTACAATCACGAAATGTCTTCTCTATATACTTGCCCCTAATCTGATGTGACACATTACTTGTTATTCCTGTCGCAAGAACTACGCAAGCTATTCATGAACGCATATTGCTTCAGTAATCACCCTCGAATATTTCCAACAGGCGGCCGCTGGCGCCTTTTCAAATAACGTTTGACATTCGCGACTTCGCAGCGCTTGGCTAGTTAATGTTATCTCTCCCGTTATCTAGCCGAAACACATGGCATGTACCTCACCAGCACCCGCGACGTGAATGTCGTAATGAAGCAAAAAAGCTGGGAGCACGAAAGTGCTTAGCTATTAATATATATTACTGTTATACCGAGACTCATAAGTATAGCGTATGTAAATTAGTGAGCACTCTGAAAAGATAACGTTAGGGTATACGTAGCTAAAGAAAGCCACAATGAGAGATACACCCCACATCACACGGCGCATCAAATAACGCATATGAAACGGACCCCACCCCATTTTTTCCGTCTAAACAACCCTCGTTCCAAGTTCACCGCACTTGTCGCCACCAGAGCCCATGATGAACACACCTGACACACAAATCTATATGCTTACATGGTTGAGCAGCATGTCGAACCCCCGTCGTTTGCTTTGGCTTCCTCCGGATGAGAAGAGATTGGCCCCAAAGCGGCCTCTAATGATGCCGCGGCTCCTCTCCTCCGTGGTCCCTCAGCATTGGTAACACTTGAAACGAGGGTGGCAAAGGCTGGGGTTGCTTGACTGATCGAAATAACCGTCTCCTGGTATTCATCATAGGTTCCGAGGTCTTCTTCAGTTGGCCGCTGCTGTAAAAGACCATCGTCACTGGCATGCCCAAAGCTGGAAGAAGGTGGAAGAGAGGGAGGAAGGTTTTGGGCAGTACCTGGCGAGACTGGGCCACTGGCCACTGCTTGTGGCCCTACTCCACCGCGAGGGGTCTGGTCGGTTAAGGCTGAGGGTGTAGGGGAAGGGATTCGACCCTTTCGCCGCTTGATGGTAATAAACCCTCCACGGGATCTACGAACGTCATGTCTGTAGGAGGAATCCTGGCTGGAAGATCTGGAGTAATGGTCATTCGCAGCCTCATGGCGGTATTGATGATTTTGGCGATGAGGGTGCTGGTGTTGTTGGTGCCTCCATACGCCGCCAGACTCCGGCCCAGAGTCTGAGTCGGAATCCGATCCAGAGCCAGAATCATTCGGACGGTGGTATCTATCGGATTGTATGCTATCGTGGCCTTGAAAGCCATTTGAACCTCTTTCTGGTGCCGCGTCGGAAGCATTGTCGCCGTCGCCGTCGTCATCATCATCGTCTTCCTCGTCACTTGAATCCGGCCCCGACCCACCATCGGAGTTATCAGAAGAAGATGCCACTGCATCGTGAACCATACAGTCCTGAAAATCTCATTCTGTAACAAATTCTTTGGGCGAGTAGATTGCCAGGGTACTTACCAATATATCACTCAGTATTTCTTCCAAAGTACCTTGTAAAGCGGAGCTGTCTAATCGGCTGAGATCCAGCTGACGGTTGACGACTTTCCTGATGACTTCATCCAAGGTTTCTTGAATGGCAATTTGCTGGTTCGATAGGCCGGGGTATTCAACGTGATAGTGCTCGCTTATTATCGAAGACCCAAGCCTCCTCCAGTTGATGCCAATCGATCTTTCGCTGCATACGAAAAGATGAAAACAGGGCAGGGGAGTCGCCGTAAGGAAATGACAGAATTAATGTTAACACTTCAAAGGAGGGGCTCACGAAGATTGAGCACATCGGCTGACAAGCAGCGCGGCCTGCTCAAGACGCTGATGTGCAAAATCAGGAAGGGGACCATTGTACGCGTACGAGATGGATCCCATAACAAGAGAACAAATGGAAGGTGAGTTTGTAGCCCAGCGAACCCCAGCTGGGTGATTTGGTGGATGTGAGAAAGCAAGACGAAGAAAATATTCAGGGTTTAAACTCACTTGGTTTTATACTTTGTAGCCCTGATATACGATCAGTGGCATCCTCGATGCGGCGGTAGCTTTCCCCATGCCGCAGATCATACAGTGACCAAATAAGAATTGAATGACGATGTGAAATCCTTAGATCTTCGAAGCTTTCAACCGGGACACTGCTACCAAATGTTGATTGCCCATGGCCCTGATCTTAGGATGATAGAGAACAAACATAAGTCCGGAAATGAATGGCTAAGGTTATGGTCCCCGTTCCACAGCATGAGAAGTGAGTGCGGAGAAGGTGAGGTGAGCACCGGGTGTCCAGGAAGACAACACTATAGTTAGTACGTCCAAAGAGATTTCATGAGTGTATTGATTTCAGATGTAGCTCAATGTGGACGCATATGGGGCAATTATTATCTTGTCCCGAAACTGCATCCGTCGGCATCGGTGCCTGTGTGGCGTTTGTCGACAAGCCAGGAAAGGAAGGTCGTGAACAGGTTCAGGGAGACGCTTGGATTCCTGTCAGCGCTCGAGTATCAGGGTTAAAACGAGGGTACACACAGTTACGTATCTCTGCGAGTTCAAGATTTGTGGGAGCAAGATCATAAGTCCTACCGGCGGTACAGATATATGAAGGCGAAATCATCTGGATAACGAGGCGATGTACCCCCATCATGGCCACGATCATGGCGCCTCCTCGGAAAGAAAGTATTCGTCCTCGTGCAAGTAGTGAGCCTCTATTAAGTCTATCTCTACTTAAATGTAAGCAAACCAAGTCAACAGGTTTCCAAGAGCTTCCGCCGAGCAAAGACGTGGACGTGCGCCAGACCTGGAACACTCTGAAGTCTCTGGAGAAGGTATCAGACAGATTACAATTAGCCTTGGATCTTCCTTTCGAGGCTTCTTGAAACTATCACGCACTGGAGGATTGACGAACCACGCCGTTTCCCACTCGTCCTCTAACCATCTATTCTTTACATACCTATGGACCTCCCTGCCGGCCTTTTCAATAAGAACAGCCTCTTCGGGTGTGGGGGGTGCGGATCTAATAAGTTTCTCTATCGTTATACCCCAATCCGTAAGTGAGGGCAAACAGGATGGGAGAGTCGAGGGAGAAGGCGGTGGCGAATGAAGGCCTGTGAACCCCCAAAGACCATCTTGCTCGATTCGAACTATTATAGATTCGTGGACCAGGTCAGGGTGGTAGATTGGAGCCTTGGTCCATATGAGAGTGTGCTCGACATCCGCAGGAACTGTAGGACCGAAAGAAAGGCCAGGTTTAGTAGGCTGTGACCATAACACAGTTCAATCCATAACGCACCTGAATAGGGCCAGTCGTTTTGAATAATACTTAATCCTTTTATTGGGGTCTCCCAAGAGAAGTAAGGCGGCGGATCCGTAAGTGAAGCACCAAGATGACTGTTTCCTGGAGACGATAGAAATCTTTCGTCCACAAGTTCAGAAGGTAAGAGCGATAGAGCATCAGCTTTCCCCCATTGCAGACGATACTGCAAAAGGTAGTTCACTTGAAAGCCAGATCAAGTCAAAACTCCAAGTCCAAAAGCAGCAAAGCCTAGAACTTGCCCATGGAACCGTACTCTTTCACGATGCCCACTGACCATTCATTGTACCTCTTCTGCAACTGCTTATCACGCTTGAGAAGTCCAAGGTCTCTAGCAACACCTTGATTATTAGATACAGAGTAGGATTAAATCGACTAGAGACTGTACCCTGAGTTAACAAAGGTCTTCAACTGCTCCCAAGTGAATTTAGGAGGATAATGAACCGCCAACTCCTCTTTCGTAGGAGGTCCGGTGCGAAGCGGTACCAAGGCTTTCACCGATTCCACGTTCTTCACGGTCGGGTTTTGGTGAAGAGTTGACATTCCCAAAGCCGACTTCGGGTCTTTCGTTCAAGTCAACGAACCGTATCAGAAAGGTTAGGTTGTCAAGAATCACAACAATTTGTGCTCATTGCCACTTGTGTGATGAACGATGCGTCCGAGAGGTGCCGTGATCGGCGACCACGCCGATTCGCGGTTTCGTCCAGAGCCTGGCTCGCCTATTTTTGTTCCACAACGTCCATGAGCTCGTTGGGGACTCCTTGAACAAGCGCTTCCAGAGAACTTTTTTGCCAAAAGAACGCATATAATGCCTGATTGGAGGGGTCGTGGGCGTGGTCGTGTCTATGGCAGTTCTACAGACCAACCATGGCGAGGTCAAGGTCGAGGTCGTGCCCAGAGTGGCCCCAGTGGCTCAAGAGGTGCAACTTCCCCACTATCAACGCCATCGGAGAGAACTGTGTTAAGATCAGTGAGAGGCATGCCTCAAACTCGAGGCCTGTTAACTGCTGACCCGGATGCTCTGGCCTCTCAAAGAAGAATGAACTTGATGGCTTCAGTGAGCCGAAGTAGTGGGCTGGAGAAAGATGGTGACGAGTGAGTTACCTCTTCTTCATCTCAACCTAGTCATGGTGTCGTGATAGAGCTCCAGCTCCGCATTTGTAGCTTGAAGCACCATTCTACACAGGAAGAGTACCGCAAATTCATCCAAGAAAAGGTGCGTCTCAGATCTGCATTCATTCTGAATGAACTCACGATGGATGTTGGAAAGGAGGACCACGCACTTCGGACATTTCAAAATTCCTCGTCTGAAACGGAGAAAGAGAGAAAAACGAGGATTGAAACTCAAGAAAATGTTCTCATACTATTCAGTAAGCATTCGCGATGGCAGACCGACTATTGTAAGATCTCACCTTTTCTATAGGAAAGCTGCGTGAAGGAGTCGCTTCTTCTAATCGTGACGACTCCTTTGCTTACGAAGGTACGAACTTTGCTTGTGATTGCCTATAGTTTGCTAATCTTATTCGAATCCAGTATACGAGACTTCACTTTACCTCTCCGTGCTGTTCGATTCGCCAAAGCAAACTATATCCATCATTCCACACTTATCTTCTCGGACCCCTGATCTCAGACCCATTTGTCAATCAGTGTACTCCCTTCTTGGTTCGATCCTCCACTATCTAGTCGTCTATTACCCATCGCAAGGTCAATACTTCCAATACCTTCAAAGCATCCCTAGCTCTACTCTATCCAGATCTCCGCAAAGCGAGCCGCATACCTGGCTATCTGCTCTATCCCGAAGTCTTCGGGCCAGGAATTACGCGAAGTTATCATTACTCACTAGCAAAGCGACTATACTGGACGTGATTCAGAAAGCCCCTTCGAACGGAACAGGCCTTATACAGCCGGACCAATCCAACCATGGTCTTCCACATCATCAAGCAGATTCAAAGCTTGGTCAAGATGCCGTTCTGCATCTTTTGCAAGCACTTCGGCAAAAATCTGCTGTGACAACATGGTCCGTTCTGCGCTCAGCGTATCGCGAAATATCCACTGCGGATACTGCCGAGGGCAAGAGCACCTCCAAATGGCTGCAAAAATCTCTCCTACTCGAAGCTGTTACTTCAAAGGCCCAGGACGAGAAAGCAGAGTCATGGTTGTTGAGTAAAATCGACCTGGGGTACGTCAGGAAGAAAGAAGATGTCGAAGGACGTTGGATTGTGTGCAAAGCTCGATGATTGATTAACCTCATTCCAAGTGTATATTAAGTTACGAAGTTCTGCCCTTGATGTGCTTATTAGTATTGTGTATTCGAGCCTGTTTTACATTACGAACGGCATTCCAGCCGTAAGTGAATTTAAAACCCAAGTGTCAAACAGGAATTGGCTGTTAGGAATAGAGCAAGCAAAAGTCGGGGTGATTCAACCGAACCAGATCAAGGAGGATCGTTAGTGTGGATTATTATTGGTCCACAGCGAGTTTATAAATAGACGCCCATAGATCAGGGTGAATAGCTCAAATAAGTGCCCTAGTACATTCGGTCTAAGCGCGAAATCACCTCGCAAAGGCAGAAATTTTGAGGATTTCCTACAATTAGGATACACACAACAGATAAAATACTCCAACAACACACTAGAAAAATCGAATACTGATGGGCTCCTTACCATCAATCAAGCGTCTATGCACAATATTACTGGTGAAAGAGGACCACTGTAAGACGCATTAGATAGTCATCCGAAACATGTGGTGAAACACTCACTCCATTACCAATAAAGACCGCAGCTTTCCTGGCCATATCCATGTCAACGGCCATTCCAACGTCTTTCTGGTGCTGCGTTAACTCCAGGTCGCGTGTGGTCACGACGTTATACCACTCATCTTCCCGTAACCTCTTCTTTAGGCGTTCCAAAAAGTCGCTCTTATCGTTTGTAAGAATGAAGGCTGTATCGAGGTATCGAACCTCGCCAGGTTTAGCTGCGGCGATATAATCCGCTCTCGATTTTCTGATCTTCTCCATAATTTTATCCTCGTCCGGGTAGCAGTGCTCCAAATACGTTTTGACGGTCAAATCTCTGTCGACATCCCACCCTGGAGGATGATTGAAGTGGTCGGGGAGGAAAGTGTGTAGATTCCAGCTGTAGAACGTAGAGTTCCATTGGGCCAGACCCATACAAGCCTCCTTGTAATCTCCTCTTCGAATATGGATAGCTAGCGTCCTGTCCCATGCATCATTCGTTGCACCTTTGGGAACCAGATGGCGGGGTGCACGGGGTTGGAAAAGATATTCATTATTGTCGACAGCGGATTGAATTATAGGAGAAGTTCGTAGGAGTTGACTGACGGGGGACTTTGAGAAATCTTCCCAAACGTCCAACGCTCGTGTCGTACCCCAGAACCAGAGGTCAAATGTTTGGGAAAACCTGTCTTCTTCAATCGTGGCACCTTGTACTTCAATGCATCTCTCTGGAGCCTCGTAGAGAAGCTTTTGCCAAGTGTTGAACACGACGTCGCCTGGTGACCAATAAATGGGTGGTTTGACATCGCGGGTGTTGATGATTCTTCGTTCCTCGGGTGGACACACTTGATCGAGGAAACGGAGAGAGATTGCTCGAGGAGCGTTATCTCCAGGCCCCCAGGGGCCCCCTGCAGATGGGCCGGAAATGAGGGCATTGACAGGGGTACGAGGGACGTCAAGCCTCTGAGGATGATGGTCCCATGGGTAATAGTCTATTTTCCAGACATAGTCGTGAAACACGTAGGTGCGATTGGATTTGTAGGCAAGATGGGTATTTAGTAGTCTATCGAAGTTGATAACTTTATTGTCGCGTGATACAGAAAAAGAGTAGTATATGTCGCTTACACTTCGTTAAGCTGATTGTTCCATCCTAACATCTGGATTTGGTTTTTGAAATAGACGTACCGCCCGGCGCGTCCCTCAGGAGATGGTAGGTCTACATTATGCTGTGGAAGCTCGTCTTCCCATTTGTACAGTTTGTCCCAGTTTGCAGGTGGGTCTGGGTCGCAGCTTGCCGCTGGTTCAAGTGAGACTGTCGAGGATAAAGAGAGGCGACGTAGTCTTCCTCCTTCTCTCAGCTCTAGGAGCGCCAGCGAAGAGAGAAGTACGAATCCCACCACCCCAAGAGCAAGGTATGGGCGGCGGCCAACAAGTCCCCTCATGGTTCGAAAGGAAGAAACAGCTGGGAGCTAGACAGGTATTCTCGCGCAAGTGTAAAAATCTTGTCCAATCAGCATGTGACGGGTACAACGCCGGGAGTTAAAAAGGAACCAAAGATGCAGATGCAGCGAAGTTCTTTTTTTGCTGCTTGAAATGCAAGAATGCAACAATATTGTAGCCGGAACGACAGACGCCAAGCATATACTGCAAATAAAGAGCCATGGATACTGTCTTCAAAGAAAGGGAACCAGGAGGATTTGGTCGATTCGGATTTCGATGATGTGGTCGCAACTTCAAACCGAGTCCAGATAGCAACAGATGATTGTCGTTTCAAGTTGACTTGAGTCCACTTCACAGCGCCCACCGTCCGGTTTATCTCACACACCCATACTGTACGTACAGTGACAGCTTGGAATTGGCTATTTACAGACATAAATTTTCAAACTTCCAGCAGAGAACTGTACTTCGCCTGTAGTGTTTCCGTTCTGTTGGAGTGGTCCTCCATTGCCACGAAACTGGGTTGATAATAACTCAGCATTGCACGCAGCGGCATACTCTGCCCGTAAGCTTGGCGTGAGATCACGAGGTTTACGCTAAGCGCTCGATGACGTATATACAGAAATGGACTAGAACATTATCCAGAACTTATGATTTTGAACTCATTATAATTTACCTCTCGTAGATAGCGTGTATATATATCTACATGAGAAGTCGTCATTAGGGTATCGTTAAGTCTATGTGTATCGTGTTTTATTCAAGGTTGAAGAAATTAGAAGAATCGTATGCTAATGGGTTCTTTCCCATCGACCAGTCTTCGGTGCACAATATTGCTCGTGAATGAAGACCACTGAAAGGCCAGCCACACATTAGTTAGAGCGATAAAAAGGGCAAAAAGGCGAGACTTACCCCATTCCCAAGGAACACTGCAGCCTTCCTCGCCATATCCATGTCTACGGCCATACCCACATCTTTCTGTTGTTGATCTAGCTCCAAGTCCCTCGTCGTCACCACATTATTCCACCCATCCAACAGTAGTTTGCTTTTGAGATGGCTCAGGAATTCTGAACGATCGTTGGTAAGGATGAAGATGGTATCGAGATATCGAACGTCTCCACCTCTGCCGGCCTTGACATAGTCCTCCCTCGACTGATGAATCTTCTCAATGATACTGTCCTCTTCAGGAAAACAATGACGAATATAGGTCGCGATGGTGGTCTCGCGATCCACGTCCCAGCCAGGAGGATGAGTGAATTTGTCGGGTAGGAAGGTGTGCAAGTTCCAGCTATAGAAGGTCGAGTTGTACTGCGCGAGACCTTGACAAGCTTCTTTAAAATCGCCCCTTCGAATATGAACAGCAAGCGTCCGATCCCAGGGGTCCATAGAGGCACCTTTGGGTACGAATTGAGGCGAGCCTCGGGGTTGGAAGAGGTAGGTGTTTCTGTCGACTGCGGACTGGACGATGGGAGAGGTTCCAAGAAGTCGGCTAACAGGTGAATTTTTGAAATCCTCCCACATATCCAACGCCCGTGTGTTTCCCCAGAACCAGAGGTCAAAGGTTTGTGGGAAGTTGTCCTCCGATCTGTCTGCCGGTTGGATTTCAACACAACGTTCTGGGGCGTCAACAAGGATTTTCTGCCACGCCTTAAATATTTCATCTCCGGGAATCCAGTTGGAGCCGATAATAGGCTTTACATCGCGAGTGTTGATTATCTTGCGTTCGTGTTTGGGACAAACTTGGTCGAAGAACCGAAGCGAAATGGCTCTTGGAGAATGATCTCCAGCCGCCCAGGGTCCACCTGCGGAGGGTCCAGAAATGAGAGCATTCAGTGGAGTTCGAGGAACAGATGGTTTGGAAGGGTGGTTTTGCCATGGATAATAATCATCCTTCCAAATGTAGTCATGGAAGACATATGTTCGATTTGACTTATAAGCAAGCCATGAGTTCATAAGTCTAGCCGGATTTTAGCTAAATCTTCTTGCCAAAGTAAGAGAAGAGGGGTTGAACTCACACTTCATTGAGTTGGTTGTTCCATCCCAACATCTGAATCTGATTCATGAAAAGCACATAACGCCCGTCTTTGCCTTCTGGAGCTGGCATATCGACATTGTGCTGAGGAAGTTGGTCTTCCCACTTGTAAAGTTTGTCCCAGTTCGCAGGAGGATCTGCATCACAACCAAACGGATTTCCGATGGAGAGGTCGGTTACTGAAACTCGATGCCCTTCTTTCAGCAACGAAATAGAGGCAACGATCATGAGTAGAACCAAAATTCCTATAGTGGACCGTCGAGGCCCAGGCCAGAAAGCCGTAGCAGAACCCAATCCCTTCATGGTGAGACGTAACACAAGCTGAAGCGCCTGAGAGGGCCAGTCGACAAGAACAACCGTATTCTAGGGGGTTCTCTCTTGAGCGACGTTTAGTGAGAATTTTCGCCCGGCGATGCGGCACGAGTTTGTCAACATCGGATCAACTGGCGACAGTGATCGGAAGCACACAGGGATTTCAAAAATATATATGCCCAAAGAACAAAGAAGTTGCAAAGCCCTGTGGCCTTGTGCAGTTTGGTGGAGATGCTTGAGTATGGTCATAGCACATTGAAGAAGTAAAATTCAGAGATGAAGTACGCATTCAAATAATTATATCATATAAGTTCATGAATGAGTAATTAAATAGCCTGATAGGAAAAGCGAAACTAGATCACAGCGTTGATACCGACATGAATAATCCTGGGGAAATCATGAGCAAAGAACAAAGGAAAATTTGATAGGATACCTACTCGTCAGCGGATGTCAACCAATTAGCTGTCTCAGGGAACATTGTAGCTACAGAAATATTCAGTTTTATTTGATCCGGAGAGGAAAGAAAAGCTTACCCAGCCGACGGTATATTGACTCGATAAAAAAGGCTCGGATATAATTCGTAACAGGTGAAAGTAAACCGGTAGTTGTCTGTTTCGAAACAACGTGGTAGTGCGGCACACTGTAAATATCATGCTTAGGATGTTGATCATTAGCTAGAGCAGTTGAACTCACATATGTGTCGCTGTCAATGATATTGACCAAATCTCTTCTAAAACAGCGTTCGAAACATTGGGATTGCTTTGCTTTTCGATTTCACATATTTCTTCAACCATCGCAGAAACCTAGGTTGGCTCAGGACACCCACAAGATAAACGAAGCACGCAAGCACTTACTTGTACATCAAACTTGTCTCTAAACCCGATGTAATAAGTTACACCATAAAAGCCTGAGGGATTCTTTATCAGCGCATCGATTCGACAACCCTCACACTGGACTCCTTACCTTCGACGGTGCGGACCTTGGTCACCGCGTACCGATTTTCAGGAGGCACTCGGGCCACAGGCACCATGGCAACAGACAAAAATATCTGCGGGTCATTGTTTAGCACAGGGCCAGCTCTATGGGAAAACGACGATGACTTACCACAACCCTGGGAAGAGCAGGCCATTGTCGGATGAAACCTTCATGCAGCGAAGTCAGTATATAGCAACAACATGTGGGGGTTTTGCACTCACCAACGAAGGTGTGAGGTACTCCACGACCCGAAGTAATCTTGTGGAAGACTGCAAAAGAAGGAATGCGCTGGAGCTCTCGCTTTGCGTCTACGACGGCATCCTCATCTGCAAGCTTCTGTGTTGATCCTGAACGGCTTTGCATGAAATAGAGCGGCTCAAAATCTGCAACGGAATTGGTTTCTTCGTCGTCATTTGAACTACGCTTGTCTTGTGTAATGAAGTGGCGAAGATTCATACGATTTCTGCCGTCGAATGCATCTTCCAGGCCCTAGATGATCGATGTCAGTGAGATGCTTATTGTGGATGCTTTTCGGAAAGACCAACCTTCGCCCAAGTCCAATGAACCATAATCGCCAAGAGGATACAGCCGAACATGAGTGGAATCCAAGCTCCTTGCGGAATTTTTCTGAAAGAAGCTCCCCAGAATATAGCTATGATGAAATAATAAGCATAAAATCTACTGATAACTTGAGAAGGGGCATACCATCTAAGAACCCGAAGAAGACAAAGAGTATCACACCAACGATAATTGGTAGCCGTTTAACATATTTCGTCTGGATGGCCAGCATGACGGTAGTCGAGAACATGACGGTCGCGACCGCAAAGCCATAAGCGTTGGTCAAATTTGCAAGGTTGGTGAGAGCGGCGACCAAAACAATAGTGGCAATCATCAATGCCCAGTTGACGGCAGGTATGTAGACTTGGCCTTGGATCGTGTCAGACGTATAGTGCATTCGAATAGGCGAGAATGCCTTTGAGTTGATAACTTGCTGGATAAGGGAGAACGTGGCGGTGATCATTGCCTGAGAAGCAATAAGCTTCAAAGCATGTCAGTGAGATATATAGAACGGAGAGCTTGATCAACTCACTGTTGCAAGGACAGCAAAGATAAACATAATCCAATAAAGAGGCCCTCCTACTGGTCCGGGGATTGAATTATAAAAGACGCTAGACAGTATTTGTTCCTTATCCGCGATTAGTCGTGCACCCTGTCCAAGATAAGCAAGAGTCAAGGCTGGATATACGAAGAGACCAAATGAGATCTGAGTTTTCTCATCAGCATGGAACTAAATCAAAAAGGGCAGACCAGCTCACTCGAATGGACGAAGCGTTAAACTGTCCGAGGCTGCCTTCCATATTAGTCTTCGTTATGGTAGTTGAAGTATTGACACTCACTTAGCGAACATCGCCTCGGAACCAGTAACTGCCAGCAAAACCCCTGCAAGTAGGTCGTAATTCTTCGTACGGACAAACACTGCAGAAACAAGGCATTATGTGAGATGTGACCCGAGAACCCGGAAGAATGTATACACATACACATAACAGCCCGAGACGGATCGAACGCTCTAAAGATCGCAGGATGGGAGGTAATATTGTAGATTCCTGTGCCTGTCAATAATAGGAACCAGATAAAGGAGACTGTATACCAGAACATTAGTAGAGTATAATGAAATAATTTGAGAGGCCCACCTGGAGCAAAAGCCACTGCCAGCCGACCGGTTCCAAATTGTTGAACGAAAAATAGTGCAACGAGAAATGCGATGGAGATTGGTACAATGCTGTTGATGACGGATGGCTTGGCTACAGCAATACCTCCAACGGCGCTTGTGACGGAAACAGCAGGAGTGAGGACACCATCGGCCATAGTGAGCGCCGTGGCAAAGAGGCACTATGATCACTGTTAGAGCAAGAAATGGTGTCCTTATTGACTGCATAAACGAACCCAAACGAGTAAGGGCCATCTTAGCTTTTGTTTGAGGGTTTTCTTGGGAGGATTTTGGGCGGTCTTCTCGTGGATGCTGACCCCAGTGAGAGTGCGCTCGTCGTCAAAATCCACCTCTCGAGGTGGGTATATGCCTTGATAGAGTGCGAAAGACCCTCCTTCGCCCTCCTTGGTGCCGAAGTACAGGGATATCATTGTCTACAAGAATGCTCTCAGTACAGATTACCCTCAATCAAATCAGTGGAGTCGGAGGCTTACGTATTTCACGAGCGGAAGGAGAAGCAGAGACCAAAGGATGGCGCTTATACCACCAACAATGTCTTCATCCGGGGGCATACCTCCAGCCGCAGGCCATATACCGTTTAAGACATAGAGAGGAGATGTTCCTATGTCGGAGTAGATGATTCCTAGGGGAGGCGTGAGGGCGCGTCAGTACATCTTCTCGGTAGCAAGTCCAATAACTTACCTAGTGTCTGGAAGGCAAGGGTAGCAAGGGAGAAACCAGAGACTTTAACAGCAGTACGCTTGGGCCTATACCCTTGCTCGGCGGTGGTGGAAGATGACATGCTTGCGAAACTTGATTGCCCAGAAATGAGGCTGAAAGTGCGCTGGAATGAAACCAAACATCCACTTCGACTCTAACTAATATATACCCCAAGATAACTGGTTCCCGATGGAGACGGTCTGGAGCTTGCAAAAGCCTGTATTTGCGCATTGACACTCGTATCAAAATGCATTTGGAAAATCCAACAGGTACAGTGGCTCCGTCACCACACCTGCCACGAAAATCAGAGATCAACAAGGACTTTCCATTGTTTTCACTCTTGTCGAATGAATAGCGAATATCCCGCAATTGCTCAAGTGAAGCGACCGAGATAATGATGGTATGCGGCTGTATTGCGAGATGTCATGGAACTGAGGGATTATGGCCATAGGAAATTGGGTATCATTTTTATTTGGAGATGTGCACGTTTGAAAAGTCAAAAAGATCGTCGCTTGACCTGGTTTGCGAGTACCTCCGGTGCCTTGATAAAGACTTTGAAAGGGTATTCATCGAGGACATGATAAGAAAGAATTATGAGAGTGCCATTAGGCGCCCGGGCTCCAGCTGTGGTGGCAAGACCCAACCTTTGTTTGTATCGAGTTTGGTTCTTGGGCTATGTCGGACGGAACAACCTCGGTCCGCTGTACGACGGCGTTTAGCTGCTACTGGGACACAAGTCAAATAGCGTTTGGTTTCGAAAGCAAGAGCATGGTAATGTTAACCCCCTCGGCGTGGAGATCAATGTTGAGGTGTACCGATAGCAAAATAAGAATACGAGAATTGTTGGCAACAGGCATCCAAAAGCGCCAAGTTTGATCTTGATGACTCTTAATAGGATTTTCAGACATATTTAATCGGATTTTGGTAAACAATTTTCTTGGTCCAAATCGCGCATGTCGCGTAGAACTTACGCGACGCACCCCTATTTTTACACGTGATGCGAATAGAATCCGGCTCTCAGCATGCAGTCGTGAATCGAAATTCTTTTGCGCTTCTAAATCACTACACCATCCCTGTTTCCAACTACCAAACTAATTTCTGACCGTATCGCAGTCTCTCTTTTCCCGAATATCAAGACTGATCAACTTCAGTTCGGTCAGTCTCGAAGACATACCAAAGCTTGGCAAGGGTCCTCAAGAACATCGGCAACCGTGGCCATGTCGTTTTTCAATTCAATCAGGTTTGTTGACGCATTACTCCTTCTGGCCGAATACTGACATTCGCTTACGACTTCTCTTCCTTGTTTTTCTCTGAATACATCCCCGACTTGTTCAACCAAATATGTACATGACACAGTCGGTCAATGACCCGTTCGTCACAACGCGGTCCTAAGCGTAGTCCAACGCCGACATCGGCCTCGGCGAGTATGGACGGTATGCCGCCTCCCAGTCCTGCTGCTGTGTCGGTACCCTCTACTCCTGTGACGCCTTCAATCCCCAAGGCATTATATCTCAGCCGACCATTCGTTGAAGCAGCCCTTGTAAAAGGCAACTTCAAAACGATTGTCATGCTACCAAAGTATGTTGATATCATGGAATGGGTCGCTGTTAACAGTACGTTGTAATCCCTTCGAGTTGTGAAAGCGCAAGTCATTTACTATTTTACGCCAGTTTTCGACTTTTACACCAACTTGAATGAGTTCTACGGTGTAATAACAGAGTGCTGCACACAGCAGGCTTGCCCTACTATGTCAGCAGGCCCGGTGTAAGTTTCCTTCTTTCTATGGTTACGAGTTTGAAAATCGATTATAACCCTTCTAGTCTGAACTATACCTGGATAAACCAAGAACGCAAAAGCGTTCACCTCCCCGCACCAACATACATAGACTATGTCATGACCTGGATTCAGAACCTCCTTCAGGACGAGTCTGCATTCCCCACAAAAAGTAATCACGAATTCCCTCAATCCTTCCCTTCAACGGTAAAGCATATGTACCGTCAGCTTCTTCGAGTGTTTGCACACATCTACCATGCTCATTTCCACCAAATTCTCCATCTACGGTCTGAACCACACTTCAATTCACTATTCGCTCATTTCTTATCATTCGGGAGAGAATATGAGCTGTTGGAGATTAAAGATATGAAAGGCAGTCCTAGCGCTCCTGTTGGCGTTGGTCAACTTTGGGAGAAATGGAAGGAGATGGGAATCTTGGAGGGTTAGATCGCGGATTGCCTGTTGTATTGTCTTTGGCCTTTTGAGTATAACTTATATCTGTTGTTCTGCTATGCCATTTCACATCTCTTTGTTGTCCTGAATAATCTTATTACGTCCCTAGAGTTATGTACCCCCGACCGTATATGTAAAAAGAACATGCATCGATGCCCGGCCGTGTGTTAACCTCGATGTGCTTTTGGCAGCTAAGTCAGCCCTGAAATAGCCAGCAGTTTTTTTCGGTCGCGGTCACGACAGTCGCCAAGATTCATTTCGGGTTCCGTTCGAACTGTCACACCCACACCTGCATCTTGTTCTCCTCCTAACACCCATCTTGACTGAGCTTGACTGCCCCAATCGCCATCTGATTGCTGAGATTCTTAGCTAGATCTCCAGCACGTCATGTTCTCCAGCCGCAACCGCAACCCTCGCCAACGTCGTTCACCCACTCCCTCTGGAGGTACAACACCACGTACTCCTGGAGGTCCAAATGGTCCATCACGACCAGCGTCACCTCAAACTCCCGGCGGGAAGCCTTTGTATCTCTGCTCGCCGTTCGCAGACGCTGCTTTGGTCAAAGGCAACTTCAAAACGATTGTGATGTTGCCTAAATATGTAGATATAATGGAGTGGGTTGCCGTTAACAGTGAGTATTCTTATGCAGCAGGATAGATCGATTCGATGAAAGCAGATCTTAATGATGTACAAGAGGTGGAGGTGGAGGAAACATTTTCCATCGTCGCGATTGAAAGCACCTGCCTGACTTCTGACTGACAACGCCAATCTCATGTAATTTTCTAGTCTTCGACTTCTATACCAATCTCAACGAGTTCTATGGAGTAATCGCCGAGCATTGTACTCAGCATTCGTGTCCAAATATGTCTGGAGGTCCAACGTTAGTTCAATTCCCCTATTTTCGTTGATGTACCACGCGACGCTAAATATCTCTTCATTTTTTTTCATTTCAAACAGTTTGAATTATGTCTGGACCCATCAAGGCGGAAAACAAGCAAACCTGCCTGCTCCAACTTACATCGACTACGTGATGACATCGATCCAGAACCTCGTTGACGACGAAAATGTGTTCCCTACAAAGACCAGTATGTTTTCCGCGCCAATCTCCATCTCTCAAGTACCTGCTAACTGCTATATCAGACCAAGCCTTCCACGCAACCTTCCCAGCAACAGTCCGGACGATATATCGCCAACTATTACGCGTATTTGCCCACATGTATCACGCACATCACCCTCAGATTTTGCACTTACGTTCTGAACCTCACTTCAACTCCTTATTCGCTCATTTTTTGGCGTTTGGGAGAGAGTATGAACTCTTGGATGTAAAGGACATCAAGGGTGAACCAACTGCGTCTGTTGGAGTAGGATTGCTTTGGGAGAGGTGGAAGGAGAAAGGCATACTGGAAGGCTGATCACAAATACATGCTACTCTTCATAATCACGGTAATCATCTATCTCTTCACAATTTGCGTATCTTTGGAAACTCGATAATTCCGTATTGACAAGGCATATAACATGCATGGCTCGTATTTTTCCGAACAGACCAAATCTACTAAAAGAGCTTCCTCGAGTACACCTCAACATAATGAAACAATCTCGAGTCGTCAGGAGAAATATTTTGATACTCATCTGCCATTTGCTTTCCTTTCTTTTTGATCTTGTACTGTAACCCCAAATCCAAGCCTTCCACTATGTATGGCTTTAGAGTTTCTGCTATAGGATCATTTTGAGGTCGTGGCAGGTATATTTTAAGTCGTTCAAGCTTTGCCATCTCTGGTGGATTCCAGCTTGCTTGGCTTTGATAAAGTCAAGGATTCCCTGATCGGTGAACTGATTGTCCCGAGTTGTGCTGTGGAACTCTTCGAGCCGAGGACACAAAATCTCGTTGTTATCGTCGGGAACAGAAATCATCTTCAAAAAAGCGTCTGTTCCGTGAATGGCAGCAGGACTGTCGTTAGTGGGCTCCGCGTCTGGAAAGAAGGGAGAGTCAGGGGTATACAGGTATTTGAGAGTTCTGCAAGATCTGAGGCAGAGCATGAAGTCATCTCCGGGGAATATAATGGAGTTCGTATTGAGAGAGATGAGATTGCATTGACGAGCAAGTGAGAGGAGGGGGCTTTTATCAAGACTTTAAATGAAAAAAGACACCATCTCTATTGTGGGTATGATGAGATTGTCGAACGCTTCCGAGTGATGTCCTTTAACGGGGGTGGAGATTTCGAACGTTTTGAGGTTTGTAAGGGACACTGGGTGACATTCTTCGGACGGTTGAGCAAGAGTAAGGTCAGCCTGTTCTTCTTGCAGAAGGGCAGAAGTCGCCAAGACGCGGAAGCGTACCATCTTTAGACAGGCTCTGAGAAGGTTGATAATCTGGACAGTGGACTGAGGGTAATGGTGGAGGACGATCTCCGTGAGCTGGTGCCATTGCAGAGGGTACGTCGAGATATTTTCTGTTGCAGGGGAGATTTTTATTTGACGAAGGTTTGGGGCGAGGAATAGAGATAGATTCCGGGGTTTCAAGCGTGTGAGCGCACGGTCTATAGGGTCCCAAGTATCCATGCCCTCCAGTTGCACTGACACCAGAGAGGCCAGATCCGACGATTTCAGACCTGACAAGTCGACGAGTCTTGCGTTCGACATTGTGATGTTTAATCTACCCCACTGCTTACGGAAGGGTAAAATCGCTTTGAGCAGTATATAGGCCTGCATGCCCCCATATGGTATGTCTGTATCTGGAATATAAAAACAATCCCCGATGGTTATGCTCAAAGGGCATGATGACGAGCGGTTAAGCCAATCGGTGATCCTGTTTGCCCGACGTTCTGAGCGAGCTTGCGATTCTGCCAAGGCTTGTTGACCATTACTATTTACGTCTACGACAGGGATGTGTACTGAGGACCATAATCGTGGAGTTGAGTATGCAATTTGGCGCCAATTTGAGCACACTCGAGTCAACAAGGTTGGCGCTTCTCGAGGATGCATGATGGCGTCATGTTGAGTCGGCAAGCAATGATAGAATATCTCGCGCCAGATATCTTCAGGTATAACGTTTCGCCTGGTAAGTGAAAGTAATCCACGGTGGGCGTCAATTGACCTATTGAGGTCGACTTGTTCCTTTCTGAGTCGTTGTAAAGCCTTCTGGCTTTGACGACCTTGCACGACAGTTTAAATAACTGGTAACTTTCTTGGCAGATAATTTCCTTGATAGAAGTAACATCTGCATCATCTGGAATGAAATCTGTGTCAATTTTGGAAAGGAATGGAGAATCCGTGATGTTGAACCAGAGCGAAGTTCATTCAGGGTATATTCGCACGAGATTGCTCAGTTCATTGATTTGACCGATGTCAGGTGTATCCAGAATATAATAAAATACAGTACGTTCAGTGCAGGGCTCATCCTCCCCCAAATACTCTGGATTGACTGGGACCTAAAAGAGTTTCGTTCTTGTGGACACTTCAGCGTGGTGGAACATTTTTGGGATGTTGTAGGAAATATTTCGATATTCGTCTGCCACTCGCCTCCCTCTCAACTTGTTCTTGTACTGCAACCCCAAATCTAGTCCATCCTCAAGGTAAGGTTGGAGTATCTCTGCCATAGGGTCATTCTGATGTCGTGGCAAATAAATCTTTAAGCGTTTGAGCTTTACCAACTTTGGGTGGTTTCTGGCCTGCTTGACTTCGATAAAGCGGAGGATTCCCTGATCACTGAACTGGTTTTCGCGTGTTGCGCAGTGGAACTCTTCAAGGCAAGGACAAAGAATTTCGTCGTTATCGTCCGGAACAGAAAGCAGCTTCAAAAAAGTGTCTGTTCCTTGAAGGGGCGTCATGGAGGAGACAGCAGCGGGAACCAGGTTGAATGAGGGCGGATTGTTTAGGTAGAGGGATATCAGGTGGTTACAATATCGAAGGCACAATATGAAGTCCTCTTCGGAGAATAAAGTGGAGCTTGTATTGAGAGAGATGATGTCGCAGTGTTGAGCAAGTGAGAGGAGGGGGCTTCTATTAAGGCTTGGGATAAAAGAAGAGACTGTCTCTAGTGCAGGCATGACGAGGTTGTCGAATGCGTCGGAATGATAATCATTAACGGGAATGGATATTTCAACCGTTTTGAGGTTAGTGAAGCATACTGGCTCACAGTCATTTTGCGGTCGAGCACCCTGAAGCTGGGTCAGTGGTTCTTCCAATGGGTCGAGAGCTCCTGCGACTCGGAAGTGGATCATCATTGGACATTTTCTGAGGAGGTTTATAATCTTGATCATGGACTGAGGGTAGTGATGGAGAACAAGCTCCGTGAGGTGGTGCCACCGCAGAGGATACGTCGAGATATCTTCCGTCGCTGGGGAAATTTTTATCTGATGGAGGTTTGCGGCGAGAAATAGAGGCAAGTCTCTGAGAGACAATGGCGTGTGCGCATTGCTTAGCTCCCAAGTTGTTATACTCTCTAATTGCAGTGAAACTAGAGAGGGGAAATCGGATGCTTTCAGACCCGAAAAGTCCGCTAACCGTGCCTTGGTCATCGCGATGTTCAACCTGCCCCACTGCTTGGAGAAGGGTAAAATCGCTTTGAATAAGATGTGGCCTTGGGTAGCTTCATATGATGTATCTGCGAATGGGAAAAAGGAAGAATCTCCAACGGTTATGCTCAAAGGGCACGATGACGAGCGGTTAAGCCAATCAGTGATGCTTCTTGCTCGTCGTTCTGAGCGAGCTTGCCGTTGGGCAAGAGCTCGTTCATTGTTGCGGGGATGTGTCGTATCTTCTAGCTCCACGACGGGTATGTGTGCTGAAGACCATAAACGTGGCGTTGAGTAGGTGATTTGACGCCAGCTTGAGCACACTTGAGTCAATAAGCTTGGTGCTTCTCGAGGATGCATAATAGCGTCATGCTGAGCCGGGAGACAATGATAGAATATTTCGCGCCAAATATCTTCAGGAACGATGTTTCGCCTGGAGGGTAAAATCAATCTACGATGGACCTCAATAGACCTTTCGAGGTTAACTTGTTGCTCGCAAAGGTCATCATACTGGCTCTTGGCTTCAGCGATTTTGGACAACAAGCTTGATAAATGAGAGGTTTGTTGCAAGATAAATTGCTTGATAGCAATGACATCCGCATCGTCTGGAATGAAGTCTGTTTCAATTATGGAAACGAAAGAGGAATTCATCATGATGAACCAGAAGTGGTCCTGGTCCAGAACCAAATTCTTTCACGGCACATTCGCACGATGCTTGGACATCAAATCACAAAATCCAAAGAGAAGATTTCCTATTCATCAATTTAGACGGTGTCCTAATACATGAACTGTACTCTGATTCTATCTAAAAAACTTTCACGTTAGGACTCAGGTCAAAATGATGCAATAAACCTGAGGACGGGAATGGGATATTGCGATAAGCGTCACCATCGAGCTCAGGAAACTTCTCCATATAACACAACACGAGATCCAGCCCATCGTCCATGTATGGTTGCAACTCTTCCACCATTGGTTCGGTTTGGTATCGGGGGAAAGATATCTTGAGGCAGTGAAGCTTGGCCAACCCATCGACTTTCCCAGCCTGTTTGGCCTTGATGAAATTGAGTACTCCTGCATCCGTGAAGTCTGTGACACCCGTCGTAATATGCATTTCTTCAAGCAAAGGACAGAGGATGCTATCATTGTTGTCTGGGGTGGAAAGCATCTTCAAGAATGCGTCTGTTCGGTCGATGGGAGGGAGAGATTCGGGATAGTAGTTAGGAGTGCAGGATATGTATAGATGTTTGAGAGAAGGGCATGATCGGAGAATGAGGAGGAAGTCGTCATTAACGAAAAGAACGGAGTTTGTGTTCAGAGAGGTTAGATTAGCCTGGCGGGCCAGAGGAAGGAGGGGGCTACCTCCTACTTGGCTGGGTAAGAAGAACGATACCGTCTCTAAAGTAGGGGTGGCAATGGTGTCAAACATTCTAGGATCGCTCGAGGAACCTTCGCCCGATATTTCAAAAACCTTGAAGTCGGGCAAAGTGATCTGTCCGCGATGATCGTGAGTTAACGCCGGTAAATGCGCAAGGTTGGCGTCAATTCGAGGTCCGGGATCGACGATGGTGAGGATGCGAAATTCGACTATTTTTGGACATGCTTTAAGAAGGTTAACAATCTCAAAACTAAGTTTGGGATAGTCGTTATGGCTGAGGGAAAGATGTGTGAGTTGATGCCACGGAAGGGGGAAGGAAGTAATGTCGTCCATCATTTGAGAGATGGACACTCGACGGAGATTTGGTGCAAGAAATAGTGGTAAATTTCGGTGCGCGTACTTCGCTGTTGGCGACGGCTCGTCTGGATCTTCCCAGGTAATCACATTCTCTACATCCAGTGTCCCCAGCGATAATATTTGGGATGGATTTAATTTTGAAAGGTCCTCGAGGCGCTGTTTGGTTACGACTATGCGTAGTTTATTCCAGTTGTTGGAATAGGGCAAAATTGCTTTGAGGAGAATATGAGCCTGTGTAGCCTCATAAGCCATATCTGGATACGGGATATATGATGAATCTCCTAGTGTAATACTGAGAGGAGATGACGACGAGCGGGTGAGCCACTCTGTAATGCATTTTGCACGCCGTTCCGAACGATTTCTCCACAAAAGACTTTCATTTGGAGACTCGGTGGTGCCGTCACGAGGTAGAAGCGGAAGACTGTCAACGATGGGAATGTGTATGGAGGACCATAATCGTGGGGTTGATAAAGTAATTTGACGCCAAGTCGAGCACACTTGAGTTAACAAACTAGGTGCTTCTCGGGGATGCATGATTGCATCATGACTATCTGGTAAACAGTGGTAAAAGATCTCTCGCCAGATATCCACAGGAACTATATTGCGCCTGGGGGGTGATATCAACTGGCGGTGGCCTTCGATTAGCTTGTCGAGCTTTGACTGTTGATTAAGAAGTTCATCGTAGCGCTGTTTGGCTTCGGAGACTTTGAGCGCTAATTCTGACAGTTTGGCGCTCTGTTGCAAAATGATTTTCTTGATTAAAGGGACATCTTCGTCCCCTGGAATAAAATCTCCATAGAGTTTGGAAAGGAACGGCGAATCTGTCATGGAAGCAGTGGAGAACGTTACAAGGTCCACTATTCCTGTCGCTCTCACAGGACGATGTCGTCCGAACCAAACAGGCCCATATTTTCCCGGTTGCGTCGCCGGTCGCGGTCCAAAGTGTTTTCACCCGTCGCTGTTGTTACCCACAATGTCCACGGCCGCCACCAACGTCGCCCGACACTCTGTCACTCGCTTCCAAGCCGCTCCGCGCATTGTACGCAACCTTCGCCGGCATCCAAAAACTGGTCTTCCTCAACCCCATGTCAAAATTACAACCCGCGAGTTCGCGCCTTGTCGGCTAGAGGACCACTATCACAATACCCTCAAAGACGACCTCATGTACATGTCATATAAACACGAAGCTGGCGAACGAAAGTCTCCGCGTCAAATCAGACTTATGTTTGACCCCAACGACCCTTACAGCAAATTTCGTGACAATCGGCCTGTGGGTGGTTCACAGCTCGGGAAAAAACCCGCGCCTCCGGATACACCAGACAATGTCGTGCGGCTGGAGAGAATACAGCTGCATACATTTGTGAAGGAATCTATGAGCAATAAGAGCCAGTTGCTTGGGGCGCTGATGCAAATGAAGGCCTTGACCGGAGAGACATTCCAAGGTGGAGGTCATCACGCTGTGGAAGGTGTACAACTCGTCCGTGGCAAGAAAAGCGTCGGTGGATGGATTCGACCTGGCATCCCTTGTGGTGTCAAGGTCGACTTGCGAGGACAGAGCATGTACGACTTCCTGGGAACGCTAGTCGAGTTCGTCCTTCCACGACTTCGAGAATTCAATGGCGTCGTCCTACCGCCATCCTCTTCTTCCGTTAACACACCTAGTGGTGTTTCCGGAGTCGTATCATTTGGTCTGCCGCCCAGTGCTATGATGTTCTTCCCACAAATTGAGGTGAATGTTGATGCATATACAAAGCTTTTCGGCATGCACATCCATTTCATCACTAATGCGCGAGGCGTTGGTGCGGAAGACAAAGCCAGAGCTCTCGTCTCTGGCTTCCAAATACCTTTTGTTCGGAGGTAGCCCACTTGTCGGTGAGTTTCGTAAACAACTTGCGTTTTACATCGATTTCTGACCGCAGTCCCAAGGCAGCTCGTCTTCGCTCGTTCGCTAAGCTTTTCATTTCATATTTTTCTAATGTTTATTTTTTGCATGGCAAAATATAGAATTGCGATCTTCAGATAATGGTGCAGGAACTTGGATAAAAAAGGACAATTGTGAAAGCGACTAAAGCAATGTGGATAGCAAGAGAGCGAAAAAGATTGTGACGGTATAAGGATATGGACAATAACCAGAAGAAATTCATTAAAAGAGAGTGTGTGTCTATGAGTAGAAATCAACGAACGACGAGCAGCCTTTACTTGCGTTATCACTTCCGGCTGTTGGAAGTCTCCCCCCCTCCTTTTCCACCCCCAACACTTCCTCCTATATCTTGGAATATATCACCTAGTCGTTGCCGTGAATTAGATGAGGTAGGCCTCGAAGATACGGGTGTCCTAGGTTTTGTCGAATCTCGACTCTGCAGTCTTGATAAGATGCCTGCTGCACCGTTGCCACTTGTCCTGCCACTCTGACTGCTGCCATTGCTGCCACCTCCACCTCCCCCACTTCTACTGAGAGGTGTGGAACTCGCTTCGGACGCAGCCCTTCTAAGTCGCTTGGGTGCCAAACCAACTACCCTTCGTTCTCTTTCGCCTGATTGAGATGCGAGGGAGGATGAAGACGAAGAATTTGACTGCATAGACGAAGGCGAGAATAACGAAGGTAGATCCATCGCCCCGCTTGCAACACCTCTGCGACTTGTGCCATTGGGAGTGGCCACGCTCCCTGCAGCACTTCTAAAACTGGAATCAGCAGTGGACGATGACAATGAACGCCCTCCGAGCGCGGGCTTTAATGCAGGCACAATCTCTCTTGCCAGCTCTCTAACAAGGACAGCTCCATCTCCACCTGATTTGCTAAGTTTCTCGACAACACCCAACAATCCGTATTTCTCCACCAGCATTCCTTTGTTAGGATGTACGTCGCACACCCAACGTAGTATCCTCAGCAAGTTAAGCCGCACCACAGCCTTGGTGGCCTTTCCGCTCTGCCCAAGTCGATCTACTATCCGCTTGAAGAATGCCGATGATTTCGAGATGGCAATAGTGACCGGCGTTGATATCCTCAACATCTTGAGGAATGGATCCAGTAGATTCTCGAACGAATTGGCCTTACTCCCAACGAAACATTTCAACAGCGCTTCAAGAGCATCAGGTTTGAGAAGCTCATCTTCCACTCTTGCGGTATCGTCTTGCAACCACGATAGTATCGACTCGAGAGCACTGACTTGAAAGTAAGGATCTCCAAGCATTTTGGCATACATCTTGAGGCCATCGTGTTGCCAAAGGAGAGTTCGACATGATTTTCCGGCAGATGCGAGGTCGCACAAGATGGGCAAAGCAAATTGACGAAGAGGAGAGGAAGTGGATATAACGCGTTTGAGGCAAGGCAAGATGCCTGCTTGAGCAGCCTCTTCTTGACGTGATTTGTTGAGACGGCAGAGATTGTAGCACGTTTGGAATACGTGATTGGAGATTTCCTAGAGAGACAGGACTTAGTTGAGTTTCGATGTTGTCGCAAGGCACGACTCACTGTGCTATGAGGCCCTGTAGATTGATCGTCCAGGATTCGAATGAGAATTTCAAGAGCGTTTGCGTTCTGCAAAACCTCGTGCAACGCCGCATTCATTGAAAGGTGCTTGACAGCCTTCAGGATTTGAACCAAGCATTCTGGTTCAAGCAGCTCGCAAGCTCGAAGTAGTCCTGAAGAAGCTGATCAGACAACACTTTTCCGCCACAACATTACGACCACATACGTCTAACAACTTTTCTTGTACCCAAAGCGCTCCTTACATGGACATCTGACTGTGACACCTGGGAGAATACCAGAAGGATTTGGATGACTTTCATTTTCGTCTCCATAGTCGGTGCATCGCGAATAGCCATAACATTTAGTAGCGCGCTTGACAAGGGATCCAGCAAGCCCTCTCGAATGAACATGCGGCAGAAGTCGTTCTTCGTAGTCGGACTTTGTAGCTCAAAGACGCTATTGATACCATTGAGAGCGCCCTCGACGAGGTCGGTTTGTTCGCTGTAATCTTCATCCAATAGGTCAACGAGCACTTTTAAGCCACGACATCTGAATTCGACGGATGTTCAAGGTACCGAAGCATGACTGAATAAGTACACTCACGAGATGAACATCTGGAGAGTCAATACAGATGTGTGACATAACAGACGGATGAACTCTGAGGCTTCAAGCCTACATTCCGATGGATACTTCTTGGAGGTAAACTCTAACCCAGAGTAAGCGAATGTAATCAATGTGGAGTAGTTCCAACGAACCCATCATGACAGGGATGCCACTTCAAATCGATGACTAAGTAACTGCGAGTGGAGTGTATAAGGGAGAACTGACCCAATCAGGCAAAAGCTCTCCAAAAAGCCAACATCCTCAGTAACTAGCTTCAATAGAGCGCATGTATAAGCATAAAACCTTGTCAAAATATCAATGGGCATACTTACTATGTTGATGATTTGTAAGAGCTTCATGACGACATCCCTTGAGCATCTTCCTTCGAGAACTTCCAAGATAGCTAGCATTCCATGTGATGATACGAGTTGTGAGTGCATTTCAGGCGTTTCGGTCATTATTATTATCTAGAGAGCCATAAATATCAACCTCACAAGGCCTATGTTGCAAAACCAAAAGCGTACCAGTTGATCACATGCTTCTCGTAGCTGGAAGTCTGGAGCCGCAGGTATCAACTCGTCAATTAGTTGATTAACCTGTGTGCATAAGCGCGCATATTTGTCGCGTTGGAGATTGGCTTCGAGGTCGTCATCAGAAAAGCCTTCGTCAATCTTTTGCAGATAGGATTAATTGAGGATCCCACAAAAGACAGTGTTTACTAACCTCTGCGAATGGATCTTCCTCATCGGAATCATCTCCAAGCTAGAATCCACATAGGTTTAAGTATTTGGCAGGACAGCGATGACGACGTACCCATGATTTGTTAGACAGACGAGTATTCAACTGCAAGGCTCCGATAGCGTGACCAGTAGCTGAAAGATATATTAGCTTAGACAAAAAAAAAAGACCTGATAAACAGACCATTAGCACCAGGTTTCCCGAACACATCGTCATAGTCTTCCTCATCATCCTCAGCATATTTTCCAAATTCCGCCTGCTGTTTCTGAAACTCAGATTTGCCAAATGAACCATTCGTTCCAGCCAACGATCCTGACCTATTGTGTCCGCCGCTAGTTGCCGAGGCAGACATTGGGCCACCACCCGTTGGACCTAAAGATCCACGAGGAGAGATGGAGGAGCGAGACGGTTTTCGTGTAAGGCCAGGCAGAGGGGCTGATAGCGGGCCTGGGGGAATACTGGAAGATGACGCGGCGGAGATAGCAATAGATTTAAGGTCGTCTGGGTGTATGAGGCCCCGTTTTAGAGACGTCTTCATCTACACAAGGCTCAGAAAAGACAACAGAGACAATAATACCACAATAGTTACCTTGAAGTCGGCTACTTTTTCTTCCAGCCACCCATCGTCGTCCTCAGACGCAATGTCCGAATAATCTTCGACAATTGGTTCAATGCTGGGCGAAGGTGGCTGAGCAAGCGGTATTAGTTGTTGGCCTGGGCTCTTCGCAGAAGGTCGTATTGTCCGAGCGTTGTCTTCCAATTCATGCTTGTCTTCGTCCAGTGTGGTCTTTTCCAGTGCTATAGCGTATGAGCACCCAAAATCCACTCGGAAATGGTCGCTTACCTTGTAGTTTCGTGAATGAAATACCCTCTTCGAAGTCGTCATCCCAGTTATCCGTCTGTTCTTCGGGCTGCTGAAGCACCACGAACGACATTGGTTGGATCTTTTCCGCAAGGTTAATTCCAACAGAAGGTTTGGATGCAATCATGTTCATCACACTGCCGCCAATAGGTTTGACACCAAGACCCGGAAGAAAGGCACTTGAGCTAGGCTTCCACGCAGCCGCTGACGAAGGATGTAGGGTGCTGCCCACAGCGGGTATCAGTGAAGTGTTTGAAGATAACAACATTTCTCCAGCTTGAGTCTGACGAGTTGGCGAGCTTTGTCGAGGAGTGCGAGACGGGTGCTTAGAAGGTTTGGATGGGGCTAGGAGTTATAGGTCAGAACTGGGACCTATGTTAGAAAGGTAACCTACATTTGAGTGCTTCGTTCCATTCTTGAACTTTGAGCACTGCTTCATCGTAGTTGTAGTTCGATAGCCTCTTCTGTCCATCCACAGCAGGACTTGCATCAGGGCGCTTCCTAGACCCATCCCCTGACGAGCCATTGCTCCCGCGGGTACTGCTTCCGAGAGAACTCCTCGAGCCTGGTCCACCACTGTCGCCACCGTCCATCTGCCGTCTTGCTGAAATCATCCACGGATGCCTGAGTAGCTTCTTTCCTGAGATACGGAGATTTGGATCTTTCTGGAAACAATGGTACAGAAAATCCTTGACAACGGGTGAGGCGCCTTCTGGAATTGGAGGGCAATCGTCCTGGACTATCCGAAACAGGGCAGGCATTGGTTCGAGAGTGTGGTATGGTGGATGCCCTTCTAGGAGTTCAATGACCACGCAGCCAACACTCCAAATATCAGACGCTGTAGTAGCACCGGATTGTTCTATAACTTCGGGGGCCACTGGGTTCGTCTTGAAGTCAGTTCAAGGGTTAAAGGAATGACTGACATAATCAAACGCACTCCAATATGGACTTCCCACTACAGCACCATCGGATACTCCTCCAGTCTTCGCAGCAACGCCAAAGTCTGCCAGCTTCACGGTTCCGTCTTTATTTGTCAGAATATTTGCTCCTTTGATATCACGATGAATGACTCCTTCGTCATGCAGGTACACCAAACCGGCCAGGACTTGAGATATGTACACGGCAACCAGATTTTCAGGAAACTTTCCAAAGCGCTTGGATATAGTTTGAAGGGATCCGTTCTCGCAGAATCTATATGAAATTAGAAATTATCTGGACAGAGCATTTATTGACGCACTCGAGGATGATGTAGAGGAATTCTCTGGTCTTCACGAAGCCTTTGTATTTCACGATATTGGGGTGCTAAGTCAATAGTCGTTTTCAGGTTCCTGCTAGAAAAGTGAAAGCCAGACGCACGTTCAAGTTTTTCAGAAGATCAATTTCTGACTGGAAGTTTATATCATCGACCAGTGCTTAAAAGTGGGGAAGTGATGCCACTGACCATGATTTCACCTAACTCGCTTTTTGGGATATTACTCAACTGAATCTCCTTGACTGCAACTGTCTCTCCGGTCGCCCAGTTCAGTGCACCTAATATCGAAATAAATCAGTCAACTTCAGTTCTTTGGTGAATTGCGCCGAACAACTTACGGTAGACCTGACCAAAGGCTCCTTTTCCCAATGAGTCTCCAAGTTGCTAGACAGATCATGATCAATATCGTACACTATACGTTCTTCTCAAGGTAGTACTCACATAATCATTGAGAGACTTGGAACTTCCGGGCTTTGAGGCTGGGGTTGACGTTGGTCGCGGCGTTGCCATCGCTGGTCCACTTGTTGAACCACGAAGTCAAACGTATATTCGAGAGCCTAGATCCAAGAGGAGAATTGCGAGAATTTACAGGTTTACAGTTCCAGATGAGAGTAAAGGAGAAAAATCGATGATTACGCGCTTTCCAGTCGCGTCCTGCGCAGACCACGAAATCTCACCGTGAGCGTGGTTAGAGTCAGGGTTGTAATATTGCCGTTTCAGGCAATCCAAGTCGTGAATGCTTGGCCTAGTTGCTCCAAGCCCTTTCGGGCTTCATGTACGTGTTTGTTAGGCGTTATTTCGTGGTATTGAAATACTAGATATCGAATGGTATGATACAAGTATATATACAAGGTTCAACTTACTCATCATTATTCTCTTCGTCCTCTTCTGAATCTAAACTTGAAGCCTCATAGGTGTCCAAGATAGCCATGCTCTTTTTGTCATGCTCTGATACCAATTCGTAGGGTTGTCTCTGCTCTATGCTACAGAAAGGCAGGGGAGCCTGCCACTCTACAAAATTCCCGGACTTCATCAAGGGCCTTCAAGGGCTTCAAGGATTAGTCTTACCCAGTAAAGAGGCGCCTTCCAGTGCTCTTCCGGCAACGGGACTATCAATTGAACAACAGATGCGCCTCTAGAAAGGCCATCTCTCTCTTATCCAATATCAGAAAATTCTCGAGACAACTTTCCCTTGCGTGGTACACAACTTATGCCGAACTGAGTGGCTTGACATCGTACGCGACTCACTCCTCACACCAACAGCTGCGATACAAACTCTGCCAACCTCTCAATTTTGTGCTCCAGCTATTCAAGCATGCCAAGGGCGGCTCCAACGATTAGAGGATACCTTTGCAGATCACGTTTGGGGAATACTCAAGAAGAGGCGCTCGAAATCGGATCTCTAGCATTATTCATTATTTGACCATCCATAGTGATATTTACAAGTTCCAAATCACTGGACCACTTGGATACAGATGATTGAGATTTTGTAGCCCTAAGGGTTCAAATTCTATTCTCAATGGCACCTGATTCCCGCTTTTCCAGGAAGTTGCTTTATTATTTCCTGTGATTGACAATTCAGGAGACTTCTTTTGTGGTTTGCGGGTGTGACGATCTCTTTCTCAATCAAATAGCTGAGGCGGCCAGCCCATCCGGCCCTTGCCTCCGCCACTCATCACTACGTCTGCATAAATTGAGCAGACAATGGTGTATCAGCCTCTCGAGGAGAAGCGGTTGAAAGTTGAAGAGATTTTTGATAATACGGAAGATAAAAATCTGGATCCTTCTACAACAAAATGGACCAAGGACCCCGATTATTATCATCCAGATGGAGACATTGTGGTTTTGTCAGAGAACAAATTGTTCAAGGTAAGTTTTTCTGTTGGGAGTATCTGGTTGTATAAGATACTCATATGTGAGAAGGTTCATCGGTTCCTACTAACAAGAGATTCGCAACTCTTCGCCGTTATGCTTGCTTCTTCCACTATGACAAGCTTTACAGACCATCGGCCCCTTGCTTTGGGAGACTCGGAGGAAGACTTCAGGGCTCTTTGTTGGATCCTCTATGCTTTGTATGTCATGTACCTTTCACTTGGACTTCCAATGCTTACGAAGGGTAAACTAGGCCGGACGAATTGTTTTGTCAAGCTGATCACGCCTATCAAACCACTGCTAAGTCTCGACGGCTCATGTCCGTCTTCGATATAACCAACAAGTATCAGATGAAATCGTTTCGCCAATGGTCTGGAGAGCAACTAGCAAAACACTGCAGAAATGCGGAGCTTCTCTCAACCTGCACGGTAGGCGACCTAAAAAGGTTGATCATAACGGCCAACACATGCAGAATGCATGATTTAGCGAATTCTGTGGCATCAATCTGGATTTCTCGCATGGACATTGTTTCTCTGAAATGTGCTTTGACCATTGCAGAATCGTTGTATAGTCGTTGGTTCGAAGGCCGAGTCTATTATTTTGCATTGCTGCACGGTTTGCGCCACAACATTGGCCAGACTTCAACTTGAATCAGGGGAGCTGAAGATTGGCTGAAGAAGCTGGGGGATGGCATGGCATCCCACTTTTTAGGGACCGAGACTCACTGAGCACTCGTGCTTTTCGCTACTAGAAGTTGAGATCATGTCGGCTCATTGTACTTTGAACTAATTTATACACCGTACAATTGCTATGACTCTTATGAAACGACAGTCACAGACTTTATAGACCAAGAACGCAGAAGGTATGGCCACGTAGTACATACTATAAGTTGTAACTTGTTGTTTGTCCCATGTCCAAGTCGAACTTTATAGATAGTGGCGCCGGCGGAACCTCAAAAAAGCTTTCCCGTAATTTTGCCAAAGACCAAATTTGATGTCGTTGTGTTAACGTCGGGCGCGACCTCGACGCGGCGCTTGTCGTAATATCATTTCTTTCTACACATAAGTACATCTGCCATCGCTTATTCCTTCCAAGTATGTTGAAGGAAACAACACAGTAATAGACGCACATGTCTGAAAGCCTCATGTTCACCGCGTGGCATAGAACCACGACGCGTCCAATCCGGACGCGTTGTTATGGCGTATTTAGACACAGTTGGATCAGCTCCTGGCTTGACTTCTGCGAATTCTGCGTTGCACCTCCTTGTACTTCTAGCCCTCGACATCCCTCCAGCTAATTCCTTATTTCCGAATATCTCCAGGCTGGAGAATACAACATGGACACCATACTCTCAAACTCCCAAAGCGAACCCTCAAATGATGTTTTCTCTCTGTCAAACGAAGTCCTGTCTGAACGCCTGCAATTTATCCAGGAGGTGCGTTATGGATTCAGGCGAAATGCTGGGCAATGAGACTGAACAAAGCCACGGGTCTTGCAGATTGGTTTTGGAAACTGGGGCAGCGTCTGGCTCTGCCAACCAAGACCGGTGACAGCACCTGATGGGAGCGTCAGGCCGCTCGGTCAGAAACTTGCAGTTAAGCTAGTGCATAGATCGAAGACGCCAACAACTGCAGCGCGCGTTAGGTCACTGTGAGTTAATGTTGGTTGATCTTTCGGTTAGTGTCGCTTCTAAACGTGCCTTGCAGATGGAACGAAATGAAGATCATCAAGTCTCTCAAGTCGGAACCCCATCCGTCGATTATTCCATTTCATTCGTTCATCATTACACCATCGTATGCGCTCATTACTATGTAAGCTACTTTCTTTGACTGTGCGAGCATCGTTCTACACAATGTTCGGACGCTTTGAACGTTGGTTTTCTCCGTGGGAGACCCGCTTGAACACCGCGTGCCCATTTCTTCCTTAACAACTCGACATGCGCATATGGCTGATGCCTTTCATTGCAGGTCTTACCTCCCGACCCTAGTCCCAGTTGAAGTCGAAGAGTCGAAAGCGCAAGAGTGGTTTCGTTTTTTGCTTTCCGGTGTGGAATTCCTCCATACCAGAGGTGTTGTTCATAATGATATCAAGTACGTTACGCCGCTCTTGGATCCAACTTCTTCGAGATGACGAGTTTACCAGGCCCGCAAACATTCTTCTTTCCCACAAAAATATTCCTGTTCTAGTGGATTTTGGATTTGCGGAGAAGTACGAAACTTCTTCCGATACGGCATTCCACAGCAATCTCTCATACGGTACTCCTGAGGTACGCTGGTCATCTCTACTTACTCGTCGAGCTCGCAAGTTGACTTGACTTGACCGCAGTATCTATCTCCAGAGCGTGCCAGGGGGCTTCCTCATGATACCCGGAAATCGGATGTATGGTCGCTTGGTGTAACTTTCTTCGAGATTCTAGTGGGCCGGACACCTTTCGAGAAGTCTGATGGAGAGCAATTTAGCTCCAAAGAGGACTTGGAGAAATACTGGGAACGAACATTGCGTGGAAAGTGGGTTGGGAAGTGGAAGTTTTCCCAAGGCATCGAGAGGCTGCTACAACGAATGATTTCCCCAAATGCGGATTTGCGGTGTACGGCTAAGCAAGCGATGGCTGATATGTACTGGCGCTCGGACAAGAAGGATACACTTCATAGCAAGATGCACAGTGAGCTCTCCGTTATTTCCAATGTAGAACTCCCGATATTTACGCAATTTATAGGACGAGCATCAAGTTATGCATCAACTACAACTTCCTCCGTTGTTTTCGAACGTGACCTCGACCAGCTGCTGAGCATGACGCCTTCCTCGCAGAAGAAGAAAAGTGAGGAGGGTATCAACATGCGGTCGCCTCCTGGCCTTGATCTTTTCCGTGATTTGCCCGTGGATTCGTCTACACCAACCGGAGAAGCTAAACCACGAACCGCTATTCCTCGTACCAAATCCCAGCCACGAGTGGCTGTACATCCTAACAGTATGTTCCAGTTGTAACCATCTGTGTTTGTCTAACATTGATCTACAGTTGCTCAGACCCGGAGACGCGCTTTGGCACCCCCAACTGCCGATCTTTCGCCCATCAAAGCGTCACCAGCTGCCTCTCCAGCCCCATCGCCTGCATACAGGCATGCAGACACAAGTCATTTAGCAACTGCTAAAGCCAAAGAGAACATTTCCACGTTCAACAAACTCGCTGCTACAGTTAAAGCCTCAGAATCGCAGAAACCCGTTTTACAAGCACGTGCACCGTTTGGCGCTTTGAGTACCAACAACGGCAACGTCAGACCAAAATCGGTGCTTGTGAAGAAGCCGTCTGGACATTCGTATGGTGCCAAGGCCGTGAAAGTGCTGGGTGAAAGCAAGGCAGCCAATGCCAGCTTGAACAACATCAATGCGAGCTACGACTTGGCAGTCGATGCCTCTTTGGTATCGAATACGACCGCAGATAAAACTAAGGATAGTACCAACGTAAAGGATAGGATGAGAGAATGGGAACGGGAGAAGGAGAGATTACGAGAGATGGAAAGGTTAGAGGAGCTGGAAAGAGAACGTGACGAAATGTACAAGAAGCAAGAGAAGGAGAAAGTCAAAAGAAGACAACGAGCTAAAGATGAGGAAGAGAGGCGAAGGATGGAGGAATCGTTGGAAAAACCGCAACCTGAGCTACCCCAGGAAGAGGAAGATGAAAGTCTTGTACTGGAGAATATCAACTCCAAACCGTTGGGAGATTCGGAAGTCGAAGATTTCGAGAAGGAGATTCAGGAACGTGCCAAGGGCCGTATGGATACTGGTCCCTCGAGTCTGAGGATCAAGGTACCCGACAATTCGACAAAGCCTGGTTTTGCTCAGAAGGAGCATAGAAAGAATTCCAGCCAGAAGGACCGAGACTTCGACAAAGAGAACATCAAGATGTCGACGACTTCCCCAATGTTGCCTATGTTTCACACTGGTCCTCGTTTGACCCAAGGTGGGTTTACTTCGATTTATTTCATTTGTTGATAATAACTGCAACCCAATGTAGTCTTCAACATCTCGATGGATACTCCTCCGCCTCCAAGCCGTATTCCCAAGGCTACGAAAGGCAGTCTCAAACACAGTATCAAGGCGTCGATTGGTAAGCCAAGAGCTAACTTCTTCATCCTTCTTCATGATTCACTCTCTCACCTTCCTACCTTTCCTATATCCCGACCTTTCATTAAAATCCTATTGTTCTCGTATTCTTGGTGGAATTTCGTACTGAGGTTCTTCCATTTTTGATCTAGACAAAACCATTGAATTCTGCAAGTCCGCTTCCATCTCGCATGGTACTTCAGGAAGATCAACACCAGCGCGCGGATTCTCATTTGACGTAATGCGACCGTCTACGAAGGACAACGGCGGGAAAGACGGGAAAGAAGCCTGGGAGATCGAGCCTTCCGGTGATGTGTCCCTTCCTGAAGGTGAGTCGAGTCCCAGGCCTATTGGCAGGGTTCGAGCGGGTATATAATATATGTACAGCCTGCTGTTGTGGACCCGCCTCTACTGTTAGTGACGTTCTCTGTCTAACATGCGCTTTTCTTTTTCTTTAGTGTCTCCTTTACCCGTCATCAAGAATGCAGAAGAAAGCGAGCGAATTGCTGCTGACGCACGTGTGGACAGAATGGCTATCTGGATGCGGAATGTAGAAAGTAAGTCGCAAAATGTGCCCTTTTTCACTTGCTCATGATATCTTTCGCAGAGGTGGTCGAAGATGCAAAGCAGAATTTCGCTTCCGCGTCCCCTCAAGAAGATATTCCACTTCCGCCTCTCCCGGCTCCCCTCTCTCGAAATGCATCCCAAAGCCGTACATCTCGCTTACCACGTCGTATTCTTGCAGCCAGCCAGATTTTCCAAGCTGACGAAAATGGCAACATTACACAAATGGTGGATCAGTCAATGGCGTCCAACGATAACTCGGTTTTCCTCACTGCCAACGAGCTAATTCCTCCTACACCGGCGATAAAACATCTGGCGAAAAAGTCTACTGGCCAAGTGAGCGAAATCGTGGAAGAAATATCAGAAGGCCCCAGCCAAATACAGATTCCGGAAATACATACGCCATCAAGGCAGAGGCGTCGTGCTACGGTGTCGATTGGTTCTCCTACCGCTCAGGAGAAGATGGCTGGTTCATCGGAATTGGACTTGTCCCCTTCAAAGAGGAAAGAGAAGTCGAAGTCACAATCCAATATTTTTCAAATGCACATCGCCCCAATCTCAATGCTTGAGGCCGAGCTTGCGAAGAGTAAGCCTTAGTTTTAGTATTCTGCAAGCTTAAACTGACTGGCTGTATTCTAGCTCCGCCTCCTCAACCTACTCCTCGTCTTGTCGAAGTCATTGACCGAAATCTCTTCATCGCTCCACCATTCTCTTCCCGTGATGACCTGCTGGAGGTCCGCAACTTCAGTCTTGACGATGCACGGCGGCCTTACGACGACCTGACATCGTCACCCTACCACGTCGAGCCATATCCACAGCGATACAGTCACGACGTCCCAGTTCTTGACACCCCTGCTCGCCACAAGGTTGAGGGCGTCTACGATCGTTTCCTCATGGCTACTTCTGGTGTCAAACGTCTCGGTAAAGGATACCAGTCCGAAAGCCTTGCCGCATCCACCAATAAGACAAGTGGCGGTATTGGTCTTGGCCTCCATGTCCCTCAAAACAAAACAAGGCCATTTTATTCAACGAGGAAGCCAATGCCGCCACCTGTATCGAGCGAAGATTTGCGACGGATGACTGCGTCAGTTGATGAGCTAGGCAACTTGACTCATGCAGCCGAAAATCAAGATGATTCGCTTCCAGCGAAAGATGGATTTATGCGCAAGGCAATGAAGCTAATGGTGCCTAAAGCAAATTCTTCAAAGAGGATGTCACGCATCAGTTAAGTTTGACAATTTGCTACGCTCTACATCCAGGTCGAGCGCAGCAGAATCACTATTTATTTTATGATTATCGGGCATGCAGGCTATACTCCGATTACTCTTCGAACTTTATCTCATCACCATTGACACGACCATCCACTTCCACATTGCATTGCATCATCTAATTATTGCCTATATCTTTGTTCTTTTGCTTTGGTTCAACCCTCACGCTCCTTACGACCTCATTCTCATCTCCTCGATGTTTTCATGTCAAGTTGCTTTCCTTGCTCCAACGTTTTCTATCACTTGTTTTGATGCTATCGATATGCTTTCTCGCTTTGACGACTTCGTTACGTTTTCCTTATATTTTACTGGTTGCTCCTGTTCCTACGTACAGTAGCTTGAATGTTCCGCACGATTTAGCACAAATGAACGTGATCTGACCTTGTTGTTCCATTGTGAGATTTCAATCCCTACCGAAGTGATGTACAGTATGTACCTCATCTTTTGGATTTGCATGGTAAACAATTCTAAGGACTGTCCTTAATAAATGAGGAACCAGGTTTGATGAGTTTCGGCTGTTTGTCGCTTTATAAATCAATGTTCTCGTGGCGATTTTCGTTCTGGCAAGAAATATAGCGGGCGAAACCCCTAGGTGGCGCCGTGGCAAGGGTCGGGTGGGTCTCCCGAAAGTGGTCGGGCATTTCGAGTACAGGTAGGCTACAGTGAAAATCAAGTACAATTTATACACCAGATAAGAAGACAAAATGGGGGTGGAGGGTGGGTAAACAAAAGGCGCAAACTAAGGAGCAGTGAGCGGGAAAAGAAAGAATGCGATATCTCTCCCGCTTAGTCACTTTCCCCAGGTGTATTGCGGGCTTCGTCATTTACTACGGATCACCAAATTTGAACAGTCCGATGTGACACTCGCTGGGCAAGGAATGGAAGGACACACATCGCTGGAAGCATAATAGCAGCCGGCTCGCTATGCCCATTGATGTCGTGTAAAGTTTGCAATTTTCTTACAACTAAAAGACTTAGAAGTTCTAACAGAGGTTTGAATTCACAGCACTTGCTCTTGCTGGGGCAGTGTTTGACAATCACTCCCACAAACAACATTGATGTAAGAGTCATATCAATTTGACATGTAGCTGTCTTGTAGGACTGACTTTGACCATAGCCATTTTCGTTCCTATGGATGATTCTTTGGAGGTTCCAATTACTGAACATCGCGATGCATCTCTGCTTGATAATTCTGTAAATGATGAAGATCAAGCTTCGGACGACGAGGAGGGTGTTTTGGATTGGACGAAACTTCTGTAGGTTTTCTTCTTTTTAGGGACAAAGCTTTAACTGAGCTCGTAGTTAGTCCAGCGTCTGCGAGGCCTGTCATTCCGAAGAGAGGAGAAAAAGAATACGAACCTCGTGCGGCTGGAGGAACGAGCCTTCAAATGCATATTCTCGATCGGTCAAGGAACGCTATGTTTGACACATTGAGGACGACGAGATCAACGTCGAGGTCTGGCACCAAATTTTACCTTAATGCCACAGACGGGACGCTCAAATTCTTCACTTAGCAAGGCAATTAGTTATGGTATCTGGCACCCAACTCTGGCTCGGACTGAAGTGACAGTCGCCCGTGGCATTCATTTCACAACTATGGGCCACTCAGCCCCTCGAACTTCCATTGAAGAAGGTGCTACCAAGTCTCAAAAGAGACTTGAGCTCCTGCCCGAAGAAGCTGTCTATTTGATCGAGAGGGGAACCCTTTTCTGTTGGAAAGAGCTGGCGCTTGATCCATCAAAGCGGCCAGGCCTGACGGAACTCGCTGGATCGCCAATGTCAGTTCAGCAAGCGTACACTGAAATGCTTGGAACAGAAGACATGAGCCTTGAAAAGTTTCAAGTAAGCGCAGCGTGTTATGAGTATATTTTCATTATTTAAACCTCGAAACAGGTGTTTTCGTATCTTAAACGATTAGGTTACGTCGTGACAAGAGCCATTCCTCCAAACAACTTCTATCCCACGCCTCCCCCGCAACTGGTCCTTGAACGAACAGAAAGTACTCTCAAGAAATTTGCGACACAGTTCTTCAAGTTCTTTGCCAATATTTCCCGACCTCCTTTCGCCAATCTCGATTGGTGGAACCCCGTATGGATTAGTGCATGGCCTCACTGCAACAAAAACTATGGTACGCGCCTTTCATTCGCCAACAATGGCATCCCGGGACTGAAACTTCCCATTCAGCTTCGATTTTTCGATCGCTTCGCATCATTCCAGCAGGACATAGCATTTCTTTGCAACCTCCGCAGACGACGAGAAATTGGAAGGATAGCACTCCATACCGGATATTCTACAACCTCTACAAACCTGCTACACCCTTCAAAAAATCCGCCCCTCAGCATCCCGATTTCCAACTCGTTGTAGTTAAGTAAGTTTGCCAATATCATTGTACTTTTATGTCATTCATAATTTTCCAAAGCGCACGAACGACACCCATACCGACATTGGAGGAACTGACAAATTTGTTTAACACACTCCCTGAAACCCCTCTTCCAGGACCGAGGAAGAAACATTCGCAATCACTTCCTCCGCTGGCTCAAGCGCAGCCGAATCCCTCCCAAATCCCTGTTAATCAGCAGACAACCTCGAACTTGACATCCTCTCTCTCCGAGATAACCAACACATCTAACAGGTTGTTCACCAAATTGTTTCCTTGGCTGTTCCGATCTAGCACCCTCCCAATTACCCCAACAACTATCAAGAACGTGCAAAAACCAAATCCATTTGTAGCTTTGAAGACCGGGAAAAAAATCATTATCGTCGCAGCTGTGGATATGGGGAATATAAGCTTCTTCAGATTTGGGCAAGGAGAGTTCACTGAATGGCCAATGATGTAGGCGAGGCTTGGAAAGATGAAGATGTGAAATAGTCCTCTATGTAGGAGTGCATGTAAGTAGTGGTCTAACGAGTGTAGATAAACAGTCCGATTGTGTATATTTGAACGACATCTAATAAATGAAGAAAAAGTCAGGGTGCATGATGTATCAGTCTATGGATGAAAATTCGTCAGCGTACAATGAAAGCAAATGTATCTAGATGTAAGTAAAGTCAGTGTGGTCGTTAAAATGAAAAATACGAAAAATGAGATAATGTAAGAATAAGCAATGGTGTAATAAAAAATCTGTATTCATATCCAAACGAGGTCCAGATTGTAGAATATCGCGAGCCGGCCGAGGACATCGTATCTTTGAGTGCTTGGAGAGGTAAAGGGATCGAGACTGTAACAGTCGTCTTCGGAAGAGAAACAGCACTCTGGGTGGGTGGAAGATCAACAGTGTTTGGGAAGTTTCCTCCATTATGACTTGCTTTTGTGACAGCAGCCTGGAGGAGCTGAGTAGCGTCGGAAGGGACAGTCGATAGAATGCCTATCCGAGGAGGATCAACAGATGGGTGGGTGAGATTGCCGTAATGAAATGCCACAACGTTACTGTGTGTGGATGAGTAAAGTGTAGAGCAGGAAAAGACATGAGAAGGTTGCTCACGACTTGTAAAATGGAGCGCCCAGACTCCAACGGAAGAGAGCTCCTGGGCTTGGAGGATCCGTGGATACAAGATTGTCGGCTTTGCAGGTAGTGGCATTACCTTGACTTTCTTGACTGATGAAGTCTCTTGGGTCAATGGGGAAAAGCTGCCGACAAGTGAACTGAGAAGGGAGTACAGACTGCCAAAGATTACACTCACTTTACCACCTATCTGGAAAGACAGCGTGTGCGGAACATTGCAAGGAAGTTCGGCAAGCCAATTCTTGTCGTTCGGGTTGTAGGTGCTCGAGACCTTTGTCAAGATATTGTTGACAACGTCTTGTGGGCCACGGATAATTGAATTGCCCTTAGAGAAAATTTATGACTGTCAACGAGGGTATGATGTATAAAAAACAAACTGTATCCATGAAAGCTGACACTCTTGTTGAATCAACACCGTTGGCTTTGATGGTCGAGTCAGGCACCTTCTCGCCATCAAGATAGACAGCGTCGATGTCAATCTCCCACCGACTAAACAAAAATGTCAGATACTAAGAAAGGTACGAATGGGGGGTTTTTTTTTACTAAGGATAGACCTAAGACGACAGTCAGCAAAGTGAATATCGTAGCGTCCAAACAGACTAAAACTCGTACCTCTTTGGGAGCATATCCAGGCGCCTTGAGACCACCCTCAGATGGCTTGTACAGCCTGACGGGGACCCAGATCATTTCAGAGTCCTTGACACCGTCAGGAAGTTTGCCCAGAGTTAACAAACCATGGCCGCCGATGTCTATTGTGTTCCTTTGAAAGGTGGTCTGAGAACATATGTCAAACAATACCCACAGCCAATGATCACAAAGAAGACACACGCTAAACATGGGCGCTGTTAACGTGTTGGTCATCGCAATTCTAGCTAGTACCGGGCCATCGTCGAATGTTGAAAGCAAGAACTGATCAGTAGAATGGATTGGACCTGACTATATAGAACGTGAATACTATCGGCACGAGAACGACATGCGACCTACTCCTTGTATTGTGAGAGCCTCTTGAACACGGCTGGAAAGGTAAGATAAGCCATTGCATCGATAATTAATGTTTAACCAACCTAGCGGCTGGAAATCCCAAGCCAATGATGCCCGACAGCCCGGAGGACACTACAAGATTGTCTGTAGCGTCCACCACACCAAATGGTTGGTCAAGGATGGAAATACCCGCTATAGAAGCAGTATCATGTCCCACAGTGCCATTGGCGGAGGTTCCCGTTGTAGAGTCTCCGTATGACATTGAGAGTCCTGGTCCTGAAGCACTCTGAGGATAGCGAGAGCCGGTTGTAAGTTTGCCACAGGCGCCGATTTGACATTGATCTGAGATAACCCAAAGGTCACTAGATCCAGTGTCTGAATCGAGATACTTAGCTACGCGTCGTAGAAAGGGTAATCAAGCATACTAACCGAGATGAAGTGCAAACACTCGATCGCCCAGTTCCACCGGTACACTGTAGAGCCTACGAGCGGGACAAGACTCAGTCAGTCTCTACATTGAACATCCCGCAACAAAACCTACAAGTCTGCATTGTCCCCCAACCCCATCGATCCAGACACGTCTCCTCTCCGCTTCAGCGCTCTAGTGGTGACCTCTTGCGTTGTGAGTGGAACATTATAGCCACATTTTATTGGCAAGTTTTTATCAGCAGATAGCTGGCGTCCGTGAGGAATTGCAGTAACCAAAAGAGATAGTTGAGTGATTAAGAAGAGTGTTAACACTAGAGTTCGTCCAGCAGTGGGCATGCCAGCTAGCAGAATAGCTTAAATGTCGTTAGCGACGTTATGAGCGCTTGACCTTCAAAGAAGTTCTGGAGTACTAGTAGGAAGGAAGGTGGCAGAGAGCCAGTCTCTGGTCGTCTATAAGACCGAATGAAGGAAAGTGAACAAGATGTCGAGGAAACCGAACAAGCTGTGCGGCTTGAGTGGTCAGCGGCCGTCATGGTCAGGGACACCTCTTGTCTTGATGCGGAAGTGAATCGATGCATCACGGGCCGTGAACGTTTGAACGGTGACACTGATCAAAGCGCCTTTGTCTTGGCAGCCACTTACAATACAGATGTTGAAAATGAACAACGTGTCATCGAGATATGATATTGCCAAAAAGTACTCCCTCGGATAGAGAGCCTGAATTTGGCGCTCCGGTATGATCGACTTGCTGATCGAGCGCTAGCTTGCTGTGTTGTTAGAATGTGAAAAATCATTGACCCTTTGATCAATTGAGTATAATTTTGGCGCGCGAATGATGCAATAACTGGGCCACAAAATTGATCAAAGCTTTGTAAAAGCGCTGCAGGATAAATACAATACTGCCATTACTCGGAAACTACTGTAAGAGGGTGACTGGGCAACGTACAGTACATGGACATGTGTGCTAAATAAATAAACTTGCAAGTATTATTAGAACCCCAGAACTGCTGTTTCTTCAATCATCCGTTGCTTTCGTGGATATATGCCTACACAGACCTATAGATAACATCTGAATCGTGGAGATTTTCGGTTCCAATTGACTATTATCGTGGCCTGTAAGAATGGTGGTGCGGAGGATAAAATAGACACATACCGCAGTGCCAACAGTCAAGCAGCTGTTGGGGATCGCTGAGGCGGTGTGGCGTTTGGTATAGATCTCTACTTCAAGGAAGAGCGGTAGACTTACTATTTGCGCTTAATGCGCTCCAGTTGTGGATAATGCATCCCCCAAAAAGCCTTTTGGAAGTTCGGTTCGTATACATCTGCTTCATTCTAGACAATGACATCAAGATAGAATTTGGAAAGGAGATAAAGAGATCGAACATACGAAGTACGCAGCATCCGGGGTAAGCCGGCGAAGATGATCGATCGAGCTGCTGGCGTCCTTGTATTTCTGTGCTTTTTCTGCCTTCGTAGTATTCCATGCCCAAGATGAAATTAAAGTGACGTGATATAGACTATCCTGCCAGGCTTCTGTGACACTTGTCTTGTTGGTTGATGGAGCAGAGGATGGAGGAGTAATATGTATAATAACACCCGGGGTAGCTTTATCTGCTGCCAGAAGACCTTCAACCAGCCCAGATCGTTGGTTCTGTCCAGAGAAACTGGACTTGTCGATGAGACGGGATGCCAAAGCAAAGCTGGCTCCAGTTTTCTAATCAAAAATTATGAGTGGGCTGAGTTCAAGTTGGATGTAATAAAGAGCACGAACTGCGGCGAACTGTTTCGCGAAAGGTTGGAAGAATTTATACCATGAAGGAAATTCAACAACAGTCAAGCTAACGCCAGAAGCACCCTCTGCTTTTAAACGTTGGCCAAATTCGATAAGAGGTGCAGCGCTCGAAGCAGCGGCTTCCTTTCTCAGAATTGGATTTATAAAGACTGCGACATTGGCAATTGATACGCCACCCCATCCATCTTTGGACCACTGTAACCCGTTATCAACAAGAATGCCCCATAACTCACGGCTCAGCGTGGTATTTGGCGAGAACTGGAGAATGACTGTTTGGAGTGCAACTGGTGGTGACACCATCATGGTCGCTTCGACAACAACGCCAAAGGTTCCTCCCCCTAATCGTAACATTGAATCGTAGAATGAAAAGAGCTTTTTTACATGACTTACCGCCTCGTAAAGCAAAGAAAAGATCAGGATCTTGACATTCATTCACGACTCGATAATGACCGTCTGGTGTTACGACCTTGAGCTGAAGCTGGAAGGCTTATTGGCATAAATCCGAACTGTACAGTGAAACACTCACAGCACGATCAACACCGAGCCCCATTGTGGGAGATAACATGCCGTGCCCTCCACCCTTCATCACTCGAGTGAGATAAGATCAACAGTGAACGGACGGTGAACGCACCAAGAGCCATCCTACGACGCCAACAGTCCTATCCGACCCTGAGACGATGATTGTACTTTCAAAACTTGGTTATATGCCACTTCAGCGGCTGCTTACCTCCAACCACCGTGATGTTGTGGTTCTCCGCGAACTCGTAAGTTTCAAACCATTGAATACCTGCCTACTTCTTTCATTAGCGTAACATTGAGATGCATCTGAGCTTATTTTACTCCAACAGTAATGGCAGGCATTGGCGGCTTCGTGCATCCTTTTGGTTCAAATGCCGCATCATAAGAAATCTTCAGAGTATATCAATTTTTTGGGTTCGGCCTCAATCGCCACAACTTGAACCCACGTTTTTCAAATTATGTGTCTTCACAGAGTTTCTGAATAAGCACAAAAACGCCGAGTCAAGCGGGAGTGAGATAGACATACCCAAAGAGCTAAAGATCCAGGGGCACTACTACGACCAAGGTAGTCATGCTATGCAGTATTTGATCCGAGATTAGCGTTCCGTTGTGTTCGAAAGGGACTCCGTTGCTTACGCCCGTGTTCTTGACTACCAGAGGGATATTGGTTTTCTCCGAAAACTTGAATGTCGCAATGATATCATTGGGCTGACGGACATCGATCTACGTAACCAGAAAAGTTTAGTTGTGCCTTGATGCAAAATGAAAGGATCATCATACATAGCGAGGAGGAATACTGCCCATCAAACATTGACCATTATTAGATCCTGGGTTTGTTGGGTCAAGAAGACACTGCTCGCTCGTCGATTGACAAGATTCCCATTGAGTTTGTATGTAAGCGCTTGGGTAGTTTGTTCGAGCATCTAAGATATAGATCAAGATTTGTCACATTTTAGCGATAGCTGGCATTCTTACCTCCTGTCGAGTACTCTTGAAGAAGATCCTGGCAATCTGAAGAAGCATAGTTGTCGAAACATGGCTGGGAGAAGGGTGTTGTAGTGTACAATCGCCCTTGAACTTGCCTTTTCAAAGCATTCCAATCAGGTGTCCATATCCCATCCAACGCGCAAACATTGGATAAAATAGAGAGTACTAGGCACACACCACTTTGAGGACGTTGGCGAAGCATTTTGAGATCAGTGCAAGTCGACACTCTACTGTATCTCTTTATATCAGAGTTCCCGTGATCGAAGCCGAGAACAGATTGGGCGCTGTGAAACACATGTACCAAACGATTCGAAGGTCTTGGAGACAGCTCTATGGAAGTATCGGTCAACGGTCAAAGTAGGAGTACGGGGAACTCAGGCCCCGAGGGCCCAAATCGACTGAGGTCAGTCGGAAGGTGAGCTAAAAATTTCCAAGCAAGTAATGTGCCTGATCAAGTTCGGTTGAGGATAAGAAACAGTAGCCATAAAGAGAACACTCTTACCAACGTGCTGTACTTGAACTTTTTTTAGACATTACTTCTCTGGGTGACAGGCCACTTGTGTACTATAGGACACGCCACCTTGCAGCTGGGTGTCAGATTTGGTGAGCTATTTCTGAAACCGGTGTGTCGGGTGCTATGTTTTTTCGCCGTCTAAAGCTTCCTTCGCGTACGCGATCTCTGGAAAACTGATGAAACCAATCGTTGTATTCAGCCATCAATGAGGTCTACATGATCATAGCAATGTCGCAACTTGTCGTACAGACCATGTTGTTCTCCCAGACCGTATGTGAGGGTCATCTTCTGAAAGGTACTTGGACCATCAGAGGGGTCTAGTTCCAGCTGCATAGCAACTATGAGATTGTAAAAATCTAAATTTAGTAGATACGTACCAAAGAGATGATATCGTCAAGAAGATGGGCTTGACCGACAGTCATGCCTAGTAATCCGCCTTCGAAGTTGACGTTCACAATGTGAACATGAAAAATGTCTTTCGGAGCTTGTCAGAGTCCGAAATGTAAAGCAACATTTAACTTACAGTAACTAGGCTGATAATGGATATACATCCTGAGAGAACCATCTCCAAGGCCCCATTTCCGTTTGACAACGGTGGCTGCTTGCTTTTTGATCGATTTAAGAATATTGACGTGTTTTTTGTTCAAGTCTCGAAGACTTCGTATCGAACGGTCCTGCACAAGCGCCACAAGATACAATGATGACACCGTAGTCAGATCCCATTTCATATCTGGCAGGATGACAAAGTCAGAGGATTTGTACAAGATTTTGTCTTGTTCGGATACGCCGGTAAGGATATTCTCGACCCTTCGAAGTAGTTTGAGCAGAAGAGACAAGGGTGAAATATTAACCATACCACTGCGTTCTGGACGGAGGGAAAGACGTGATATACGGCTTCACATGGCTTTCGTACAGCTTTGGAGTTTCGTGTACCATGATTTGTTGCTGCTTTGTGTACTGTGTCATAATGAGCGAGGGAGACATTCATACTTTACGGCTGGTTCACCTTGCGAATATGAACCTCGGTTGCAGGGCAAATGATGTTGATTTTTAGATCTCTTTCACGGTCCTCTCCTAGCCATGCGAAGAGCCATGTATACTGCGCTCTTTGAGCTCAAATAGAAGCATGCAGAGTGATCACCATACAATATCTGTACTTCCCTCTATTTTGACTCTTTTTAGCAAGCTATCAACGCCAAACAAGCGCCCGGCATCTGAAGTCGCCAAAGCAGTCCTTTCCACGCGGACGATGGCCTTGATCCTTGCTTTAGACTTATCCGGATCGGGAAACGAGCCCAGTAGCACTAAAGAGTGTGTGACGGGGTCCTCGTTTATGATATTCTCCGACTCAAATTCATTCAGGCTTTCCAGAGACCAAGACGCAGGAGAATGGGGCATATTTGTTGGAGAGCTTCAAGTTGATAGCGTGGTTGTAGACCTGAGGTGACAATAGTCACGCTAGTCACGTGTTACATGTGACAGCCTCATCTCTTCCCTCCCCCCTCGCTCCCCCCCGGCATGCTACTTTCATAAACTACCTGTCGCTTCATGTTTCAAAGACAGATATACCATAGTTATATCAAATGTCCCAAGATGTTTCCAATCGTTTTCCAGAACTTGATTCCAGTTCTTCCATCCTTTAGCTATTAGTATGCGATTGGTGTGCGAAGAAGCATTGGACACTTGGGAAACAACAAAAATCGTCTTAGTCTCGTCATTATTGTATATGTTCAAAGCCACGTAAGCTGATGTGATTAAACAAGGTTGAAATCTCTTCACACTGACACGCTCCCAGGAGGCGGCACACATGTCTTGCCTACCGAGTAATTTTCGAAAACACTGTCCAGACCTGTAATATCCTTGAGCATATATCTAGATCGAGGACAAGACACGCTTCCATCACCTCAACCAGCTTCACACGTGGGTGTTTCATTGACGCTTCCCAAACACGACGTCGACTACATCTACCAACGTCCCTCTATCATGCTTTCAAGTAGATTATGTAGCCACTTGCCCTTTATTCTTTCATCGACCTTCAGCTCATTGCCCGACCTTATATTATCTCAGATAAGCTGCGAGAGCTTGGTTTTATCCCATTTCGCATCTGATCGCACAGAGAACTCAAATCTGTCACCTTGGCGTTGATATCGATCCCAATGGTTAATCTTTATCTCTTCAAGTCAGCAAAGAAGCTGCACATCCTATCGGCTCTCTTAATAAAAATCCCAAAACGAGCGCTTAGAACCCTCCATTCAAGATCCCCAGCGCTTCCTATTATCCCATCGTTGGTTACACAGCCTACAAAATGCAATTTCCCTGTTCTCGATCTTGTTCAGGCAGCCGAGCACGATGCACCGCCGGGAAGCATTACCCGAGATGTTAACTACTACAAGGACAGCCGCGAATGTGGGATGTGCGTTTTCCGGGTGGAGAATACCCTCTTCAAGGTACGCTCAAGCTGACTTCTGAAGAGTTGAACGCGAGGCTAAACATTAGGTTTCCTTTATCTTAGGTGCACAAGTGCTACATCGTCCGAGAGCCCTGCGCTTTTGAGGACATGTTCAGCTTTCCGTATGTAGGGGAACGCGTTGAAGGGCAATGCGATGAAGCCGCCATTCCACTTTCAGACACGGCAGAACAGTTCAGGGATCTTCTTTGGGCTCTTTACGCCTCGTAAGCCAGTCTCCAAATAAAACACTTCTCATCAGCCTGATAAAAATCTCAGCCCAGCTCAACTTCTCGCTCTTAGAAACGAACCACCCGCTGTGCAGCGGTTGCTCAACATCGCCTTACTTGCAAACAAATATTGCATAGCTTCATACGAAGCTTGGTCATTAGACTGCTTAACCCACCTTGCTCAATCTCCATCGACTCGGAGTTTTCTTCGATCCGAATCTTCAAAAATCTGTTCCCAAGTACTCGAGATCTCAGCTCTCTGCGGCCGTCAAGCCTTAATCGATGTCAGCACGCGTCATCTGATTAACCGAATACTCTGGTCGGATTTCGATCGCCAGCCGATCTATCGCGTTGCTAAGAGCTGGGGTCTCACAGAACTCCAAAGTGTCATTTTCTATCGCGACCTCGTCGAACTCGCGCGGCCAGGTGCCGCTCAGTCAAACGCCAAAGAATCCGAACCTGCCTTTCTTGCCAATATCTCGGACGAACGACAACGATCACACCTAAATTCAGCTTATAGGTCGCTCGTTGCGCTATGGGAGCGAGTCCGCCGTACCCCACCTGCCTTTCTATTTCCCTCAGACGAATGCGGCTGCCCATCCCACGCCAATTGTGTAGAAACTTGGGGAAGGTTGTGGTCGAACGCAGCTGCTTCGCCTCAGACGTTGCAAGTAGAATCTTCAAATGTCCTTGGCCGGCTCAAAGAAATGATGATCCAGCTACACAAGATGGTTATGGAAGAGAATGATGTTATGTGTATGGATTGTTCGATGGCTGCTTTGGAATCTATCACCTCCACAAAAGACGGGATTATTCTTGGATTATCCAAATACTTCAAGCTATAGCTTGGTGGATGGTGATTTATGTTTATTTCAAGTTATAACTTATAGCATAAGTTTGTTTTACCGCCGGGTAAATTATGGACTGGTGCTTGACACTCCTGTATGGGCGAATCTGGGAAGTTAGTTGAATTTAGTGTTTATTATCTTTTCCCTGTTCATGATTAGGTTCGGTCCATGCCAAGTACGTCCCGGTAGGGTTATCGCTATTGTTGGATTTATCAGGATTTATCGCGTTGGGTCACAAGCACGTGTGCAACCTCAACTTGTCACGGTGTGTTCTGTTGGCACGTTGTTCGCTTAATCCAAGACCACTTTCTGTATTCTATTGCGCATGAACGACGTGGAAAGAGCTCTACTCTCCCACTAGATCTGTGGAGCCAAGTTCAAAATGTCAGTTGGTACTAAGGTCAGCGCAGAAGAAGCATGTCTAAGGTACTATTTCTCATCAATTTCAAAGGGAATACGCCACTCTAAACTGTTGCAATGTTTTCAGAGTGCTAAAAGACGGTAAACAACTTCCAACCAAGACGTACCATGGTGTTAATTCTAGCTTTTTAAAAAGTTTTTGGCCACTCAGATTACAAGGGCAAGCAGAAGGAGATCGTAGAAGCAGCTTATGAAGGTTAGCTTTCAAACACTTCTCCTACAAGGAGGCTGATGAACCTCTTTTAATGGAAAGGCTCGGATGTATTGGTGGTCGCTCCAACTGGAATGGGAAAAGTTCGTGTCTTGAGCTTACAGCTCCAGTCCCTCCTTGATTGAGACTTGCGCTTCTACGACAGAGTCTCTGTTTCCAAGTCCCTGCTGTGGCTACTCAGGTACTCCCTTTTCTCCGCATGACTGTCAATTTCTGCTGATTCTCATCCTGCAGAGAGGCGTTTCCGTCGTCATTTCACCTCTTCTTGGTACGTATTGCGGCATTTGGGATGTATGCTCTCTCTGTCTGATTCCATTTTATCTCTAGCGTTGATGCAAAATCGTAAGTTTTTGAGTAATTTGCATGAACATGCATGAACATTCTTGGAGAACTCGAAAGTCTTCAGCAGAAACATGTAGAAGTTGCAGCTCTCAATTCACAAGTCACCCATCAAGAAAAGCAACAGGTATTCTGTTCTTCATGATTCTTGTCATTCTACTCATTAACCTGGACAATCAAGATATGCGTAGACTTGCAAGATTACGATACTCGCATTAAACTTTTATACGGTACTTTAAATTTCAATACTTGGTCTAGATTTGCTCATAATACGGAATTACAGTCACTCCGGAGAAGATGAGCAAGCAAGATTTTATCAAAGTTTTGGATGTGGTTTACGAAAATAATAATCTTGCAAGGCTTGTGGTTGATGAAGTAAGTCACTCTGTTTATCAGTTGACCGTCTTGCTCATGGTCACGCAGGCGCATTGTATTTCGGTATAAGCATGTTTTAACATTTCAGCTGCTTCGGACTTATACTTTTAGGAATGGGGCCATAACTTTCGTGCCGAATATCGCTTGCTAGGAAAGTTCCGCGAAAGATATCCAAACATCCCAATCATGGCTTTGACCGCAACGGCAACCTCTGCGTATTGTCTTTTCTTATCGAGAGACGACCACTATTGATTTGAATATACTTTTAGAGTTCAACGTGACATTATTCAAAGTCTTCGTCTCAACAAATCCAACCTCTTTACAGCGCTTCATCCATTCAACCGCGCAAACCTCTTCTACGAGGTTCGATACCTCTCCAATCCCGAGCCGCTAAATCAGATGAATGAAATTTTCGACTACATAACAACACTCTATCGGAGACGTGGCAAAGCTTCATCAGGTGTAATTTATTGCCGACTGAGGAAAACTTGTGATGAGCTTTCTAAATATCTAAGAAGCAAAGGGCTAAATTCGAAGCCCTATCACCGCGGTTTACCGTAGGATCTGACCTTGCCACTCAATCATTAGTAACGCAAAACACTTTTCTAGATCTTCCATACTTGACAGCACATTGAAAAGCTGGATACACGGAGTGGCTGGGGAAGGAGGCACCGTGGACGTTGTATGATTTCCAAAATGACTGCAAGACTTATGGTTTATTGACGTCTCCGTAGGTAGTTGCAACAATAGCCTTCGGACTGGGCATTGATAAAGGCGATGTTCGATACATTATTCACTTCGACATGCCCAAAAGTTTCGAAGGATACTATCAAGAAACTGGTCGTGCCGGAAGAGATGGTCAAGTAAGAACACTCATCACTTCCACAAGAATTGGAGCTCATTTTTTTTCAAGCCTTCTAAGTGCATCCTCTACTACTGTGCGTCGTTAAACTGAGGCGGAGGCTATTCACTCTGACAGACGAGTCCTTCAGCCCGCGAAGATGCAATCAGGGTGAAGAGATACGTCCATTCAGATCCAGACAAGCAAAGAGACAACCATGATGATGAGCCCACACCAACCCAACGAGCATCTGGTAGTTTAGACTCTGTAGGTGTGTCAGCCTACTCTGATACAATGCTTGAACTGACTCGTGGCGTGTAGTTGATCCAATTCGCAGAGAGTCCAACTATGTGTAGACACGTGGTAAGCTCTGATCAGAGATCGATTATCCCGAAACTAGTTCGATTGGACAGGCAATATGCCACTTCTTTGGTGAAATTATCGATGATAGTGACCAAGAGGTCCTACGATCTTATTGCAATCAAATGTGTGATGTAAGTGTTTTCCTTGAAACTATTTTTTGCCGCTAATTAGGTCGCAACTACGTCTAGGTGTGCAAGTACCCGGAGAAGACAAATATGCGTATCAAAAAGCTTACATCCAAAGATCTCGCAGCCTCCAATGTACCTTTCGCCAGGACTACTTCCTATTCGAATGGTGTTCCATTACCTCGGAATGTGCCATTAGAATCAAACTCGAATGAGAATCAATGGCCCGTGCGCTCTCGGAATTCATTTGGTGGCCAAAAGCGCGGAAATGAAGCCGTTACTGAGAATGGCGGTGGTTCAGCCGTGGACAAACCTGTGACAATGAAGAAACCGAAGATCTTCGGTCCAACACTTGGTAAGTGACCGATCATCTAGCCAAACGATACAACGAATTTGACTTTACTGCAGTAACAAGGCCGTTTGGTTCTGCTGCTGGGCTCTCCAAACCATTTCGTCCTCCGACATATACGCCAAGAGCATCAAGCGCTGGAACGAGCGCGTCAGCAGGGACTCTTAACCCTCAGCAATTGCCCGCGAGTCGTCAAGAACGACGTACTCAACTACCTTCTTTCAAGGATTTACCGTCTCAGTCAGCTCCTAATATAGCCTCGATGTCGAGATCAATACAGCAAGAAGAGTTCGACCACGAGGAGCATGAACACCCGGATATGGACGAGAATGAACCAACGACCAACGATCGTGAATGTACGATTCTGTTTTCAACTCAGTCTACTGCAGCCTAATACGGCTACTAGCTTCTCCCATTGATGTTCCGCACGTTGACATGAGCTGGGAGCCAGAGCATTCTGCCAAAGCCATTGTATGCCGACTCGAATTGTCGCCTTCGCACTTCGCTCACTACATGTTTGGTTTTAGTATAATGTCCGTTTTAAGATGTTCAAATCACTGCGAGGCACTTTACACAAGACATTGACGCCAACATTCGGCTCTGAACCGATTTGGCAGAAAATCTCTAGCCGGATGTTGGACGATGTTGAACGGTATGTTTTTTTTGTCCATGCTCAAACATAGCTCTGATTATTCCCTCTATCCTAAGGGCTCGAATTATATTCCAAACAAGCAAAGCTATTGAATCAAATGCGCTTCTCTTGTCAAGTACTCTGCAAGGATACCTTGATCGGATTGAGTCCCGAAAAGAGGATATAAAAGCTCTCTCAAAGCTGGAAATGTGGGACTCAGACGACGGGAAGGAGGATTTCGAAGAATCACAGGAGATCGTTCAGATCCTCAGAGTTAGTGTCGTGGAGCTGTTTGGAGAGAAAGATGTACGGCCCAGCGGGAAAGGAAAGAAGAGGGGGTGGTGAAATTAAGTGGCCGAGGGTTGATTCTAGAAAAGTGTTTATTTGCCTGGTAGTCAAGTTGGAGTTGGATATTCTAAATTTCGATCCCTATTGAACTGAAGAGTTTTGAGGGAGCGCGTACAGTATATATAACACAAACCAGCCCGCAAACAGTTGATCTGCTCATAGCTTCTAATCTGCGAGCATGATAATTACATGTAGTGCTACGCTACTCCATGCAAGTTCGGCTAACAATGGCGCATCGATCTAGCGCTTACCTGAAGTGAAATTTCAATTCAGCGTGGTTACAGGTCGACTTAGGACAAGTCGTTTAATTCATTTATTTCATGCAATAGTCATAAAATTTATCCAGACGCGCTCGAAGCTTCCCCCACGTTTTCACTAGGTTCGTCGACCTCGACTTGGATATTCCATATGCGAACGCCTTCTTCCTTTCTTCCCATTGTATCGAGAAGCTTTGGACGTCCCGAACCTGAACACATGCTGAAGATCGAAGAAGATCCTGCAAATGTTTTACCTGCAGAGATATAATTAGACATACTTTTCAAAGAGTCGAACTTTGAAATCTACCATTTTCTTCTCCTGACCGGTTGCATATGACTACTATTGTTTCTCTCGCACGTCCTGACTTCACGCAAGGAGGACTATCATTCTTTTCACGACTTTGCTCGAGATCATCATCCTCATCACTGCTATCCAGCCCTATATCTCCTTCTTTGGCCCACAGAGGCCTTAATCTCGCAGCCCAATAGTTTAACGTACCCCAATCACAATTTTCATCCAGCTCAGTTCCGGTGTCGAGCCAGGCGTTGAGTAGGACCAACAGATTCGCCTTCTGCTCGAGACAGTAGTCAGCCATTTCATATGGGCCAGTTGAAAGGGTCCATTCGGGGATTCGAGGGTTTAAGTCCATACATATTCCGAGTGACATGGTGATGTTAAGAGGGGGTGGAAGTGGGAACGATTTGAAACCGGAACCTCGACGGAAAATTGTTTAATCAGGGTTGTTTACCTGCGCAGAACTGGAATACACTTACCAACTTTACACCAAGTTTTATCTGTTACGAATAAATGTGATTTGCGGTATCCACCTATCCATTCACCAGAGGGTCCATAAAGGATGGCACTATTTGCTCCAACTGGTGCGGGCTGTATCGTTTCTTCGTCTTTGGATACTTCTGTCTGATTCTCCGTGGACAATGCAGAGCTGCTTGTTGATAAACCTGGTCCATGTTCGTCGTCAGACAGGATTTCAGGATAGCCTGCGATGACATGGCACTGTAATTCCTTGGCCAACTTGGAACAAAACAATGATGTTGGACCTGTCTTTGGGTGTTCCAGATATGGCGAGATAGCAGCAGCGTTATCGAAGACATAACCTATGCAACGAGTCAACTTGTGATTTCTAGCCGCTTAGTCGTTACCAACCGCTGAATATCATTTCTGGAAAACAAAGAAGATCTAAGGATTTAGGTTCAATCCTAAAGAAAGAAGGGTGTTAAGGTTCATTTAATCATAAATATTATCTGAAATAAGAACGAACTTTCGGCATATCTCGCGTCCTTTGGCGATATTAACTTGAACCTGGCCGATCTTGAGTGTGTGTTAGCAGCTATTTGACGCAGACGCAGATCGTGCCATCGTACTGGACCTTTGGAGCGAATTGCACAACTCCGATTTTCAGGTTAATACGAGGACCCGGCATCCCAGTATTAAAGATTGAATGTCAGTGAAAATAGGTTGGCAAAAACAAAAGTATCATGGCCACTTCCAAGCTTCCCAGATGACGGCGCTGGCCGTGATGCAATCAAGGCCTCTATCGTTCGACTTCACTCCCAACAACTTGCCAAACCCTCTCTGATAGAAATAATTGGTTCTAAAATGACTCGTCCAGTGTAGCCAAATTACCACGCGACTCTAACAGTTTTGCAGCAGGTATTTAAAACATTTCCCTTGCCGAGTCATATCGTCAACCAAGCGGCAAGACCTAGATTGGTGCTGGGAACATAAATAATTCCTTTTTCAACACTCAACTCTTCTTCAAGTTGCAGTACAATATCTAGTGTGACTATGATTCATGCTCCAAAGGTTCTAATTGTAAGATTCCAGTTTTAATCTTAGCTGTTGTCTGCTAATCAGATACTTGTGCGAAGGTCGGTGCAGGCCCCACTGGGTTAACTCATGCACTCGCACTCCTTCGTCACGGCATTCCAGTGCGTATCATTGACAGAAATGCTGCGCCGATACCTGGGCAACGCGGTTCTGGACTTCATGTACGTTCTCTTATTTGATGCACCAATGCAAGGTACTGACTATAAGTTGCCCTCTTCAATTTCAGTCTCGAACCTTTGAGATACTAGAATCGTTGGGTGTGTTGGACGAAGTTTGGAAGCTTTCTCAGCCGGTAAGCAAGGTAAAGATATACAAATTGCCAGGTGGAAGAGAAGTTGCGAAAGAAATCATCATCCCAATTCCCAATCCCACCCCGGATGTTCCGTTCGTACGACCTTTCCTTGCCAGCTTTTCGATATGGCCTCCTGACGCGTTTTCCTGAACCATAACAGCCCGGTCTGCGCTCTCTTGGTCAGAACCATCTTGAACGAATCCTTGCAGATGCCGTTTGGAAATATGGATATTCAGTCGAGAGGGGAGTCGAACTCAAGACATTCGAACAGCAAGACGACTCTGAGATCGTTCAGGCAACGTTGTATCACCAAAGTAGTGGCAAAATCACAGAGGAGCGTTATTCGTATATTATTGGTGCAGACGGTGGAAAGAGTATCGTCAGAAAGCGGCTGGGTCTTCCTTTCATCGGCGAGACTCGAGAAGAGCGTGCCATCCTTGGCGACTTCTTCATGGAAGGGATCGATGACGAGGGTATACATACATGGGGTGAAATGAGCAACTTGTGGTGGGTAGCTTATTTTTGACGTCTGAACGTCATTTTAATTGATATCCTTGAAAGCCTTAAGGCAAGGTCGACAGAAACTCCAGGTCTTTTTGCTGTATATGTGGCAGGAGCCAACTTGGACGGGCATGTTGACACCGAAGATCTTGAAGGCTCTTTCATGAAACTGTTGAAGACTGTCACTGGTCGAGAAGATATCAGAATAAAAGAACAAGTTTGGATCGGGTTATATAGGCAAGGCGTTCCATTACGCTGGGATGCCTGTGCCTTACTGTTTTATTTAGGTTTAACATCAGAATGACCCCTGAGTTTTCAGGGGGTAGGGTTTTCCTAGCTGGAGGTTCGTTCATCTACCCCATACGCTGGAAATGTTCTCATAACAACTTGCTTAATTAGATGCCGCACATGTTCACAGTCCAACAGGTGGTCAGGTAAGTCTTTAGTTGTTTTCATGGCATCATGGCATCACCCTCTTACTCATTGTCCTCTTGTGTAGGGATTAAACACCGGCTTGCATGATTCCTGTAATCTCGCCTGGAAATTGGCGCTTGTGTTGAAAGGACAAGCATCTCCGTCTCTCCTTTCCACGTACGACCTCGAACGAGTTCCCGTTGTCTCTGAGATGCTCAACATCACTACTAAACTCATGTTCAAAGTCTTCGCGAAAAACGCAAACCAAGACAGCTCAACCTTTGATCGGGGCGGACAATTGAACCAGCTTGGGGTAAATTATCGCTTCAGCCCTATCATCATTGACGGCGGAGAAAAGCAAGATCCAGTGTCATCGTATGGTGGGGCACTGAACGACTATGTCCGTGCTGGTGACAGGGCTCCCGATGCGCCAGGTCTCGTGCCTTTGAGCCAACCAGGAGGGCGAGTAGTAGTTGACAAAGCTCGTACTACGCGACTCTTCAAAATTCTTGATTCGAGGTGGCATACTGTTCTGCTATTTGTGGACAATTTTGCTGGGAATCTCAATCTCGACAACTACTCCGCAGTTGTGGCCAAATATTCACCTGACCTGGTGCACTTTGTCTTCCTTCTTCCAAAGGAATCAACATCAGTTGCAAAAACGGTGGCTTCCAATGCCACTTTCGAGAGGTTCGAAGATACGCAAGGTCATGCTTATAAGGCCTATAGATCAACCGATAACGTTTCCAATGTCTTCGTTATACGCCCAGATGGGCATATTGGTGCCAGGGTGAAGGATGTTGAAGACATAGCGGCGTACTTCCGTGGAGTTTTCGGGGACATTTAACAGGCCAAATTGTAAGATAACTTGTTTGGTAGCTTCTTATCATATGCAGCTTTGTTATTGTAAGAAGTACCCATTCATTGTCAAGACCAGAGCACAGTATTGCGACGTGAAGTCTGTTGGTTTGGTAGAAGACAATGGGCTGGAGAAGTCATCAGATAGCTATCAACGCCGCCCAGCATAAGCTGCGACTCTTTGACATTCCCATGTGAAATTTCTTTTAGGAAGGAAGGGCTTCTGGGTCGGGGTTGATATAGAAAGGTGGGGTGATAACCGACTTGAAGCTGCAGCCCAGATCTTTTCTTTCTTCTTGCCGAGACATGGCGTCAGCGAGCGCTGTCTGTCTGCGGATTCTCGAGCTATTCGGCAAGGATCGACAGATGGGTCGACGAATGAAAACCTATAAAGATCTATGGGTTCGAAGCTTGAAAGATAACTCACGATGTCCAGTCCAAATATCAAACAAAGCCCAAAAGTTCTCATTGTACGATACAGTTGTCACTCTTTGTTAGGCCTCTTAGCTGACAATATCTTGCAAGGTCGGCGCGGGTCCTACCGGCCTTACTCATGCACTTGCACTACTTCACCATGGGATTCCAGTTCGAATAATTGACAAAAATCCTGCCCCTATACATGGACAACGCGGGTCTGGACTTCATGTACGTTCTCATTCATGCGCTACTAAGTAAACACCTACTGAACTTTGTCTTCCCACCTCGTCAGCCTCGAACATTTGAAATTTTAGAGTCACTTGGTGTTTTGGATGAAGTTTGGAAGTTATCCCATTCCATAGGCAAGGTGAAGATCTACAAAATGCCCGGTGGAACAGAAATCGAGAAAGAGATTATCAATCCAGTTCCTAATCCCACTCCAGATGTACCTTTCGTAGGTTAACTCGTCTACTTCTATCTCCAAGCCGCTGATGATTGATACTAATCTCATAACAGCCAAGTGCACGTCTTCATGGCCAAAATCATTTAGAACGAATTCTTACGGAGGCCATTTCGACTTACGGGTATTCAGTGGAACGAGGCATTGAGCTCAAGACTTTTGAGCAGCAAGAGAACTCTGACGTTGTCCATGTCACTCTGTGTCACCTTAGCAGTGGGGAAACGGTGGAAGGAAGCTATGCATATCTTATAGGGGCAGATGGCGGAAAGAGTGTGGTCAGAAAGCAACTAGGTCTTCCATTCGTTGGCGAGACTCGTGAAGAGCGCCTAATTCTCGGCGACTTTGTCATGGAAGGCATGAATGAGCAGTGTGTTCATGTATGGGGCGAAATGAGTGACTTAAGGTTTGATGTTTATTCATGCTGATTCTTATGGTTATTTTTATTGGTTTTAATCTATGCTCAATAGCTTGATGGCCAGGCCAACCGAAACTCAAGGACTTTTCACGCTACATTTGGGAGGAGCCAACTTGAACAACTATGTCAAGACTGAAAGTGATATTGAAAAGTCCTTCGAGACACTTTTGAAGCCTGCTACTGGTGGTCGAGAAGATATCAAGATCAAGGAGAAAATCTGGGTGGGGCAGTACAGGTAAGTTCTGTTTTTGTATCGAGATTTGAAGTATCTGGATCTTACTAGACGTTCCCTCAAGATTCAACATCAGGATGGCACCTGAGTTTTCAAAAGGAAGAGTTTTCCTTGCTGGAGGTTTTTTTTGTCTTCTCAATTGCTGTGAATCACCATATTGACTTCTTTGTACTAGATGCTGGGCACGTCCACAGTCCTACGGGTGGTCAGGTAAGCTAGCATTATGTATGATATCCTCCACATTTTTATCGTGGAATTTTACGATAGGGACTCAACACAGGCGTTCACGATTCCTATAACCTCGCTTGGAAACTTGCCCTAGTTTTGAAAAACCAAGCCCCTCCCTCGCTCCTCTCTACGTACAATATCGAACGCGTTCCTATTGTCTCCGAGATGCTCAACATTACTACTGAGCTCATGTTAAAAACTTTCGCTAGGAACGCAAATCAGGACAGCTCGACCTTTGACCGTGGCGGCAAATTAAACCTTCTCGGCGTCAACTATCGCTTCAGCCCTATCGTCATTGATGGTGGAGAGAAGCAGGCTGCAGTGTCGCCTTATGGAGGCGCGCCAGGAGATCATGTTCGCGCCGGTGACAGGGCTCCCGATGCGCCAGGTCTTCTGCCATTGGACAAACCGGGCGATGTGGGAATTACTGACGAACCTCATGTAACTCGACTTTTCAAAATCCTCGATTTGAGGTGGCACATCGTCCTAATCTTTGAGGACAACATCCCCGGTGGACTCAAGCTGGACTCTACAACAGCCATGTACTCCCCCGAGCTTGTGCGCTTTGTAGTCGTTCGCCAATCAGGCCAAGCGTCACACACGGGAACGGTGAATTCAACTGCCGGTCTGAAGATATTCGAGGATACCCAAGGTCATGCGTACAAGGCCTACAAATCAAACGATGATGTTTCCAACGTCTTCGTCATTAGGCCTGATGGATATGTTGGTGCAAGGTTGAAAGACATCAAGGATGTTAGGACTTACTTTCAAGGAGTTTTTGGCGATGAGTGATAATCGATGATCCTGTCTCGGTTGTGTTCTTTGCTCCGGCCATTTTACTCTGTACAATGAAGAAAATGCTTTTTCCCCTAGAAAAATGAAGCAGAGAAACATTCTGCGATTTTGTTTACTTCCAAGCGCTATTTCTGTTCTGACTCGTCGCTGCAGTTAAGATCGTCAAAATGAGCTAGTTTTTGGACACTTTAATATCAAATGCCCCTTATAACCTTCATAAACGAGCCCTTTTGCTCAATGCATTTATGCAATTATGTTGATGTATGGTATAGCCTATGCATCTCGTATTTAATCCGCAAGCTCCTCGATTGCACATCAGGCCGTTCTGTCCTGAGATGCTAGCCTACCAGAGATCTTCGCCGCAGTGTAGTGCTTGCGCCAAATTTCAATCAAATCTCGACTATGTTGAAGATCATCGATGGAAAGCTGTGTACCACTTTCGATGACCTTGAGATATTTATTCGTGTCCTCTTCAGGTATTGGGTCCCCGCTAATTGGCGCAACTAGATCAGTTGTGTAAGACGAACAGTGCAACTCTTCGAGCTTTTTGGAAGATCAAGAGCATCGAGTATTGACAGGGTGTCCCTCCAAGCCTCATGTATCGAAGCGTAGAATAACCAAGAGGTTTTAGGTAGTTTGGGATGGAGTGGAATCCAGCCGGGTTAACGTCTTCGATTATGCAATTGGTCAGATTTAGAGCAAGCTGGAGTAGCTCAATGCACTTATAGGGGAGAAGCTGGGTGCCGTAGAAGAATCCAAGGTAACTCCAGTCAATGACAACGTTTCTCAAACGATACCCAGACAATGTGGGAAGGTCGATGCCCGATGTCAAACACGCCGCCGTGATCATGTCCCAACATATGGCCACCAATCATGAATTCAACAGGTCATCCATGGGTTGAGTTTTCTGACAAATGAGGCGGGGATGTCCAGAGAAATAAGAGGATGCAACGGGTGTAAGTGTAGAGAGGGAATGTCGATCATTGAAGAGATTAAATTTATGGTAGAGGTGTCGAGGTGTCTAGAATTTATTTCTCGAAGTTGGAGCACGATTTTGAGGGGTAAACTCCCGGAGCGTTTGAGGCAATCTTTGACCCAGTCGCAACGAGAAAGTGGTATGTTCGGAGACAGATCTACCTACAGGTCGTTCCATAATCCTACCCGATTCCAGATAATCTTGCGCCATCGTTGACACACAGCGCCAAGGTTCAAGTTGAGCTGGCGCTGGACTTGTTTCTGGGAAGAGATCGTATGCATTGACCGCGATTTCGTCCAAAGTTAGGGCGGGTGGGAGGCAAAAGTCAATTATCCAGCATACGAGTTCGATAGGAAGGCGGCGAGGAAGGGGGTCTTGATAATGATTCCTGGTGGTTTGCATTTTTTTTTGTCGCTCCATTAAACGCGCTTTAGTGTGAGTTTCGCATCTTTGACGGACCTCAGCGAGCTCTACGAAATGTGAACAAGGTCCACCGTAGCGGCTCGTACAGAACTCGGCCTTGATGCTGAGCAGGTCGTTTTCGCCGTAAGAAGTTGCTTTCTGAGGGCGGGAATGGCATTTCGTAGTTTTCCTGCTCAGGGAGCTCTTTCCGTGATCAGCAGGTGGCGGTGCCGCCATGATCCGAATAGTTGCCCAAACAGAAGTCTTCCGACGGCCCCGAAGAAACCAGGCGCTCACTGTAAATTAGGAAGCTAAACATGGATAGCCCCAAGTAGATTTCAAAGGCCACCTAAATGTGTGTGTGATCCACTTGTAAACCAGTTATTGAACTCACAACTCCTCGGAGACTTCGAGGTCAGAATTTGCCGTTACAGCCCCTAAGAAGCCGATAATCGCGAGACCAAACAAGCATAAACTCCTAGGTCTCTTCTCGCCTCCATTGTCAGCGTCGTTTTGAGGTCTCAAAGTCGTATTTTGGAATCCCAACGATGGGGAACTCTGCATCGAATCCTTCGCGACCACCGCACTCCTCTATCTCACCGAATGGGGGTCGTAGCACTACCTCCCCGGGCACTCGCCAATCATCTACTTCTCCAACTCCAGGGAACCCTCATAGATCCATGCGGACGAAAAAGCGCTCTTTGGAGCTTCCGGACCTTGCTTCACTGTCTTTGACGCCCTCTGCGACGAACACGCGAGGAAGACAGACGAAACAAGCTGCTATGCCGATTGCTATACCCACTGCTGCTGCTGGAGCGAGAAATCCATTCAGCCATTACAGCGAGGCGCAAGGTATACCAAGTCAAGAAGGTAGACGAAGAAGACCCAAGAATTATTTTGAGAGCACTGGAAGTATTGCTGGTATGGTAGTCTCGCAACCTGAAACGGAAAGCCGGGAAGGGAGCAGAGGTCCAGATGGCGAAGGAGGTCGGACACGAGATTCGAATATCGTAGAGGAAGAATACGAAGACGTCGTGCCTCTCGAACCGAGCACGCATCTGCCGTTCCCTCCGCCTTCCAGGGAGCAGCAGATGAGAGATAGAGAGCTTCGCGAACAATCGCATCAACATCAGGGTTCCCAACATTCCTCGCAACACTCGCATGCTTCTTCGTCTCGTCGCAATCATACTCGTCAAGCACCTGCGCCTCAAACACCTGCACAAGCAGCAGCTCGTCAAGCCCAAGTAAACCGCATCCAGGAACTATACGATCGTTCTCAAGATCCTCATCCAAGTGCGCCACCTTCATCTCCTGCATCGATCTCTCAGACTCTTGGCGTAGCGCCGCCAGGGTCAACACCCACGGCCTCCAACACTGGCTCTGGTAGCACACGCGCACGAGAGATTGTGCGATCAAGTATACCTATCGCACTTGGTCAACGTGATCTTCTCTCGACGTCAGGTACATTACCTCCTGCACCTCCTGCTACAGCGACGGCTGCTACTGTACCGCTTGGAACCATTCAGGAAGATCTCCTGGCTGCCGATGGAGATGCGGACTTGGAACAGGAGCCTGCACCTGTGCTGATTACATGGAGAGGTGGAGGGACGGAGGTGTTGCTGGCGAGAGCAGGTGACGATGAGTGGAAAGGAAGGCAGGTTATGGAAAGAGAGTGAGTATTTTCGTCCTTCTTTGTCTTTGGGAGGATGTCAAAAAAGCATTCACCTTGGATCTTTACTGTGAGCTTTGCCGCTCGTACTCTGGATTCCGGCCTTTCTTTTTTTCCGCTTTGTTAAGCGGCACATAACACCGGTTTGTCGAATTGGATCTCGTACTTCCATGTCTTCGCTCCTACTTGTATTTCTTTCGACCCGACGGTGCATATCTGCGTTGTTTTATTTATTTATTTTCTGAATTTTTCACATTTCTCAAAACACCTCTCTAACATTTTGTTCCAGACACCCAAACTCTATCATATTCCGCGCAACTGTCTATCTCCGACCAGGCTCCCATCACATTCGATTCCTTGTTGATGGACAGTGGCGCGTGGCAGATGATTTACCGGCTGCTGTTGACGATCAAGGCTCTCTCGCGAACTACGTCTCGGTGGGCGATCCAACCCCAGTACTTGGGCAACCGTCATCAATGTCGGCAGCGGCTGCTGCGCCACCTATGACGGCCGCAACGAGAAGAATGGTACCTGGTCAAAGCTTTTGGAGCGCCAAGAGCGAAGGCGGGGACGAAGATGGATATGATGGCGATAGCGTTGACGGTCATGGAAGGCAAGGAAGTCAAAACCATCAAGGAGGTCAAGGTACTGGTGGGTCGGGCCATAGTTACATCCAGGCGAGATGGACCAGTGTTCTTCCTCTTGAGCTTATTGAGGCTGCACGAGAGGAAGAAGCCTACCTTACCGCATCAGCGGGCCAGTACGAGGCTCAAAACGCGCACGCAGTGGCTGCTGCATCCAGAGTTGTCGTTACAGGATTCGTACCTGCCCCAAACATCCCACCAGCTCCAGGCTTGCCTCGGCATCTTGATAAACTTATTCTCAATTCACGTGTCGGAGGAGGTGGAGGTAACAGTGGAAGTGGTCAAGGAAGTGGGAGTGCTACAGGGGAAAGGGCAGGGACACCGAATAGTGGTCACGGTCACGGCGTTGGTAGCGGACAGGGTGGGTCTGGTAGGAGGGAACGAGAACGGAGAGAAAAAGAAAGGAGAGGAGAAAGGGAGAGAGATGAACGCGAGAGAGGTGATAGAGAGCGAGAAAGAGAAAGAGGTGACAGGGAGAGAGGTGAACGAGATAGAGAGCGAGAACGCGGGGAAAGAGAGAGAACTGCAAGAACGAGAAGAGCCAACATTCCTCCTCCACCTCCGCCTTCTGAGGATGGATCTGGGTCGAACGAGATGGACATCGAGAACACCTATATCCCGATGAACCGAACGAGTGCTCAGGCGGCGGCAGCTGCTGCTGCCGCTGCCGCCTCGGGATCTGTCTCAGGACTGCATACTGCTGAGTCTTCTGCCTCTTCAACGGGAGGAGGAACGTCCACTGCACTCACGACGCCGCATGTCTCTGTCCCTCCTACACCTACCGGACCACTCAGCCCAACCCAATCGCCTCCGAAAACCTCATACATGGAAGGCAATGTGCCGATTGCTACTTCTCCGCCACCCTTACCTCCCTCCACTTCTGCATCAGCATCCAACACAACGCCTTCATCGCCCGCTCCAGCAGGCTCCAGAGCTATCACGATTGATACGGCTAATATGCCTTCGCTGACGGACGATGCAAGTGTACTGGCTGTGCCTAGTCATGTTGTGTTGCATCATTTGTGTACTAGTGCGATTAAAAACGGTGTTCTTGCTGTTGCTAGTACGACGAGGTACAAGAAGAAGGTAAGCATTTATAATGCTCGTACGGATTGGTGTTAATTTAATTTACTTCTCTGCAGTATCTAACAACGATCTACTACAAACCTACATAGAGAAGGATCGACAGTTGTATTCTGGATTTTTGGATTGTTTCACAGCATTTCTTTTCTTTTTTTGTTGCCATGATTGATTTTCGCTTTTGATTCTGCTTTACGAGCAGTTTCTTCACCCGACATCTCGCAGAGGCTTGCTGCCTCGGGGCAAATTGTGGTCAAAGCCGTCACCTTCATCCGGATTCCCATGTTTTGTACTCTTGTGCTTCTATCTTTTTGTATCTGTTACTACATTTAGCATCTTCAACTGCAATTTCTTGTTCCATATCGCGTTTGGTTAATCAAATCACTCAGATTGTAGATGTTCAATTTGATTTTGTCTGTCGGCCGATTCACCTCCAAGGGGCACACACCGTTCATTATTTTAAAGACTTCTTTTCAAGTTTAGCACGGCGAAACCGTAGACAAGCGGGTCCCTAGCTTCGCTCGTCCTTCATTCGGTGGTCTCTGCCATTGATTTGCAAAAAGACATATCGGCGTCTAGTAATATCCTTTGGTGACAGAGTGAGTAAAGTTTCCCCTCCTTGGTCAGAATTGTCATACACGTGTTCTTTGCGACCTTTGCAGTGGGATAAAAACTAGAAGACAAAAATCTCCTTACTCTCCTTTCCTTCACGTTGGCTCTAACGGCCCTCCAACTCTCCAACTGACGCGTACAGCTGGCGAGACCTTTTTCAAACCACTCGCAGACACAAACTTTTGGCCCGAAAATGACATCGACCCCTTTTTCCCAAAACCTCGAAGAATTTTCTTATACCGCCCTTCGCAAAATTCCCTGGCGCTCGAATCACGAAATTGCGCCTCTGCATTCGAATCTAATTTCGACACAATGACAAAGAGGTATTTGAGTAGTCTCTCACGACAGACCAATATACCGATGACAATCGATCAGTTGGTATTTGAGGGCGATCTTGAGAGTTAAAAGCTTAAAGAAGTGGTGTGGCCCTTCAGATTAGAGATGCCGAAGATACAAAAGATTTTGTCAAAATCTGTCGGTTCAGATTACAATATTTGAAGGATTGATTTTGTACATGTATGGGTTTGTCTGTTTATGCAGATATAACATCTACTATATCGGTATCACAAATTGAGGACTTGATTTCTTGTTGTTGCTAAGAGATCGTTTTGTGATTACATATGTTCTCTAGCGAGGATTAAGCATTGGCTGCTTGTCGTTTCATCTCCTGTGCCCGCTTCCCGATAACCCACAGACCACCTCTTTCGTTCACACTAGCTTTCCAAGCCCTAATTGAATCCTCGAACAAACACGATCCGGGGATCCTTGATGAACCTGGGCAGGCCCACTTCATTTCTAAACCGCTGCCGAGAGTCCACAGCCCGATTGAATGGTGGGGAGGTATTAGAGGTGACGATCAATATAATGAGAGTCTCCGAGTCATCCAATACCCGTTTGATCGCCAGAATAATGTCCATAGTGAGATGTGTTAACTCGCGAAGCGAAACAAAAAAATCACCCCATTGTTGCTCAAACATAGGGTAGTCCATATTTGTAACATCCAAGCGTTTCAGATTCTGTACAAAGACCGTCTTTATGAGAGACCGAGGAAAGGTTTGGCTGGGCGCGATGATTGATAGATCCAAAATATTCTGTCGAGTAGAAATGGTTTTTGAGATCGACTCATTCTTAATAGATGCACGGGATCCTCCCCATAGAGCCAGAGGCGTAACGTTTGGGCAGCGTTCAATGAGAATCGCAATGATATTGGTTGGTTATTCTCGCTCCAGGACGTCCCATACCATGATGTACTTGACCAACGTAAGCTGTCTACCACTCCAAGCTGAACTTGTGCGAGGAGCTATGGGTTGTTGGCTTTTGTCACCGCACTTTCGGAGGCTGTCTCGGATATAAAAAAAAACTTCAAGAAAGGAGATGCGTCTGGATCCCCTGGATCTATTATCACCATAGTGGAGAATATTGCCAATTCGAGCCTGACAGGATCAAAGAATGGGACCAGTTCAAGACGTTTTATCAGAAGGAGAGGAAAGCGATCAGGTAACCTACCATTGGGACACTCTTTTGGCTACTATCAAAAGGCTGAGCACGCCTTGATATCGTTTGCGTCGTAGAAGGTCATGATTCAAGCAGGCGTCAGCGAGGGCAAGTTCGGAGATTTCGCGTTCGAGTTCGGGAGGAAGCTTTAGGTCGAGAAATCCTCGTTGAGTGCGATCCTAGCTTCAACTCCAGGCATGTTGAGATAATAGTACTATGTGGATGGTCGGAGAGATTGGTGAGCCTCGTGTAAAGGTTCCAGCTTTTATATTTATTATGCACTTCAACTTCGATCAATGACTTGGCAGCTTGGCAATCCTTGGCGAACAACGCTTTGGCCGAAAGTTTATTCCGAAGGTCATATAGTATCATCATCAGCATAAAAGTACATGTAGAATTAGCATGGTAATGGAACACTAGGCGTGTATCATAAAGTCCTTTGAGGGAAAGTTTATGTGAGAGTGAGGTCCAGTCTCCAGCACTGCAATAGCCGGAGCGCGTAGTAGCGTCTGGGATGATTGATGATTTAGCAGAGCATTTCGCAGGGGCAACCTAGACGAGCAACTTCAGTGACGTTTCATGTTTCAACTAAGATGAATTCTTACAGATGATGTCGCCAATGCAGTCGCAGCAACCTTCGCAGCATTCTAGATGAATTTTAAAAAACAGCATGATAAGTCTAGGTCCTGAAAGCTGGCCGTGCGACTTTCCGAGGGGGAAAGCACGCCTGGTGAGCAGCGAAGGATGCCATTACTTACCACAGCATAAGAAGCATCCGATTATCCCCAAGAAACAGTCCTATCGCAAAATAAATCGTCAGCGTCCAGGTCCAGAACACGCGAATTGTGACAAAATAATCGTCCGAGGTAATCAAGGTAGCGATAACGACCAGGACTAAAGCCGACTCATAAGCAAAATGGTCAACTAACCTTGCCAGCTCCTCCTCCACGAAGGCGCCAAGCGCCATGGTTGTGTTTGTGATGAGTCTGGGCTTCTGGGTCTTCCTGAGTAGAAGGCGTAGATGGTGTCATGACCTCTGACAAAAATATTCGTCAGAAAGGCATCAACATCGATGCTGCTTTTCGCTTACTCATCTCAGTAGCAGCTTGAGGCTGGTTGAACGAGGCAGAAACTTTTCCGGTGGATGGTTGCATCTTGGTTGAGAAATAGATGTGACGGCGAAAAAGCTGATAGAGGGGGAAAGGTCTGAGAGACTCGTGAAGTAAAGAAGACGTCACAGATTCGCTCGGTTTATATAGGCCTACCGCCTCATGCCGGAAGAGGGCATGAACGAATTCAAATTCGAAACCCACGGCCAAAATGCTCCTTGCACCGCTGCAATCCGTGGGCATCATATTCTTAGGCGAGCTATTTTTGTGTCGTATTTTTAGCAGCGTTCGCGACGTCAGATTGAGATGCGCATGCGTGTGCCTCGTGCGTCAGGGGTTTGAAACTTGCGGTCGCCGGAGCAAAAGCGATGATCGCCTCTGAGCAGAAATGTGGAATGCTGGAGACTCCACAATGAGGGAATGATATCATTTCAGTCATATCATGACCGAGGACTCAGGTTACAACAGGTCGTTCGTGTATCTCGTTGCCTCGTAGTCTTCGAGTCGGCTGATTTCATATGCTACATGGCTACCTTCCACCACGTGCATTGGATGTATTTGAGGCTCGATACTCGTGTCTGGAGTCGGATAGCTCGGCTATCCGGATACTGGATATCTCCCACAGCCACGCTGATGTAATGATCTCCGCGCTCTCACGTGCAGCGTGTTGAAAGCCCCTAAACGCGTTCCCATACCCATTCCGGGCGCCTGATTTTGAGGTTGTTCTACAGAGGTGGGTCTGAAATTATTTCCAGCGGTTTATATGTAATTAAACATGACTTTCATTCTGCGCTGTGATCCCTCTAGCCTGAGTTTAGATATAGATTATGAAAGTGTATCTGTAGTTCAAAAATTAAAACAAGTTACTGAAATTTGTTGAGATTTGAGACCTGAAAGTTCACAAATTGAATCATATATCTTAATCTTTCTAACTATATTGAAAGGAATGTGTCTCTAGATGTTACTGTGTCGCAGACCGGAAAAAATGGTCAGTTCAGCTCTGCAGCGACCCTGATATCTTCGGCGCTTCTCCTCGCTTCTCTCACCTCCGGACGTGTCGGCTAGTGTCGGCTTCAACCCAGGAGAATGGTATCCGCTATCCCGCCTACCAAAAAGGGAGAAAAGGTATCAAAAAGATACCTTCCTGCCATTTGAAGCACTCACGGCGGCCCAACTGAGCAAAATGCGTGGAAAAGCTTGTCATTAAGCTGGCAGAGCTCATCCAGTTCACCGTATTAATAAAACTCTATTAAACATGCATAGTAAGCCATAAAGATGAGCTTATGAGGAAGGTAGGCACATCTCTCTCCTTTTCCTCCCTCTTTCCTTTTTCGATTTTTCTTTTCTTTTTATTTAATTTGTATTTACTGCTCCAGACATGAGTATCGAGCCGTATTTGATAGTCCTAAACGTCGAGAAAAGGATATATTTTGCCATCGAAATGAGGACATACTAGCGCAGTTAAGATCGTTTCTCTTACGAGTCTCGGCGCACGAGGCCATGGACAAGAAACCGGCGGAGTGAGTCACTTCCGACTGTGTCCGTTCAAGTATTGTCTTGGCCAAAAACCAAGCAAGAATTCTGAGAAGCGCAAAAGACACGCCAGGCTTCCTGTGCGAATCTCCGTAGCCGGAATTTGGGCCAACGCCTATGCACTGGCACTCTTCGCAAATATGATAATTCGGTGATTTTGGAGTGTGAGCTTGTTTCAGGTCCGCAGAAGGACTGCTCAGAGCATTACTCTTCAGTTCCAAAGGAATCAACACAGCCTGCAAACACGGTTGTACACAAGGAAACGTGAAATTACCATGTAGGCAGTAATCCAAGAAGTGGGTATTCGAGTATTATGTTCGTCTGTCGTAAAGCAAAGTGATGTATTGTCTGTCTCTTCGTCAGTTAGAGTTTTTCCACCGCAAATGGATTGGCCCAGAGTTCCAGCCTTGACTGTCAGCAAAAGCGCTAAAATATGTTTGGGAGAAATACTAAAGTACAGTGTAATAGTGTGACGCGAAGAGAAAATCTACAACACCGAGGCAATACAAAAATGATATAATAAGTCTTTGTATATAGAAGATAGCACGCTGCATGGTTTATAATCAACGAAGAGGAATACCACCCAAGGAAATCAACCTCGTCATTATCAGCGCCTAAACCACAAAAAGAATTTCAGAGATAAACAAAAGGCAAAAGAGACAATCCAAACGGATACACACGACAACGAGTAATAAGATCTCTAGAGATTGATGCCCAGGAGATCAGTAAAGTATTTCTCTACACCTCCCATATTCCGCAACCTCGCCCCAACATAACCATCCGGTCGTACCACGAAAATCTTTCCTGATTTATCTTCACTAGCGTACGCCTGGTAAGCATGGCCATCTTTGTCTTCATAGACTACCAAATTCGAAGCGTTCGCGGTTGGTCTGGGACTGGCATGGGCTTGACAAATAATAAAAAAGCGGACGAGATCGCAAGAGTACTTGGAGAAGAAAGTTGGAGAAAGTTCTGTAACCGAACTTTGATCCATTGTATCAATGAAGATAAGAACGGTATGCAAACAAGAATCAAAGATTTCGAAGAGTCTTGTCGACTTGTCTGTGTCAGCGCGCACAAGTCCAGAAGCATCCGGTGCCCTATCGCCTGCACGGACAGGGCCTCCATCAGGGCCACCGTACGCCGAAACTGCCCCAACATCATCACCATCGTCGATGACTATACGACTCGTTCGGTAGTTCACACCAAGCTGGTGTAGCTTCCCTCCTCGATCAAGGACACTTGCATCAGTAGGCGTATCCGAAGCCGCAGCTAAAGTTTTGCTTAGTATTTTCGTGGTCATATCGAGCATCTCTGCCACAATAGGAACGCGCTCCAGATTGTATGAGTCGAGCAGCAACGGAGGAGCTCGTTGGTGAATTACAAGCGCGAGTTTCCATCCGAGGTTGTAGGCATCTTGGACACCTGTATTAAGCCCCTGTAGGCAAGTTCGGCACAGATATTTTGTTGACAAAACACAAGGCTTACTTGGCCGCCCGTTGGGCTGTGGACGTGTGCGGCATCTAGATAATCAACACGTTGTCAAAATTGAGCCCATCTAACACTGGTGGACAGGTTGACTGACCTCCTCCGAGAAAGACATGCCCTTTCGAGAATTCTGGTGACATTCTTATGTTGAAGCTTCAATAGAATCATCAGCTACAAATATATGACTTGGCTCAACAGCACCTACCGGTAAATACCGTGCCAGACAATGTCAACGACCTGTACATCTTCTCGGCCACCCATAGCTTCTTTAAACATCTCCTTTACCGAAGCTACCTTATCTAGCGAACTGATGTATTTGTGTATGTCACCCCCAAGGATAAGACTGAAGAGGCCTGGAGTTTCGGTCGGTTTAGCGAAAAGGCTAAAGGCAAGCGTAATGTTGTCAATATAGTATGCAACAAAAAGCCATGAAAACGTACCCTTTTCGAAGAACATCACCCCAGACATGAATCCTGTCCTGACTAAGTCCAGACATAAAGAAATCGCCAAAGACGACTTGAGTATCTTCCCGAGTCTCTCCAAGAAAAGGAAAGTTCAGCGTTTTACGAACAGTACTCTTTCCACCATCAGCGCCAGCGACATATAGATATGTGGTATCTTCCAATGAGTCGGTCCCGCCTGAATGTTCAAGTACAACCCGTACACGGTCTTCGACTTGTTCCAATGACTTGAGCTCGACTCCTCGGTCAATGACGCCGCCATGCTGAGTGACTGCGTCACTCAGGATGGCTTCGAGGTGATTTTGACCCAGGAAAACAGCGTTGGGCTTGCAGAGTGTAAATTATCAAGAAAGATATCGAAAGTAATCATAGACTCACATGGGGTATAGCAGGTGTTGGATCTACGGAGTTAATCATATCAGCCTCCTTTACAACTTCTTTCCCTCCAGGAAGCCCATATATCGCAGCTTTAGGGACTGCGATCGAGAATTGTTCCACTTTTTGCAAGAGTCCAAGAGCTTCGAGAACTTCGAGTGTCCTAGGCTGGAAGGGTAGAATTCAGCGAGCTAGAGCAGAACCGAGGTGGTGATGGGATAAATGCTACATACAAAAATTCCTGAACCACGCTGGCCAGGAATAGCAACTAGATTCTTGTCTATAACTCGGACATGAATACCTTGACGAAGAAGGGAAAGCGCAAGAGTGAGGCCAGTTGGACCAGCACCAACCTAATCAAGTGTATCAATAAATATGCTACCGCTGAAGAACGTGAGAGAAGGGGCTTACTACCAGAACTTTGGGAGGTGGGATTGAGTTCGAGGTCATTTAGAGGAAGTAAACGGTCTATCGTTCAAGGAATACATCGGAGCAGTGCATTTTATACTCCAGAAAACCCATCTCAGGAACTTGGCGTGTCAGCATCGACGTCAATGCCGAAGTCTCTTCTCGGAATAGTATCGTATTTACGAACAGGCTGGTGTATTTCTGAAGGATGTAGAGCGCTGCATGAGCCCATTCTCTGAGGCGCAAATCGAACGCTGGTAAAGCTCCCAGGAGAAGGCGGTTGGAGGCGGTTGGAGGCAAGCCGTCGGCTGCCCGGTTTGATATTCACGCGACAGTTTAAAATATGTGGAGTGACGACAACGGTATCCCAAGAGAACCAACATTGACGTTGTTGCTCTGCGCAGCATCCGAGAAGTAAGGAAGAGAATTGAGCCTGAATCCAAAGGGCCCATGACAAAGCTGTCCCAAAGGGCGGCTTCCAGTTCACCCAACGGTGTTTATGTTATCGATACAAGCATAGTGAGCACACTGGCAACCACATTACATCTGAAGTTGCTCATGTGCGTGGAAGCAAGTGTAATGTATTCTTTCTGGATCAGGTGAAGGTCAGGAAGGAAGATGAGCCTGGGAATATCGTACTAGTTGTTTGGCTTCATGATCGTCGCGTTGGTTGAACTTACAATTCAGTTAAGCCTGGAGATGGAGATGGGGTGAAATTTAATACAGTAACCTCGATTTACATAGTACAACTACATCAGGCTAATTCTTAACTGAATACGAAAGGCGAAGACAAAGAATTTCATCAAAATATTTCTGTACAGCTTCGATGTTCTGCAACCTAGCCCCTACAAATCCATCTGGTCGCACAATAAAAATCTTCCCAGATTCGTCTATGGTTTGGTACGCCTTATCAGCGTAGCCATCCCGATCTTCGTACACCGGAAAATCCAGGGTTGGTTGGATATTGCTTGGAAATCGGCCGACAACAACAAAGTGTACAACTTCTGCGGAATACTTGGCGAAAAGGATCGAAGTGGCTGTCAGCTCCTCGGTTAATCTATTGGCGAAGATGACGACCGTATGCAAGCGAGAGTCGAAAATCTCGAAGAGCCTCGCAGCCTCATCAGTTCCAACGCGCACAAGCCCAGAGGCGTCCGGAGCTCTATCTCCCGCACGAACAGGTCCACCATCAGGTCCACCGTAAGATGAAACGGGCTCAACCGATTCGCCATCATCAATGACAATGGTACTTGGCCGATAGTTTACCCCAAGTTGGTTAAGTTTTCCACCTCGGACGAGAGTCTTGGGATCTACACCACCGTCACGGTCTTTAATCACCAAGCTCTTATCGAGCATTTGCGTGGTCAGGTTGAGCATCTCCGCAACAACTGGTAGGCGCTCTGTTTCGTAGGTGTTGAGGATATATGGTGGTGCTCGACCGTGGAGTACAAGGGCGAGCTTCCAAGCAAGGTTGTACCCATCTTGAACACCGGTATTCACACCCTTGAGCAGATGATCAAATTTGTTTGAGGGAGAGAAAATCAACCCTTACTTGGCCACCTGTTGGGCTATGCACATGAGCCGCATCTAAACCAAGACGTGTCAAATTCCTGAGCGAACAGGAAAATTGGTGGGTCTGCACTGACCACCACCGATAAAAACCCTCCCTTTGGAGAACTGAGGAGCCATCCTGATATTGAAACTGTGGTACTACATGAAACAGAATGTCCACAAAAAGTTGTGGTAGCTCGTACCGATAGATGCCATGCCAAACACAGTCAACTATTTCAATGTCTTTTCGACCACCAGTAGCCTCCTTGATCATAGCCTTTATTACTTCAATCTGATTTGATGAGTTGATGTAGCTCTGTATATCGCCCCCAATGATCAGGCTGAAAAGTCTCGGGGTTTCGGTTGGTCTAGCAAAAAGTCTGTAAAATAACCCAACTACTATCAATAGTTGCTTGAGAAGCATTGTACGATGACTCACCCATTTTTTTGCAAATCGCCCCACGTATGCATTCTATCACTTCCTATACCGTTCATATAGAAGTCACCAAAGACAACTTGAGACTCTCCTCGAGCCTCTCCAATGAAAGGAAGGTCCAGGGCTTTACGAACAACACCTTTTCCACCATCCATCCCTGCAACATATTCATACGAAGCGTCCTCTAGCCCTCCTTCTACAACATTTTCAAGTGTCACATGTACACTATCTTCGGATTGTTGTAGACTCTCGAATTCAATGCCTCGGTCAACAGCGCCTCCAAGCTTGACAATAGCTTCAATAAGCATAGCTTCCAGATGATTTTGACCTAACATGATTCCATTTGGCTACAGGATAATTCAGCGCTCCATAACAGAGTGTAGAGATAAAAACTGACATGAGGGATATCCGGAGTGGCGGGTACAGGAGAGATCATTTCTACCTCTTTGATAACTTGAGTCCCTCCAGGGAGTCCATAGATTGCAATCTTTGGCACCGCAACCGCGAACTTGGTCACCTTCTCCCAGAGGCCGAGAGCTTCGAGAACCTCCAAAGTCCTAGGCTGGGTAGTCATGGTAGAACCCAGTCAGATCTTTCATGTGCGTCAAGGAATTGAAAGCACGCACGAAAAGGCCTGCACCACGTTGGCCAGGGTTCGCAGCCAGGTTTTTATCTATGACACGAACCGACACTCCTTGACGAAGCAGAGAAAGCGCGAGCGTGAGGCCAGTCGGGCCGGCACCAACCTAAGAAGATGAACTGTTAACGTGATACTCCGAGTATCAGAGACGAGAAACTTGCCACTAGAACCTTTGGCGCCAAACTCGAGATTGAAGACATCTAAACTATACTAGAGGGTGATGATATTGTCGTGTTGGATCTTAAGGTGGTACCTCCCTATTCTTATATACTGACTGGAAAAGATTGTCCTTCTTCTGGGTACACTGCCATGCCTGAGGATTTGTGGAATCTCTCCAGTCAACCCGGCAGCGACCACGTCACTGAGTAAAGTACGGACTCAATCAGCCGGTATGATTCGTAGATCGGCGAAGAGCTGGAGACATCAAGAAGAACTACAGTGCTTGTCAATCGACGTCTTGTTGCGCAGGCTGATGAACACAGTCTGCATCAGCTTCAAATAGCATCATATTAGCAAACCCATTTTATTAATAATTCAGCAAAAGGCTACGCACTACTCATGTGTGAAAAACTCGATGCCCAACGCTCCAAGTTACTGAATATGGTTACTTCCCATTCAGAGATTGGCCTTTGAACTTCCATCTGTCGTTTTGCCTACGCTGTTGAAGACGTATGCCCTGGCTAATCATCGAGCGCTCTACGCTGATAAAACCTTCTGCATGGCTGCCCATCGAGCGCCCACAGGTACACGAGGAAGAAGGATATTCTCCTACACATACTGATTCGGACATACAGTTCATGCATCGATCATCAATTACATGTCTCGTTGTATCTACACATTATTATAATAGCGAGAAACTCATCTACTTCTTCAAGTTCCAATTTCGCGCCGAGTTGGTCCTTGCGCAAAACCGGTACGATATCCCAAATTTCCAATCCCAATACTTTGTAGGTATGCACGGCCGATAAACATTACACGAATCCTGCCAATCCCATAGCTTGGAGTACCTCTATAGTGCAATAAGCTTCGTTCTAGGTCAAATCTGAGGTCTTGATGTAAGAGAATTAGAGTGTCAGGAGAAAGTAAGTCTGAGGGTATCAGCTACAGGAAGTTGGCCTGCGGATATTGTAGATGTCTTTCCAGCTTTGCAATTTGGATCGAAGTATCTGGAGGGCTCGATATATTAACCATATCTCGTCTTTAAATACGAAGATCAAGAACTTTATCAAAGTAATTTTCTACACTTTGAATAGTCTGTAACCTTGCCCAACAAATCCATCAGGTCGCACAACGAAACCCTTGCCGGAATCATCCCCAGTGTTGTAAGCCTTGTGAGCGTGACCATCTCGATCTTCGTACACCAGAAGATCCAAAATTGAGGTGAGGTTATCTTGAACCATCGGACAACGACAAAGCGTACAACCTCCGGAGAATACTTGGTGAAAAGGGTAAAAGTGACTATCAACTCCTCGGTCAATCTATCGGCGAAGATGACGACCGTATGCAAACGAGAGTCAAAAATCTCGAAGAGCCTAGCAGGCTCATCCGTTCCAACCCGCACAAGCCCAGAAGCGTCCGGAGCTCTATCTCCCGCACGAACAGGTCCGCCATCAGGTCCACCATAACCTGAAACGGCCTCAATTGGTTCGCCATCATCAACGACAGTGCGACTTGTGCGATAGTTCACTCCGAGTTGGTTCAGCTTTCCCCCTCGAGCAAAGGAGTTTGGATTGCTACTGCCATCTTTGACTGCTAAGGTCTGAGTGAGAAGTTGAGTTGTCAGGTTGAGCATCTCCGAAACGATGGGAACGCGCTCCGAATTATATGTGTCGAGGAGGGAAGGTGGTGCTCGACCGTGGAGTACAAGGGCGAGTTTCCAAGCGAGGTTGGATCCGTCTTGAACGCCAGTGTTCAGGCCCCATCACGAGGAGATTAGATTATGTATTGAAACCATAAATTGACGCTTACCTGGCCGCCAGTGGGACTATGAACATGACGGCATCTAGACTTCTAACGTCAGATAGTAAAGCAAGTAAAGTGGGTAGATTTGTACCGACCACCTCCGATGAACACTCTCCCTTTCGAGAATTGGGGTGCCATCCTAATATTAAACCTGTAACACGTTATGAAGTCGAAGTTCATTAAGACATGCATTTACTCATACCGATAGATGCCATGCCACACAGAGTCTACCATCTCCACGTCTTCTCGACCACCCATAGCTTCCTTGACCATATTTTTCACTTTTCCATTCGATTCGAAGAGTTGATGTAGCTTTTTATGTCACCCCCAATGATTAGACTGAAAAGCCCCGGAGTTTCGGTTGCTTTGGCCAAGAGCCTGGACTGTAACAAGGTATTGTCATTGAGAGGGGAGGACATTGTAAGCACAACGCGATGGCCTACCCCTTCTTCAAAATGTCGCCCCAAATATGAACTCTGTCGTTTCCGAGACCTTTCATGTAGAAGTCCCCAAAGACAATTTGAGTGTTTTCTCTGGTCTCTCCAACAAAAGGAATGTCGAGCGCTTTCCGAACGATACCCTCGCCACCATCCATACACGCAATGTATTCGTAAGAAGCCTCCTTTAGACCTCCTTGTTTCACATCGACAAGTGTTACCTGGACGCTGTCCTTGGACTGTTGTAAATTCTTCAACTCGATGCCTCGATCAATGACGCCCCCAAGGTTTATGATTGCTTCGGCCAGCATAGCTTGTAGATGATTTTGACCTAAGAAAATTACATTCGGCTGCAAGATAACAAAAATCTTTGACAAGATATAAGAAAATATAATCGACCCACATGAGGAATGTCCGGCGTGGCGTCTACGGTGGAGATCATTTCCGCCTCCTCGATAACCTCAGTCCCTCCCGGGAGTCCATAGAGTGCAATCTTCGGGACTGGAAGCCAGAACTGGGCCACTTTCTTCCAGAGACCAAGGGGTTTAAGAACTTTCAAGGTCCTAGGCTGGGGAGTTGTAATAAAATTTGGTCAAATTCTACTGTACATTTTCGACCGAGTGTTGCAGTCACACGTCACAGACCTCCGCGAACCGAACACTTTTGGCCCTTGTCCCGTGTCACAATCGGCTTCAAACAGGGTGACAAATTATCCATAAAAGGAAATTTATATAGTCAGCGGTCCCGCTGCAGAAGGCCATTTTTTTTGCTCTTCGAAGCTGCATTAAAACCACTTGGGAACAAATTTTTTGAAAGAAGCTTGGTGTGTTATTAAAAAAATTTCTTTCTAAACAATTTTCCCCAGCTAGTGAACACTTTTTTATGTACGTCACGCTGGTCGGCCGCCATCGAACAGGAGGTCCAACTGTTCGGAGGCGTCACAGGTCACAACGGCCGAACAGTTGGTCGAAATTATGGTTTACCGATCAAACAGCTGGGTAGTTATCTGCCCGGCAAAGTCCGGTTATCTGCTCTTTTACTCGTTTCGAGCTCAACAATTTATTTGGGCCCCTGAGAAAATTATAAGAACTTCTGAAAGGGCACTGTAGCCTAGGTAAAAAAGATTTACAGCCTCAGATAAATTTTGTTGTCAAAGAGGAACGAAATAGTGAATGTCAGATAAATGAGCGCGTGCATTTCTTTTTGATACCTGCCAGTTATCAGGCAGCACTGCCACATCCACAACTTTGAGAAAGCTTTGAACCGCTGGGTACGATCTCTTGACGCGGAGAAAAATGGCTTGATAAATTAAGATCATTATTAATTTATGCTTCAGACTTTTCGGTCTGTTTTTGGCCCTTCCGAACAACAAAATTAAGGTAATACGGCTTGAGTATCACACAATAATTGAAGCTCTGTACAAGCCCGCGCAGCACGAAAAAAATAGTAGGTAAATTTCAGAAACAAGTGGTAGTTTATCATATTAAGATAACTAACTTTCCATATGTACACAAACATGATTCAAAGGATGGGCAAAATTCTCATTGATCACGCCCCTATCGAATTCTTTTTCTTTCTTTTCCGCTTTTGGATAACCAGTTGTATGGTCGGAAAACCGAAATTATACAGTAGTATGTGTTTCAGGGACCGAGTTACTTGCATTATAGGGGGCGATTGCATCGCCTTGTCACCGTGCTGAAAGCAAATAATGATGATGCGGCATTGATATAAAGATAGATAAAAATACATGAAGCGTCCAAAGTTACAGAATCATAGTAGGAAAACTCGCTCAGCCATGGAGAGTGTCTCTGTTTGGACAACAGCCATTCCAACAAGTCGTATGCAGCCGCCAACGGTAGTTAGTTTCTAATATATAAGAGTCCAGGGATGGGAATACTTCCGGTTGACGCAGACACAATGCGGAAGATCCTTCAAGGTGGTAAGTGCGCCTTGCGATTGCGGGACATGTCATCCCGCAAGCAGAGGGCCAACCTTTCAAAGACTTATCCCCTCGACAACCTCATGCAATTTTGCGAGCTGTTGCTGCGCGAAAAATGTCTACACCCCGATCGTAAATTTGTGGCTTGGAAGTCAGACGTCGCAGAGGCTTACCGTGCGTGCCAGGAAGCCAAAGCGTGGGTATTTGAACCAACTGGCTGCGGAAAAGCCGAAAAGATATGGGTATTCAAGCCTTGGCGGCGGGAAGACCCAAAAAGGAGGTCTTGGCCTGATGCAACATTAATGGGTATTCAAGCTAACAGAAATCACTTGGCGACGGAAAAGCCCAAAAGAGATGGCTTGGCCTGATGCAACATTAATAGGTATGAGAGCTAACAGAAATCGCTTGGCCGCTTGGCAGACGTCATGGGGGCCCTTTCAGACCGGTGGGGAGAACCTTTGCTTTCAGCACGGTGATAAAGGCCTGAACCACGTTGGCCAGGATTTGCAACTGGGTTCTTATCGATGACACGAACCGCAATTCCCTGACGGACTAGAGACAGTGCAAGAGTAAGGCCAGCGGACCAGCACCAACCTAAAGAGATAAACTATCAGTAACTTGCCAGTGAAGTTGACTGAAAGTGGTCGCCATTTCGAAGTAATTCGAAGACACTTACAACAAGAATCTTGGGTGTTGAAGTTGAACGTGAAGTCATTCAAATGGTTGAAGGAAGATATTATCACTGATTTGAGTTTAAGACTGATAATATGTGGCGTTCTTATATATTCTCGGTTGCAGCTCTTTGGGAATGTCCCTCGTCCGGGTACACTGCCAGATGAGATAGTTTTTCGCATCTCTCGTCCCTATAGTTCGAGAAATCTATTTTTCCAGCGTTCAAGCCACGAATTAGGGTGCCGCGCGCCGTTATATTCGTAGACCGGCCAATAGTTGGAGGTAGTAAGAAGAATGTTTGTCGTCTTGCCAGTGCCCAGAGCGTTTCGCCACTGATGACTGTCCTTTTAATTCGCACCTTCAAATAGCTTTCATGTCAGCACAAGACCACACTAGTCTCAGTGCAGGTTGCACAATACCTATTAGTGGGAAACCCAAGGCATTTCTAATAGTTTCTTTGTCGTTTAAGCAGCGCATGAGCATGTTGTAGTTAAGTTAAGTTTGCGCACTTTAACACAAGTGATGTGTCATGTTTCGTTTAGTCTTTGTCAAGCTTGTAAATTCTAGTCACTTGCATCAAGTCATGTCCATACCAGCTAGTACTTAGCTTGTACCCTTATGTACGTCAATCGCACATTCCTTCTTTGTACCAATGTCAAAACTAAATCGAATATGAGAAATGACTGAGATACATCGAAGGATTTGCCGGCCGCGTGGACTCAGTTTGAACACTGTCTCGTCTGACAATGATGAATAGAAGCAGGTTGGCCAAAAAGTCTCATATTAGTCTCAAGAGTTGTCGAAGACAAGGGAAGTGTAAAGCGTGTCGCCCAAAATTGACGACTCGGAGAACCTTAAGGAGTTCGTTGAGGCACGGCGGTCGACCTCTGAATCGGACGCGCATCACTATCACATTCCACAGATGCTACCACTAGATGTGTAGATGAAATCGAGAAGAGTGGCGAGTCTGAAAGAGGATTCCATTAATCGACTCAACTAACCAGATGCATCTCATTGATTTATTGGAGAATATCGTGGAAGATCTGTCTCTAAGAACGGAGACTAAAGATCTGATCGAAATATTTGTCTACGCTGCCAATATCCTGCAGCCTTGCCCCAACAAACCCATCTGGTCTTATGACAAAAATCTTTCCAGATTGGTCTACGCTATGGTATGCGTTATAAGCGTGACCATCCCGATCTTGGTAGACCACCATATCCGGCATTGGTTTAGCATTAGCTTGAGCCTGACGGACAACGACAATGCGTACAAACTCCGGGGAAAACTTGGTGAAGAGAACAGGAGGGGTCGTCAACTCTTGTGCCAATCTATCGACGAAGATGACGACCGTGTGCAGGCGAGAATCGAATATCTCAAAGAGCCTGGCAGACTCCTCTATTCCAACTCGCACGAGCCCAGAAGCGTCCGGAGCCCTATCTCCCGCACGAACAGGTCCACCGTCGGGTCCCCCATAAGATGAAACAGGCTCAGCTGGTTCGCCGTCGTCGATGACAATCTTGCTTGTGCGATAGTTCACCCCAAGCAGATTCAATTTTCCGCCTCGAGCCATGGCGTTTGGATCCGTGCTGCCATCCTTCACCGTCAACGTCATATTGAGTAGTTGCGTGGTCAGGTTGAGCATCTCGGCAACGATTGGAATGCGCTCGGAACCGTAGGTCTCGAGGAAAGCTGGCGATGCTTGACCGCAAAGTACAAGGGCAAGCTTCCAAGCGAGGTTGTACGCGTCTTGAACACCGGTATTCACACCCTTTCAATGGGTACAAAAGTTAGGCAAACACATTAGTCCGGAGCACCAAAATAAGACTCACTTGGCCACCAGTTGGGCTATGCACATGAGCGGCATCTAAACCAGTTAAGTGTCAGATGTTTGAACAAGTACATAAATGTTGGGATTTGAACTTACCACCTCCGATGAAGACTCTTCCTTTCGAGAACTGAGAAGCCATCCTGATATTGAACCTGTAGTGCGATATGAAGTCGAATGTCCCTCGAAATTTCGGTTCGTTCGTACCGATAGATGCCATGCCAAACGGAATCCACAATTTTCAGGTCTTCTCGACCACCCGTGTATTCTTTGACCATAGCCTTCACTACTTCAATCTTATTTGAAGAGTTGATGTAGTTTTGTGCGTCGCCGGCAATGATCAGGCTGAAAAGTTTTGGAGTTTCGGTTGGTCTGGCAAAAAGGCTGGATAGCAATCGAGGCACTGTCAGAAATGGATAAGACGAAAGCACCCGAGACGTACCCCCTTTTTGCTATCTCACCCCAGACGTGTATTCTATCTCTTTCAAGACCGTTCACGTAGAAATCACCAAAGACAACTTGAGTGTCCTCCAGAGTCTCTCCAAAGAAAGGAATGCCCAGTGCTTTCCGAACAACGCTCTTGCCACCATCCATACCCGCAACGTATTCGTAGGAAGCCTCCACTAAAGCTCCATCCGTCACGTTTCTTAGTGTAACCTGCACGCAATCCTCGGATTGTTGCAAACTTCTGAGTTCAATACCTCGATCAATGATGCCTCCAAGTTTTTTGATAGCTTCACTTAGGATAGTTTCATGGTGGTTCTGACCAAAGAAAACCGCATTTGGCTATCGGAGAACTCTGAGTTTGATAAGAAATTAAGGATGTTCATTCAACTTACATGAGGGATGTCTGGCGTGGCGTCCACGTGAGTGATCATGTCTATTTCGTTAAGAATTTCCGTCCCTCCAGGCACTTTATAGATCGCAACCTTCGGGACTGGCATTGTAAACTGGGAGACTTTATCCCAGAGGCCAAGAGCTTCGAGAACCTCCAAAGTCCTGGGCTGGGTAGACGTGGTCGTATCACGTAAGCCTTTGAAGGTTCTTTTAGGAATTGAGACCACTTGCATAGATACCTGAACCACGTTGACCAGGATTTGCAACCACATTCTTGTCGATGACACGAACCGAAATACCATGACGAAGCAGAGAAAGTGCGAGTGTAAGGCCACTTGGACCCGCACCAACCTGTGAAAATGGTTGTTAGACAAATGTTCGTGATATTCAAAGTCGCTACTAGAACACTTACCACAAGAACTTTAGAGGTTGACATTAAATTGGGAGTCAGTTATATGGTGTAAGAAGGTAATATCGCTGTCTTGAGTTTCAGACGACCTATCGCTGCTTTACATAGTCCATGAGGTCGGGTATATCGGAACTTTCACCGGTATCATTGGTAAACCGGCAAAAGGCTGGAGGTAGTAAAAATAATGAATACGCCTTTCAACCCGTCATTTCGACACTTGCTTTCTTGTAACATCAGCAAATTTCACAATGACAAATTACTTATCTGGGGGTTGAAATCAGCGTCACCCCAATAGATTAGTCTCTGATTTGGTATTGGATATGCTGTCAACTTCATCTCTGTCGTTTAGGAATGATTTGCGGCAAATGGTTTGTTGAGTCGGCAAGGGCATCGAAGGTACAAATTCCAGCAATGCCCGCGCGCTAAGTTCTCGAAAATTGAGACTTCGTAAACAACGCTGCTTGCTTTATTTGAGCGAATGCTTTATGCAACAAATACCAATAGACCCTTACATTATATATTGGTCCCAAAGTCGCATCAGTGTCTGTGAGTTTTTTCAACTTCGTACTGGTGTAGTCATCAGGCCGGAGTACGAAACCCATACGGAGCACCATACGCCTTTAGCAATTTCATACCTCACGGGCCCGTCGTCCAGAAATATGGCTTGGCATAGACTCAGAATACTTGGTTTCTCGTTGTGGGTCTGGGAAGAAACCTCGTAGTGTTGTTTCCTCTGGATTGTCATTGTTGGCCTTTTTCGTGACCATCGTCTCAAGAGGCTCATTGGGATTTAAAATGCTCGTATGCCGGGACTAGTCGGGGACCGATGAAGAGTCAGAATAACAGTTCTGCAGAGATATAGGTAGACCATAGCACATACGTGTAAATGAAAAGACGCCCCAAAGGCCGAGAGCAAGATCAAGTGCTTAGGGTCTTTTAATAACCGAGATGTAGACAGTCATAAGATCTTTGTACGACAGGCGTACCTTTACTATTAGACCAGTTAGGGATGAAGAGCCTAGGGCATTAAATCTCTGTTGAGTCTCGATGTTTACGTCGAAAGAAAAACCTGGTTTCATTCTTTCAGTGGCCAATCCTAAGTTCAATTACGAGGGGAAAATTCACTTAGTTCTGCCAAAAGTTGTCACATCACAGCGCTGTCGGCCACTGAACGTCCAATACACCGTAGAAAAGCCAAAGCCTGAGCCTTGAGGATTCAAGATGTGACGTGACAAATATCAATGTCATCATGTGCACATCACAGCCCGCGTTTAGGGGGTTCATTACAAATATATTTGTACAAAATAACCAAGTCTTTCACGCGCCCTCAACTACACGGTCTCTACATCTTAACACAAAAAATACCTTCGAAATACCCATATATTTCGTCCAAGTTCTTCAATCTCGCACCAACGTAGCCATCAGGTCGAATCACGAGGATAGTCCCGAGTCTTTCCAGATCCCCGTAGACTCTGTTTGCATGACCTTCGCGATCCTCGTATGACACTAATCCAATTACCACATTTGCTAACTTGGTCATTTCCGCGTTTCGAGTGATAGCAATGTATCGAACCAAGTCCTTGGGGAACTTGGCCAAGAGATTGGTATTGACCTCAGAGGTATTGCCAAAGATCATGACGGTATGGACAGTGGGATCCAAGAGGTTGAAGAGCCTGGTTGAGTTTTCCCCTCCCACCCTAACAAGACCAGCAACATCGGGAACCCTATCACCTCCACGCACGTGGCCTCCTGGGCCACCTCCATAGGCCGAAACACTTTCATCCTTCTCTCCAGCATCGACAACGATTGGACTTGACCTATAATTGACGCCGAGCTGATTGAGTTTACCGGTGCGCTGGAAGACTGTGTCGTCATGATTGGCGTTCTTCGCAACTGTCTTGTTGAACAATTCCGTCGTGATGTTGAGCATTTCCGCAACGATTGGAAGTCGTTCGATATTGTATGTGTCCAGGAGGGAAGGTGGTGAAAGGCCTTTTAGGACCAAGGCGAGTTTCCATGCAAGATTATATGCGTCGTGTACGCCCGTGTTAAGCCCTTGGCCACCAGCGGAGCTGTGAATGTGTGCAGCATCTTCAAAGAAAGAAGATTAGAGGGACCTTCATAGAGGTAAACAACAAACATACCGCCAGCCAGGAAAACTCGGCCTTTGGAAAATGCAGGTACCATGCGAACGTTGACACTGGCTTGAATTCAATAATTTTCCTGTTATACAGGTCGAAGAGTTTGGACTCACCGATAAGGACCCATCCAGATAGTGTCTGTGAGTAGGATGTCCTCCCTTCCTCCCGTAACCACTTTAATCAGCGATTGAAGCGACTCCTGGGTGGTGACAGAATCGGCGTATTTCTCAAAACCATGCCCACCCATGTAGAGGGTAAACAACCCAGGAGTCTCTGTAGCTCTGATCTTCAGTCTGTTGCATCACAGAATTAGCCAGACTGTCAACTAAGAAATCGTAGGTACTTACACTATATCACTCATCTCCCCCCAGTGATGGATCCGGTCGTCACTGAGACCAGTAATCTTAAAATCTCCAACCACAATCCGCTCTTCGCGAGTTTCTCCGACAAAGGGCAGCCCAAGGATCTTGCGAATGTTTCCCTTACCCCCGTCAGCACCGATCACATATTGGTAGGCTGCTTCCTCAGTGGAACCGTCGTGATGCTGCAAAGTGACTTTGACACTGTCATCCTTCTCCTCCAAAGTCTTCAACTCGGTGCCGTGCTCGAAATCGTGGTTGTATTTCAAGCGGAGCTCGTCTCTCAAAATCTCTTCGAGGAGGTTCTGGCCAAGGAATTTCGGTACGGGCTAGTATTTCATGTCAGCGAAAGAGATCTGTTGAAATTGAAAGGTAACGCACGTATGGAGTCTCTGGCGTTGGTGCAATTGAGGGAACCATCTCCACTTCTCTCAGGACCTCCTTGCCCCCAGGGAGTTTGTAAATTCTGACTTTTGGAACGGTAACAGACTTCTCCATGATTTTATTCAAAATTCCGACACTTTCGAAGATTTCATACGTCCGGGGCTGTCGAAACATTATCAGCATCTTATTCAGACAGATCGAACTATACTCACATGAAGGCCAGCCCCTCGCTGTCCCGGAATTGGTTTGACAAACTTTTCGATCACTCGAACTTGGATGTTTTGTTTTAACAGAAAAAGAGCTAGACTGAGGCCAGTAGGACCTCCGCCAACCTAAATTGTTCGTGAAATTCGAAACCGACAAATGAAAAAAGGAACGTACGATCAAAACCTTTGAGTCTGGGGAAGAACTTGGCATTGCGAAAGCTATGAGGTATCAATTTGCAGTGACGAGGGAGGCTGTTAGTTCCAAAATCTTCAGGAGTAGCATATGTTATATATCATGCCATTGCACACTGCAGGAGGTAAGTGACGATAATGTGCTGCGCATGTTAATCCTGGTGAGTTCAGATGTAAGCTGGTGGATTTGACTTGACGAGAAATTGGAATGGCAATTGATAATTCAAACACCAGTTGAGACAACTCGATGCCGAGAATATCTTCAACTTTGATAATACGTCGTCTCTGGTTATCCTGGTACATGTGATTAGCCCCATATGATATGACAGCCATCTGTGATGATTCAACTTCAACCAAGTACAGGTTGATGTGCCTTGGTAAGCACAATGCGTAGTAGGGCGTACGGCCGGCGGATGCCAATGGGATGAATCAGCAATTCCCGGCAATTTTACCGCTCTGCTCTCTTTTGTCAGCTGCACCCGACGTAAGATGCATACTGGGAAAACTCGCATGGCCTCTTGAGCTGTTTAAGAATACAACTTACAGGCTCCGAATCCACCGCTCAGCTCACCAACATCGCCAACATAGGATACCCTACCGTCACAGACTGACCCCTACACCTTGAAGCCAGTTGTTGCAGGAAATCAAAAAATTGTTATGGGTGACTGGATTTCAAAACATATTTATCGAGCGATAAGTGTTTGTGCAGAAAATTAGAAGCACTCAAGCAGAATTCAGCCTCCAGGGCCCTGGCACCAGGCAGCCAGACCCCTGAGGCCAGAGTCAATATCACGATCACATGACATTCGCGTTGAGGGCTTGCCGATCGAGAAATAATGCATTGTAACGCTGTAAGGCTGTAACGTAACGAAGACAAAAAATAAATTTTATTTTCAAGAGCTCATTAACCTCAACTCCCTGATTCAATTGTAGATGACATCGTCGTCCCAGCCGTCGACACAGAATTGTCAGTAATAGTACCTTTAACACCCTCCAGCTCAGTAGCTTCACGCAATGCCACCGATTCCGTAGGAGCCACCGCGATTGGTATCAGACGCGCAAAGGTAAGATACGAAGTGTGCCCGCGGACTTCAGTTAGTGCCTTGGCAATGTTGATTTTAGAGGGTGGGGGTACCAGCGTCGCATTCCCCGTTTCGTTGCTTGGCGATGGCCCCACTGCATTGACTGTGGACGAAGAATTTTCCATGACGTCCATAGATACAATGAAATCTTGGTCTTCCTTGTCGGTTTTGGCGCGTTTGGAGTTGAAAGCGTGTTCGTTTCCTGGCACCTCAGGGTCTCCATTAGTACCTCCACCTCCACCTGCATCCCAAGCTCCCTCTTCGCCCGTTTCATCCCTCTTTCTTTTACCCTTCCCTTGTTTGTTTGCCGCAATCTGTCTAATGCGCTTCTCCTCCCTTTTTGCTTCTGAGTGCTTAAGCTTCTCCGAGATGACCGATACGTCCGGCAATTGGGGTATCTGGAATACCTCGATTGGTCGCAGAAGAGTTTCGTACATTGTTATCTCTGTAGAAGTAGGATCAGCGTGAGTCCTCAATGGAAGTATAGATGAAAATGGAAGATAAAAAGACAAGACTTTGACGTCAGTGCAGGATGTTGTGAATGTATCAACGAGATAAGCTTTGACAAGACCAATATAATAGACAACTCGTGAGAAGGTCGCAGCAGATCGAGAAGTTTCTTCCAAGAAGCGAGGACATGTCCGACGGTTTCGACCGCGGCAGATAAACACCAAAGATACCGATGGCTTTGTAAAAAAAAAAAAAAAAAAAAAAAAAAAAAAAGGAGGATAGAAAGATTATAGATAGATATAGAAAAGGAGACAGGTTCACGTACCAGCAAACCCGGCCTCGTTTAAAGCACTCACGGTGCGCAAAACTTGTTCCATGCAGGGACTAAAGCAACAGATTCGGGTAGTACAGTCTTTCTGATGACGTTAGCCAGCCCGATTGGTTGAGAAAAGTAGAGTCGTGAATAGGATGCAGCGGTGAGTCAGGTGGTAGATGATGGTAGAGCGGGTAGAGGCGCAGTGTCAAAGAATAGTGGCGTCAAAACAAACAAAAAAAGGAAATTTATGAATCAGTGAAAGAGGCTATGGCAAGAACATATTGAGGAATGAAACTACCCGAAGTGCCTTTTTTGCGTGTTCGACGGCATCCCACGGAGCAGGCAGATCTAGAAAAACTGACAGAAGAAAATACGCGCTTAGTAACGAAGCGCTTGACCATAACGAGCGCATAAGATCCAAGGACTCACCTGAATCTACCTCATCTACCACCGTAAATCCGTCTTTGCACACGTTCCTATGCTGTATTGTCACTACATCCTCCATTCCATGCCTCGCGAACTCTTCCCTGTCATAAAGGATAATGGGGGAGGTTAGTTTCTCGATTCGAGAAAGCTAGATCGATCCGTACTAACTTGGCTTTTGCGAATCTCGCTTCATGGAATTCGTAAGACCAGAGGTGTCCAGCCGAACCGACAGTCCTGGCAACCGAATGAGAAAAGGATGCCGATCCGGTGCCTTCCAAGAGAACGGCAAATAAAATAGACAAAAGGCATCCGGTCAATGAAGGGTCAGATGAATTAGACCGTCCTGAACATACCTACGGAATTACGGGTGTCAGAGAAGTTGTTTTAGACTTTTGTGTGAGTTTCTTGGTCAACTGAGCGGTAGACATCGTCTAAAAGAGCGGCATACCTGCTTCAATGACTTTACTCCCCTTGCGTATCCCGAGGTACGAGGTAATGAGTGCGATATCTGCCAAGTAAAGAATCTGGGTTCGATGAGGTAGAGCGATCGTCCAAAGTTCTGGAGTTGGCTTGAGGATATGAATAAAACCCTTGCCAGATTTCGGTACAACTTTGGAGCCATATGGCACACCGACAAAGTCTGAGTGTTTGAAATTGCCATATCTTGTATTGAAATCCTTTCCAGGGGCGATAACAAGGGGTTGAACGAGATCCCGTGTCAACCAGATGATAACTGTATCGCCTGCAGCCACTTCACGGGCTGTAGACCACATCGAGATGGAGGTTGCGGTTAAATGAGTACGTGAGAAAAAATTAAAATTTGAGTTTGATAGCCAAACTTACAACCACCGAGATCCAGCAACTCAACGTCGAATCTCTGACTTTCACCAATTCTTAGATTCCATGTAGCGAGAAAAGGTAAAATTAACGGCAGCCACTGGTGATATCTATGAAGTGAAGTGGCGATGAAGATATTGAGGCAACCGAAATGAGAACCTTTTCAAGATTTATGGCGAATCTGAGCCAGTTTGAGTCAATGGCATACACCTTCAGCTGCCTCGCCTTCTTGGGTTTATTAATGCCCGCAAAGTCTTCGACCTCTACTTCCATCATCCACTTTGCTGCCAGTACGACTCTTGGTGCTTCATGAATACCCCTACTCCCAATGTTTCTTTCAGTGGGTCAAGCTACTCTTTAATCGAAAGATTACTGACGTCTCTTCAGTTGGCATCGTCGATTTCTCGCAGGAGGTTTGATATTAATATCTCGCAAGTCTATTATGTTACTGACTGCCTGATTAGGCGAGATGGTTGTATATGACCCCATCGGTCGCTGACCTCCTTGGTGAGCTGCGGCAAATTCGAACGGCTCGAAGATGCCACTAAACGTGTTCTAGGATTTGAACCCAACGAACTTATTGGCCGTCCTTCCCTCGACCTCGTTCATCCGGACGAGTTCTCTCAAATCCGGAAGCTTCATTAGTATGATACTAATATTTTTGAACGCTATACTCGCGGTTGACCAGGTCCTAGTGATACTATTCAGCAGGATAAGGCAGCCGTACTTGTCTATCTTCGTATGCGACACAAAGATCCTTACCGTGGATATGTTTTGTGTGGTGTTGTAGGTCCCTTTTGAAAAATTTATTTCGACATACGAGACCCTGATTGGACTTCTCCATTTGTCACTTCGCGACTCACGCAATTCACAGTCTCGGTAGGTACAAACCACTAAATCAATGTTTTGTTCGTACTGCCTGCTAAATGCTTTGGTCTCACAGAACTGTCGTCCACAACGTTCTTGTTGGGAGCGTTTCCTTTGCGAGTCCAGCGAAGGCTTTGCACAATGCCTCTACCGCACAGGAGATAACGGTCATTACACCAAGTGCCGCAAATCTTTCTTTCAGGGTATGTATTCAATTAACTGCCTCCCAACCCTTCTAACCAACCCCTTAGCGTTGGCACGATCCTTCGCCTATGCCTCCAAGTCCCATTCCTGCGAGCATGGCGACGATTCCCGAGAGCCTCCTGGCGAGAGTCTCGTCGAGAGCAACCAATACCTCCGTCTTATCCTCCTCATGGGGATGCAAAGGCCCCTCGAGGCTAAACCCTCGGACATCTGATAGTCCACGGTCGACGAGAGCTTCGGACGCCTACACTGGTGATGACACTGTAAACGGGCCTTCTAGTCCGACTCTCTCCACTTCGAGCCTCGTCACAAAAAGTCGGTCCTCTTCCCCTTCTAATTGCAATATCTCTTCCATTGCTTCTCCCGGAAGTAGAAATGGAGGCAGAAGCGTGGCACGAGAATCAGGGCTGTCTATTGTGACTCGATCATCTTCTTCTGATTCTTTAGTATCTCTCGTTTCTTCTGCATCTGTCTCAACCCCCGCCACGTCTATCAGTCCTTATGGTGACTTGTCAGACCTCACGTTGTCGCCACTTCAGATTCCAGAAGCATTCCCGGTCATTACATTTGAACCTCTTGCAAACAAGTCCTTTCGCACTGCGTTAATTCTCGACCGCTTCACCATGGCAGCTACAATCCTGTACTGCTCGAACGACCTCCTTATCTCAACTATAGACGCTATCGGTCGAAGTATCTTCGACTTTGTTGCAAAAAAAGACGAGGAACAGGTGAAAAGCTGGATTCAGTGCGTCAAAGGTTGGGGTGTGAACGAAAAAGGTCAGCCAAGTGACGGCGGCTTCGGATTTGGCAAGTTCACGCTTCAATCTGAAGGGAGGGATTCAATGTAAGTCTAGTGACAACCCATTCCATCAAAACGAACAAAAAATTATTAACGTGATGATATCCCCCTCCAAGAAAACGTATGCCTGAGCCGCCTACCCCCTCACGAAGGTCGGCCAATACCAAACGCAGTGGAAATGGCGGAGGCCGCGAAATATACACGACACGACACGGGTCTAGATACCGTGGCGATTCCGTGGGCTCAAATACCCTCGTAAGCTCTCGCGTGGCACCACCACCACCTGCGCCAAACACATCTTCCTTGTATGATGTTGAGCACTTTGAAGTTGATGCAATCTTCTCTGCTCATTCCGACGGGATGATCGTCATCCTGAGGAGAGCTTCTTAAATTTCTTTTTCCGTCCATCAATTTTAGCTTTTGCTATACTTTCTTGGTCGTCCTGCCAACTGACATGATTTTTTGGCCGCTCTGCTACATATAAATTCCTACTTCTCGTCGCTCTGTCTAGACACGTATACTTTCTGTACTGTCATACTGTCACACTCACCTGCCTTACACGACGGGTCGTTGCTTCATTGTATATCAACGAAATTGTAATGATTGTATGAACTTTCTCTCAAATATTTAGCAATTTACTTGCTCCAAAATAGTCCTTTCTCTATTGATTACTTTGATTGTATGGTCCATCACATACGTCTTAACGGACGACAAAAAGCTTGGGGTGCGCACACTGACCCCCGGCAGTGCCGATAATACCGAGATCAAGCCATCACATTCCGAATCCTATTCAGGACGTCTGGACCCTGAAAGCTGAAGGCCCCTGATTTTCAGAATTTTCTAATAGTATTGCCCGTTTCAAGCAACAGAGAATACTCGATATCTCAAAAAGGTGTTGAAATAAGCCTTACATCGTCGGCGGCGAGAACGTTTGGAACCCAAAAGAGACCGTAAATTGGGTAGCAAACGGATGAGGACCTACAAACAAGTAAACTAGCTATATACATGTATCGTAGGCAGCGAAAATGAGGGAGAAAACAAATTTCCAGGAGGTGGCACATGAATCGCGAGCACGCACTGACAGGGAAAATTTCCCGATTTCCAACAAAAGGTCTAATAATTCGAGTTGTACGGCTTATTTATGGCGGTTCGTGGCACCCTAAGACATAAAGGGTTATCATTGTTATCGGGGCAGTTACCAGATCCATGGACGGAAGCAAGTGTGGAAAAATCGTCGCCGGATGTTTCCGGAATCACACGAAGGCATGATGGCACACAGACCATAAGGTATTTAAACTACTGATAGCTACCTTGGAACACAGAGAAAAGGACGTATAGAATTACTTTTCCTCCCGCAGGGTGAGCCTCTAAGATAGCTTGTATCTTATTTCTCCACTGTTACTTTAATACTTAAGAGCTACCATTTTGGATGTTTGAAGGGCTGAATTTGGGCTGAATTCAAATGTTGAAAACGTTTTCGTGCACGGGTTGGTGGCGCTCCATTGACACAATAACTGTTCATTTCCAGATTTAAATATTTAAGCTTCGAAGCTGCGGAAGCATGAAGTCGAATTCAATTCTTTTGTAGAGAAGTACGGTTTGTGTACGACCCAATTGTAGTTGCACATTTACGAATGCCACAAACCCGGACGGATAGATGAAACCCCGGCCTTGCGGTCAGAACAGGATGTCTTCGTAATCTATAGTAGCTGGCATGAGTGTACTAATTGGTAGAGAGCTACACATGTTCGTCTCTATGGAAGAGAATAAAATGAGGTGTAGTCGCATACTAACCTTGATTACCTGGAAACACTATTTCATGCAGCAAGTTATCACATCACGGAGCACAAGACAGATCCAAGTTTCCAGGACTTTGGCTCTTGTTAAAGACATAGATACATTGCAAAAAAAAAAGCACGTTACCAAGATAGGTTGAGAATGGCGTAAGCCAAGTGGCATGGTGTAGGGAAGCCTACTTGAAATCGATTGTAGCCGCTAAAAGATTTATACCCGTTGACAGGCCTGTAGAGCGCCTGCATATCCTCCGAGACAAGCGGGGAACTCAGCATCGGGAAGTAGGGTGTTGAAAGGTCAAGTAGCACCCCAAAGTTTATATGTTGCTCCAGCCGCTTGTGTATTCAATTCGTACAACCCTTCAGGATAGTGGCTTCGAGCGCATTGAACCCTTTAGCCGTGCCATTGAAAGGTCAACGCATATACTAGTGACGTGTCTAAAAGCCCGATGCCGGGTGAAGTCAGTTGCAGAATGGAATGCAGTTACAGTGCCTGGCGAAGTTTGGCTGATTCCGATGTCACAGGCCTGTATCGCGATTGAACCCGTGGGCATTCGTGCCTATGAAATAAAGCAGACAAATTCTACTTAGAAGCTAGGAGCTTGAAATGAATATTACAGAAGGAGAAAAGAACAGAGTGTGCCAGGGCGTGTGGAGTACCCAGGTTCAAGTTTGACCAGCCGAGTGAGGTCTGACTGGGGCGGGGCCCTAATCAATAGCCTCTTGGTAGTTAAAAGTGATTCAGCTAGAATCGAGTTCAAACAAAGATGAAGAAGAAAGAGTGGCATTATACATTTATCTGCGGAGCATTCGAAGCCTAATAATGTGGTGAGTGGGCATTTAGGGAACTTGTATCAAGCGTTTATCAGTAGGGCTGAGATTAGATTAGAACTGCGGCTTTCAATATCCCCCATTTTGAGAGCCATATCATGCGGGAGCCTCGAGCTTGCTCGTTGCAGGAGGAAAGGGATCAAGACCAAGCCGCGCTGGGTGTTGCCGTTTGCATCAAGCGCCAAATGCCGATCAGGCCAAAATTCTTGAAATGAAACATACCTTCCTATCATTGAGTGGTAAAATTTCTCAGAAAAATCATGGAGCAAAATCCAGATTCGTTGGTAATATCTTCGGATCCTCTGCATGTAAGCCACCCGCAGGCCTAACTCTTGGACTTGCAATGAATGTTCACAAACGCAGCCCGCAAATCTTATCCCAGATCTCTGCCGTTCTTTCTATCAGGTAAGTCCAGATGCATTGAAGTCTGAGAGAGGTTATCAACTGAGTTTTATGTAGCTTGGCTGGGTGACAGGGACTGGAGGCGGAATCTGTATACGCCAAGGGTCTGCCTGACTTCAGTTTGTGTCCAGAATGTTACTAATATGTCCTACGCAGAGACAAAGTTTTCATCGCACCGTCAGGCGTGCAGAAAGAACGAATCGAGCCCACTCATATATTTGTTCTTCCATATCCCCAACCGCCGCCATCGCCCCACACTGATAGAGTTTTTCTCCGCCGACCCACTCTTAATCTCAAAGAGTCCGCTTGCACCCCTTTGTTCTGGAATTCTTTCCACTTGAAGAATGCCGGGAGCTGCATTCATACGCATTCACAGCATGCTGTTATGGCTACGCTACTATGGACTGGACCGACCTTCACGATCTCACATCAAGAAGTAGCCTGAGCCATGCTTTCAAGTTCTAATCTAATGTATCTCTTCAATTAGATGATCAAGGGCATTAGATTGGGTGGCACCGGCGCTGCCTTGTCTTACTTGGACACCCTTGAGCTACCTATCATTGAGAACACCCCAAACGAAGAAGATCTGAAGGATAGTATGGGAGAAGCAATGGTCAAATATCCTAATGCTCCTGGTGTCCTCGTTCGGAGGCACGGTGTTTACATTTGGGGTGCACGGTTCGTCAACGCCACAGTGTGCAAGTTATTGACTACTTTTTTATTTGGATAGGTCTTGATTGGGAAAAAGCCAAAACACAAACGGAGGTGAGATCATCTAATCGATAAAACTACATGCATCTCATTTTGTAAAATCCTTACTGTAGTGTCTTGACTACCTTTTCGAAATTGGCGTTAAGATGAAGCTTGCTGGTCTGCCAACGTCGCTCGTTTAGATATCATCTTCTGAAATCGCAAAGTGGTAGTATCATTGTAAAAAGATCAATTATTTGCCCAATTATCCATGGCGAAGCTAGATTGTTCATACATCAAAGTAAGTGTGAATAAAAAGTCATTATCATGTTATTAGCTTTCTTCAGCCGCTCGCTGGTACGCTTCCTCCGCTTCCCTCTCTCTCTGTAATTGAGTAGCCGACTTAGACGGGCGAGGACGAAGTATCCTCGTCGGAGTAGATGTTGCGGTCAATCCAGAATTGAACTGCTTTGAGATCAAAGGAGTTGTCACTTTCGGTCTGGGCCTGGGTCTCGTTGGACGTTTCTGTGGTGGACTTGTATTAACATCTATATCTTGCTCATCGATATCATCTTCATCATCACCGCTGGGCTCGGCTTCTTCGTCAGATCTGTCTTTGGCGCCTCTTTTCCGCTTTCCAACTGCTTTCTTCGCCGTTGAGCCTTTTATGGACTGGGAATTTTTCGTTGATGTTCGAGTAGCAGCTTTCGGTGTGATAGGTTTCAGTGGGGTGGCCTGTATAGTAGAAGAAGCCGGCCTCTTTGATCTCGTCTGCCTGCCATTGGTAATGGGAGTGGACACTAGTGATGCTGGTACAAGCGAAGGTCTAATAGAAGCGAGTGTGATGATCTCTTCTTCAGTATCGCCCACTTGAGATCGATCATCGAGTATTGCGGCATCTTCTGCCAACTGCTGCAACGTCTTTGGAACAAATGACACCGTCCTGCTCGCGTCTTCCATTTCGACATCATGCATTTCAATTTCTTCTAGATCGTACGTCTGCAATTCAAACCCTTCGCGTTCATCACTCTCAAGACCATCTTCAGATGCCATGACAGATTCGACATCCGAAGGAATCCGAGAGGACGAAGGTAGCACTGGGTGTGTATTCTTCGGCAGGTGAAATGCAGACACAACTTGATCGACTCCTTCTCCGATGACGAAGCCACCGGCAGATTCTTTCGGATGATCCTACCATAGCAGTTCAATATGGGCAGCATGAGGAAGACTCAGCACAAACTTTGATTTCGTCTCCCCACGTATTAGCTGCTCTCTCCACTTCGATTTTTTTTTGCTTCTCGCTTGTTTTCGATCCATATTTTTCTTGTAAGCTCTGTCTGATCCGGAGACCCTGGATTAGGCGTGTCCATTGCTTGAGCACGCGCTCCTCTCTTTTGGCCCTTGCTTTTTCTTGTGCATCAGTTTCAGCTTCCCAGTAAGCCTATCACAGCGCAAGGTGAGCATTTGATCACATAATCGACTTAATCCATACCTCGAGTAGAGTGGCCTCATTCTCTGCTGCAACGACGATGCCTTCGAGTATAGGAAAAGCCCGCCGCTTCTTGAATTCAAATCCAGTCTGTTGGGTATCATGGAATGTCTATCAACGGCAAATCCCGAAGATAATAAATCTAGTGATTGTCACACACCACCGCCTCTGCGAAATCAAATCCTAGCTTCCTTGCAATCTTAGCGACACCCTTAACTGAACGACCATAAGCAAACTGCTTCTATAACTCCAGAAAATCAAGCTTACATGGCACATGAGCCGCTCCTTCGGGCAGCATTGACGGAACATAGAGATCTATGTTCCCAAAATTGTTTTTCGGCACAACACCCTAATAGTTCAACCAAGAGCGAGAGCTCAGTGAGTTTTGCAATCCAGCTGTGAGGTAATCGAACGCTCACTTGAATGACCGGGTCAGGAACATACTCCTCTGTTTGCGAATACGCATACAAGCCCTGCATAATATCTGGATTGCCAGCGTGGACATCGTTTTCAGCTGCACCTGCAACTTTCAGCTCATCCTTCATCACTTCTAATTCTCTCAATTTATTCACTGTCCCTGCTCTAACTTTAACCATCTTCATTGGTTGTTCACTCACTCTGATGGTCCTTCCAGAGCTCCGCATCCAATTTTCGGCGGTTTTTAGAGGAACGACCGCTGCCCGAGGGTAAACTGGCTCGCCCCTGAACTTTCCAAGTTCGCCCGTTACGGGAGGAGGTGGATATATCGTTTCAGTCTGCCTGAGGTGTCGTTCCAGTACGTATCTTAGACGCAGATATTTGAATGCTGTAATCCCATGTCCAGAGAGCAAGTCACTCACAGTGGATGGCCTTTGAACCCTGATACTGTTGTCGGCATTCCTTCCATCATCTGCGCTGCATCAAGCTCTTGATCTTCCAAATCGTCACGATGCTATGTCAGACGCATTGGTCTCAGAACAGCTCCAGAGCAGCAAACGTAAGGACACCCACCAGTCGAAATGGCCGATGAATAGAGTTCACCACCTTCTCCCACCAAGCTTGGCGGCCTTTTCCTCCACCGCCGACATTTGGGGCGCTACTTCCTCCCTGCATCTTGGCCACTTTGGCTCCAAACTGTCTAGCATATCGACGCGTGACATCTCTAGCATACCCATCTTCTTCAAACGCCAAAACGTACAGCATTCGATTTTCCACTTTAACACGATTGAGAACTGCTGACGCTGCAGGGTTGCTAGTTGGCAGAGGCGTTGGGTCAAAAACCTTGCGTTTATTAACCGAACCCCGAATTGGATCTATCGGGAACCATTTTGAGTCAGGTTTCGAGAATACTTCGGTCCAGAAAACCGGGGGTGTCGTTAGTGGATCTGGCGTTTCTGGAAAAGGACGTGTCAGATAAACGATGTTTTAGAATCAGAGGAAATGGAATACCAAGACGGGTCGGAACTTCACTGAGGGTTCTGTCTTTCTCTTTAGTCTTGCGTAATCTAATAGCCGGTTTTGCTTTCTGTTTTCCCTTCGCTTTCTCACTTAGAGGTCCCGGAGGTGAGCAACCCAGTTGACTTCCCTGACCATTGTTGGGTTCCACTGCCGACCAAGCGTTCGACGAGTGTTCCATGACTGAATCGTCCTTCACGACTTCCTTCCCTTTCAACTTGAGCTTCTTTGTATACTTCGTTTTCGGCTTGCCAATACCTACTTGCCATGGTACGCTTTGAATGCTGACTACTAGACGCGACGGGATACCAAGAGCGCGGCACAGTGTTGTGAAAAGTTGAGCACTGATGTCTCTCGAGCCCCTTTGCATTAGAGCGTGCTTCATAAGGCTTTTGGCGCTGCGAATGGGCTCCACATTATCATCAATAATGTCTTGCAGTACGTCCATGTCCACTTCCAGGGACAAATCTTGCATATTGTCGGATTTCTTGAGGTTTAAGGCTTGTGCTTCGATTCCGCGTTGGACTTGGTCATACGTGCGGTTCTTAAGGTGGCCCACAGGCAAAACCTCAAAGAACTCGGTGATCCACCAGGTGGTAAGGTTGACCATGGCTCTTTCAAACATACGTCCACGTTGATTTTGGTCTGGTACTTTAGACTTGTGGATAGCGCCAAATGCATTTTGCAGATGAAGAGGTACAAAAGAGAGTAAACGAGCCTAAGGCAATCTCATGAGCTATAAATCTCAAAAGGCATGGCAAAACCTACTTGCAATATTTCATCATTCAGCCATCGGTTCCTCGTCCGAGCGTTCGCTATTAACGCGACGGTATGGATTTTATGGCAATCAATTCGAACTAGACGTTCCGCATGAGAGATTCCTGTCCTCCTATGATGTCGTTAGCGGATAAATTTCTCAAAGGCGCAAATAATAACTTCGTCGCATTTGCGTCCGGCTTCGATTCACCGACGTCCAAAGTTATTTCCAAGTGTTGCTGATGTTCGGGTACTTCAACTTCTTCCCAGTCAAGTTCATCTTCGCTGTTGTTTTGAAGCTGAGAATCTTCAGCGCCATTCAAGAGCATCTAGTTTCACAATAAATTGAGGATGAAGACTGTGGCAGCAACACCAGTGCAAGGATGACTCAACACTTTCCAAGCCTCCGGAAATAGCGTGACGCAATAGGACGCGACCGTCACGTCACATGATCTGCGTGATTTTCGCTGCGCTGATGTTTTGTCGTGAACACTGAAAAGTTCCATATCACACATCCCGCTAATACAGTACAATTAATTTGCTAACAGGAAGAAAGCGACTAAAGACGTAGAAAATCAAATTAGAGAGTGACCAGCTGGAGATGACGACTTTGTGCGAAGTGAATAAATAAGACAACTTCGACATTGACATAGCGATAGGGAAGGCAAGCGATACAGCTATGTATGAAAGTTCTGTTGGGTAGAAGCACCAAGACAAAACCCTCCACCTAAATTGTGCTCGCCCAATCTTCCAGGTTAATAGTTGATAGATGAGCCAGCTCAATCCAAGGGAATTTCTAGATGTCAATAAAGAGGTAAGTAGAATGACTTCTCGAGGATAGAAACAACCCACCAGAAGGTCCTTGGGAGTTTTTCTTGTATCCGGATCTTTCAGCAGACACGCATCGATGAATTCGTCAGCTTCTGGAGGGAACCGTCCTTCGGGTGTTAGCCGTGGTGCAGGTTCATTCACAATGTGCTGTAACAGCTCCAAGATAGACATCGTCATACCGCCACCTTGTAAACTGACTCCTTTGCTTCTTCTTTTATCTTTCTTCGAAGTCTTGGGCTTACGTGGAGGAAGTTTTGAGAGATCGATGGACCCAGGTCGTGCTGGCGATAGTGTGTTCTCGTAGTCCGAGTCATCTTCGTCGTCGGAAGTTGACTCTGCGAAAGGGAAGCGGCCAAGAGCAAGTTCAATCAGGGATATTCCCAGCGACCACACATCGGACTTGACGGTGTATTGGGCCCCTTGTATCCGTTCCGGCTAAGAAGCAGAAAATGCGGTATCAATAAAACAAGAAGCACGGTATGTGGGCGGAAAGGGAAAAAAAAAACCTTTGAAATTAGACGAAGTTTTCAAGAAGTGAAGCAGCAATACGTACGCTCATGTATGTCGATGTCCCCACAAACGTATCCGCGATGGAATTGATGAGTTCTCCTGATACCCCAAAGTCACAAATCTTGATTTCTCCTCTTGAATTACACAAGATATTAGATGGCTTGATATCTGTAGATTGTCGCGAGGTCAGAAAGGGAAATCGTTATGGCGATAGTGATACCAAATGTCAAACAAGAGTGGAGGTGATCATCACATGGGGACAAAGAACATTGAACCATCAAAGTAGGAAGACAAGGACTGACCTCGGTGGATAATTCTGTGAACGTCGTATAGATACGTGAGGCCTTCGAGTACAGCCAACGCAACCTGGGCAACAACGTCGACATCGATAGGGCCAATCTTTTTGTAAATGCCGTCAAGTGAGCCTTTGTCCATGTACTCCATGCAGATGCAGATATTTGGATCGGCAAGATAGGCACCCCAGAATGAGATGATGTATTTCGAGTGACAGTCGTGCATGATCTGCAATTCACGTAGGATTTGCTTGCGGACTGATGGTTTGGCGTCGATGAGAACATTCTGCCAAGAGGTTCAGTCTTCGAATGAGCAGAGAAGAAAGCAAAACAGACCTTCTTGGCCATGATAGTCTTCGTTGGAACATGTTCCACCATCTTGACACTTCCTCCATTGCCCTGACCAAGCTCCCGCAGGTCCTTCAAATCCTCATCCTTCAAGTCAAATTTGATCTCGGCGTTCATGTCGAGATTTGCGAGTGTAGTTGATAGAGTAGCATGATATGTGTTTCTCCGCACTCCCACAACTGGCGAGGCCGAATGTGGAGCCTGGACGTTTGTAACCGTCAGCAACGTGCCATCCTGTTCTACGGCCGAAACGGAACCATTGTGGTTTGGAATTTTCGGGGCCTTGATGACCATGGGAGGTGGTCGTTTCTTGCCTCCTACTGGCGCTGTTGCAGCTGGAGCTATCGGTGCTGGTGCTTGACGGATCGCCACTGGCTCAGCTGCGCCAGCTGTTGCTGGTGGTGCTGTTGAATCAGCCACGCTAAGCTGGAGAGCTTTGAAGTTCCTCTTCTTGCGAATAGGAGTCGCCATAGCCATCGTAGCGTGAATTGCACTAGTCTGTGATTTGTGTTTCTTTTCTTGGATTAAGCCGGGAGTATCGTAAATAATTTGCCAGAAACAAGGAGGAGGAACGATGGTCAACGATCAAAGCAGCCCAGCGAATAATATTTATTGTTTCCGTATTTGAACATCCACACGTGTGTACATTTCGGCATCAATATCACGGCATTAGTGAGAGATAAAGCTGATGTTGTCGGCGAGAACGCTGAGCAAAGGTTACATATAGTGAGAACCCATTCATTCTTCTTGTTAATGGTACAGAAAACGATAGACAATTCAATTCCGAAGAGCTCGATATCCATAATTCGACCATAATTCTATCTACTAACTTTCATGCTATTACCCTCACATATGTCCCATCGTCAGCATGTATCCAGCTCAATTGGAAAAGGATAGAGTGTTCACAATAGCATCGGTGTCCAACTCATCGTTGTGAAGGGCTATGTAAACCGCTAACGTAGGTAAAAGATAACAGAACTCGTCTTGACAACACGGACTTCGCACTGGGCGCTTGTTCAAACAATATTCACAAACATCCAGTGGTAGCTTGAAATTAGTGTACACGTTTACACTAGATGAAATATTAGAAATGCTCTAAATGGTCTCTGAAAGTCCAGAATAAAATCAAAGATCAGTGCATATAGAGTTCTGTTCCTTTCTTCCAGGCCGCTTTCGGAACATATCCCATTGCTTTCATTCGTTTCTCCACGGTAATATGAAATCTGGGTGTTGACGTCTGGATATCTCTTCCACGTCCAAAGTGGCAGCTATAAGGGCTCAGTCACCACATCTCCCAAGACTACGAGCACCTTACCTCCAATCCTTCTTCCATTCGCCGTCCTCGTTTTGCCACTGGAAGTGCAAAGGAATGAGCTCTAGTAGCCACCAGATTTTATGCTTCTTTAGCTCATCGTGTATTGGTGCCATGGCATCCTGGTCGTCCATATCAATTTCGGTCTGCGATGGTTCAGGGTCCAAGTCGAGGCTTGCGCGGATTAAAGCATCATCATCGAATTGAATCCCACAGTCAGCTTTTATCGCTTCTCTGACCATCCATCGCAAGCTGATATTCGCGAGAGAGTGAGGAGTATCGTTACTAACAGCTCCACCTCCGACATCTACCACGAGTTAGTCGATTGTTGCACAACTCGGAGTGAGGATACATACCGCTGTGACAGCCAACAAACCACACCTCTTGCACATCGTCTGGGAGGCCGGCCTCATCCAACGCAGTACCCGCACTCTTTCCAGTTTGTTTCGCGAACTCTCCTGGCTCATCCGGCACCGGACTCACCACACCGTTATCCTTTGTGGTGGAGTTCCTGGTCTTTCCAATTTGCACGTGCATTTCGGAAGGGGTGGTATGATCAGGATCATTCTTGGATGGTTTCTTTGAACGAGGGATGCGATGATAGTTATTCGGCCTGAACTTGGCTCGATGCTGCAGGTGTATGAAATCAGCTTCCTTCTCTAAGAAGGTAACAACGATGTGTTCACCTCATCCAGCGAAAGAGCATGCCGGAAAGTTTTGATGGAACTATTTGAGTTCGTGAAAGGCAGTGTCCTGCCAGATATGATCCCAACACTAGCGACCGTATCCCTATAGTGGATGCCAGAGTCAGCATGGCGATTTATTTTGAGTAACGTCATAGACACCCACCATACTCCCATGAAGTCAATTTTGACAGACCGGCAATACGTCTGTTTGAATCCGGAGCATAGTCGGAGGCCTTCTTTGTCTTCCCTTTGGTACATCTTGTAGGCGAACGAAACTTGGGAAAAGTTGTCCCGGGGCAAAAGGCCAACCTAGCCGACGCGAGTCAGCTTCGAAACACTATTGACATGTCAACCGGACCGTTTACCTTGTACAGTAGACCTCCGAGGGCTCTGGAAACATGCAATGTGAGCCTGGTGTCATTGTAATTTTGGTATAGCGTGTGCCAGTCATACCTTGCGGTGTAAGCTCCTCGAGAGAAACCAAAAATACAGATTTTGTCACCTACTCGGTAGTTCTGCATCAGAAACTTGTACCCGTCCAGAACATGCCAGTCCAGGAATGCAGCGAACGCGTAGTCGAGGAGTGTAGCCCCAACGCGTAAGAGGGGAGAGACCGCTCCTGGCTCGAAGTAAGTCCCGATTCCTGCCTAAGCAGAGCAGCATAAGTTTTACAAGCTGGCGTAGCTTGACCACACATTCAGACCTGGTAATAACAAAGTTGTTCGTCGAAATTATCTTTCTTCAACAGAGCGTAGAGCTTGACAACGTTCGTATTCTAAAAATCCAAGTTAAATATATTCGTCAACGGCCCGGGGGATGTAGTTTCTTACCTCCGAGTCGTACTCGTTCGAGGTGCCATCAAAGCATAACACCAGGGTGCGGGATTTTCCCTCCGAACCAGTACCGTCGGCCATATAGACGAAATTGTGGTCGAGTTTCAAATTGCAAGATGAGGTCAACCAAGGCGGACAATGATGATGAAGACATCATCTCATACGAAGTATCCATCTTTATAGGTACTCCAAATATATTATCGAAGCATTTGTGCCCAGTGCGACCCAAAGCCCGGTAGACATCTGCCCAAAAGGGAACGGAGTCACCGTCATTACAACCCATCAAATGGCTTCGGCTACCTCTCCTGACATATTGCTATTTCAGAGTGGCACGTAGACCAATGAACCTGGATTAGGGTCTGTACGAGTCAAAGTCGGTTGACCCTCCAGCACAGCGAAGCGCCGGATTGTTGCCTTGTAGTCATTTTGTTTACAGCGAACCGCTGTTATTACAGCCTCGCGTCTAGGGCTGTGGAAGCTCAAACAGGTGAATTTCGATGCTTCGTTGGAAAAAAGAGCACGCAGAAATTTATTCGTTGATCCAGATGCCAATAGATCTGAGGCACTTGTTTCCAGCGTGGTCGGGTTTGAAATTGAAGGATTTTGAACACTGTTCAGCTAACGCTTAGCTGGTAGCAAGGGACTGAGATCAAATTAGTCCAAAAACCTCAAAACTTCCCGGAACTTACTTCTCCAAATTCATCGTTCGAAACGTCGGGGAGACGACGAGATGAAATGAGCTACACATTTGGCTGTGTCAAAGTTTCTGCTAGAGACAATAATAGGAGCCGTGATGATCTTAACAATGTCAGAGTAAACCAGTAAACCAATCACACCGCGTCTTGATTGGTGCGGCTCACCCAACGGAAATGGTGTATTTCGTTGTCGATTTACAATAATTATACAATATACAATTTACGATACACTATGTCTGAGAAACGTAGATTACTGGGAACTCTGGCTGAACCTACTGAACGTACACTTCCGAGCCTTCTTTCCATCTGGCTTTTGGTGTGTATTTCTCATGCAGCATTCTGGTTTTCACACTGGCATGAAAAATTGGTTGCTCCTCTCGGATCTTTCTTCCTTTACCTAGATTTATGCTAAGGAGAGCTGTAAGTAAAAATGTAAAAAAGTCTTGTTATCTGGTAATCGTATCATACCTCAGCTCTCGATGCCACTCGCCGTCGGGGGCTTGGTACGAATAATGCAATGGAAGGATTTCGAGCAGCCACCATAACGGCCGCTTCTTGAAAGCACTGTGTTTACATCGTAATGCGTCTTCTTTATCAAAATCTATCTCTTGCACTGATGCCTCTGGACCAATGTCAATATCGATTCGCTTGAGAGCATCCTGGTCAAATTGGATACCACAATCCGATGCGATGATCTCATGAACCATCCATCGCAGGCTGATGTTAGCAAGTGTAGTTTCGGTATCGTTTGGAACAGCTCCTCCACCAACATCTGGAACGAGTTTTAAAATGGTGCCTGAGACTTCTAGTGACAGAGAAGACTGACCACCATGACATCCGGCAAACCACACCTCGAGAACATCCGTATCATGAGACGAATTCTTCTCCACGAGCTCGGGTGCAATCGCCTTGCCTGTTTTCGTCTTCGTTATGGTGTTGTCCTCAGATGTCACCCTCTTCGCAACACTCGTACGCTTTCTCGAACTATCACGCGTTCTTCGAGGGGTTTCTGGGGATGAATGTCGTCCTGTTTGCTTAAGGTAATCCTTCGTATTTACTCGACTATCTTGAGGGACACAACGATATTTGTAATAGTGATTTGGCCTGAATTTTGCTCGATGCTGGCCTCAAGGACGTCAGTTGACGAGACTCTAACACTATTAGGCCAGAAAAACCTCACCTCATCGAGTGACAGAGCGTGCCGAACAGTTTTTATTGACCTATTTGCGTTCGTAAAAGGTAGCGTCCTTCCCATCATCACTCCTACGCTTGCAACAGTATCCCTGAAGTATGGATCATATAAGTAGGGGCCACCAAGACGTAGAGAACAAATAAACTGACCAGAGTCCCATAAACTCGATATCAACATGCTGGCAATATGTTTGCTTAAAGCCTGCACATAGTCGTAGACCCTTCGAGTCTGTGCGTTTGTACATCTTGTACGCGAAGTGGACTTGGGCCTGATTATCACGAGGTAGGAGGCCGACCTAATGAATTCTCGATAAATGTCGGCCCATCAGAGTCCAAGAAGAGAATCGAGCCTTATAAAGGAATCCTGCAACAGCTCTGGAGAGAACATTAACGAATAATCCTGATAGGTGAATTAGGTACATACCTCGCGATGTAGGCGCCTCGAGAGAAGCCAAATATACAGATTTTGTCTCCTTTTCGATAGTGTTGCATTAAATACTTGTAGCCTTCGATCACATGAGCATCGAGAAACCTAGCGAAAATTGGATGTCAATACCAAAGCCAAGCTGAAAAACAGACAGAGACTTACGTCGCGAAGGCAATGTCTATATATTTGGCGGCCCATAACAGCAACGGAGACACAACTCCTGGTTCAAAGTAGGTTCCTATACCAGGCTTAAATACGGTGAGCTAGAATGAAGAGAAGTAATGCACCTATAACTCACTTGATAAAGGCACATCTGGCTGTCTATCTCGTCCTTTTTCAACAGCGCGAATAATTTGACAACGTTTGTATTCTACAAAGCCACCACAGTCAGGAAACTGGTGCATTCCAACGGTGACATAGAACTTGCATCAGCGTCATATTCGTTAGAAGTACCATCGAAACAGAGTACGAGGGTGCGGCTTTTTGACGATTCTTGTGGAGAGCTGGAATTACCCATGAGGGTAGCTGTCTGGTCGTCTGAGTTTGTCATGAAGTATGCGGTGGTGACCTCGATGCATTGAGTTTAAATTGGGACCCATCTTCTGTCGTCATTTCTCAACCTCCATACTATAATTGACGCAGTATTCCATGGCCCGTGTTTCGGCCGTCACAACACGAATCACCCTTGTTCGGTAGAAGTAAGTGGAGTGGCCCACAGCCGCTACCCACTGTGGAGACATTCAGATGAGTCCAACAGAGGGTTACATACTGTGTAATAGTGTGTTGGGTTGAACATAACGAATGTCAGAAAGCTGAAATTTGTTGCTTGTGAGATGTTGATTGACCATTGTGGGCGAGGTTGACGTCACAACACTGCACAAAAATCTTCGGGCATCAAAGAAATCAAACGCAGGACGTTATTTTGTGTTCATGACAAGGCCATGGCCTTCGCAGCTATTGTATCTGCATTAGGTATTACTACCCTTGGGGTCTGGGAGACTTGACTGTGACTACTGGCCGGGGGGATGTTACCCCCTTTCCTTCGAATCATTTCAAGTTCGCCAAGAAGCGTTTGATGTCGGTAAGCAAGGCGAATGTTTGGGACATTAGTCTATCGTACCAGCCGTAATCAGCTTTAGATCATAATAAAGGCTGTAAAACCTACCTTGTTAATGTCGTTACCGGCCGCGCCTGGAAGGTACCACTCATGGCCAAGCCAATGTCGCTTTATTTCCATTTCAAATCCGCTTTGCTTCACAGAGTTTCTAGCCAGCTCGGCGAGTGAGCTCTGAGGAAACCTATAAATCTATAAAGAGAAATTTTCCATATCAGAGTTCAATCAATTTAATTTAATTGACAGACGGATAAAGGGACACACATGGGCGGCGACACTGTACTCTTCGAGGAGAGGTTCCTGGGAGAATATATCGCTCTCAGTGACATTCCTGAATCGATGAGTCCAGTAATATCTGACCTTCGTGAAATGAAACTGCAGCGGATCATCAGTACTCAGACTGACGTTGAGGCCGACCTTGAAGAACTCCGGCAGGGGATTTCTCTCGTATGTCAGGAACAACGCGTTGTTACTGAGCGGGCTCATTGCAATTCCAATTTGCTTCAGATAAAAGAGATACTGAAGCGCTGGAACTTTCCGCAGAAGTATTCCGTGCGAGATTGAGTGTGACGTAAGGAAGGCAGAAGCCAGATGATCGGGGTCTCCGGCCTCTCCGCTATGTGGTCGGAAAACGAAAGTATCTGAAGATTACTGGTGTTAGAAACGTCAAAATGATATCGGGAGAAGATTTACTGAAGCCCCTGATTCTTCTCCAATTATTTAGGCTAGCCATATTAGCATACATGTAGTAGATCCTTCAAGTCCATTAGATCTCCCAACCGACCATACTACTCGCATATGAAAAGAAAAAAAAGAACATACCAGTAGGAATATGGCGGTGACTGTGGGAGGTCCCATAATCGAGGGTAAGGGAACTTTTTGTGGATCCGTCGCTCAGTCTTGGATTCATCGTCGACGGTATCCAACCCAATAACACGCTGCAAGAACACATGCAGTTCTGGATGCGAAAGTGGGTTTTTCGTAACCTCAAATAGTGGCTTGAAGATGTCTAAGCCAAGATGAGCCGCAAGTCCCGCTCTTGAGTTACAAAAACCCACTGTTAACAATATCCTGGAAGGTTCTGATCGAGCCATTCGCCTTGTAAACGGAATACAGCCGGGGTATCTGGATAACCCAGCGGACATTATGGGAGAACAACTTGTTCTCCACAATCCATCGAGCAAGTTTGTCCCACTCGTCGGACGATCGACCATAGATGCTAATCCTCCACTCGGCGTTCTTCAAATATAGATGAGCACAAAGTCAGAACTGACTAGATTTGACATACCTGGTACTTGCTTTGTTCAAGATCTGTCATCAACTCTTTCGTCAGCTCGGCTAGATATCGTCCTTGGATATAATTGTCTGTCTTGAGAAAGATCTCTCGCAATCGTGATTCTCCAATAGGGCTATACTTAAGGTTGAACTTGTCAAAGCGATGGAATGAATCCTGGTGTGCGTGCATATCCAAAGTATCAATGGAGAGATCGTATGCTGTCAGTTTGAGTGACTCAAAAACTTGTGTCAAAGTTAGTTCTTGGCCATCTCTGAATATAACCACATCCTAGAAACGTGTCAGTTTTGCGTTAAAACAGAACGAAGAGCAGCAAGGAGTTACATCAGGACTACGCTTCATCTTGGACTTGATAAATCGGAGTAAGTGCTTTTGATTCATGCTACTGGAATGGTGAACGTGGGTGTCAACCTTGCGAAGGTTGTAGAAATCACTGCAGCATAAAGTTAACCGCTTGCTTTTGGACCAAAATAGGTAGCCAACCGATGCGGAACTCTCTACAGAGATACATGAATTCAACATTCCAAGTGTCAAGGATAAAGAAAGTACCTTCATGTCTGACAACTCCTGGTATTCGTTCAACAGGCTATACATCGTAAACTTGCCAGAAAGATATTTCAACCTTCGGAAGGCAAAACTTTTCGTGGGCCCATCTGCAATGACGCCGAGAACGTACTCGAGATCCACAAAATATTCTCGGATATCTGGGACATTGAAGGTTGGTTTCTTTTCATTTTCTTGGCCTAAACTAAGTTCGTCAACATATATACCATGGTATGAGTAAGGCACGCACTCTTGGTATCTTTATATACCTGAAAGACTCCTTTGGAGTCCAACATGTATGACCAACCCTCATGTTCGCCTGGAATCACGCAATCCTCAAAGCTGAACTCGTCGTTCCCGGGTTTATGCTTCCCATCAGTACTAACCACACCCGACTCCTTCCAATGCCAGTGGGGTGGTGGTGGACTAGGATAGATTTTCCACGGTGGAAATATCTGTTCGTTAGTCGCGTCTTGTGTAGGGTTTGCACCCTCTGGGCGGAAACCAGAAACGTCTGCAAGACTCTCGTTGAGGGGACCAGCATGGCCGTCGTGGTCCCGAGGGTCGTCTCCAAGACGTTGACGAGATTTGGCGATATATTTGTCGCGTAGCTCTAAACATCTTTCGAGCGATCGGAGGAGCTGAATGTGTTCAGCAGTAATAGGTTCTATATGACAGACGATCAGCTCGTGGCGGGTATATGCTAGGAAATGCACTACCTAGAACGGGAATCTCTCCTGTAAGTTCTTTAGTCTGTCGTTCATCTTCTTCTTCATGAAAAACATCTCCAGAAACGGACGCGGGAACAGAAACGGAGACAGGTCGGTGGCTTCCCGCTTCAGAATGAGCATCGGATCCTCGTCGATGTGCCCAATATTTTTCTTCAATCTATTCAACGAATATGGTCAGACCCAACAGAACGTGATATTGAATATGCAAAATGCCTGTTTGAAGCTCTTTTCCTCAGTGTAACCAAAGAAAGCGTCTTGTGCTTCGGGAATGTGAAGGCCCGCTGAACCTGCAGAGCTCATAGATGATATAAGAATAGGAGGAATAGGACTAGATTCTGGGCTAGTAACAGAATCCGGACCATCATTAGGTCCTAACATAGCGATGTTGAGTCAAAGAATGAGTGTACACAGTACAGCGATGGGAGAAAGGAGTCCGCAGCCTAAATGTACCATGTGATAAGATAAGAATCTAGCATAAAAATACATTCGCTGGCGTGGAGACTGGATAAGTCTATCAAGAGAGGCCAAGTCGTAAACTGCGAGATATCGGCGGCTTGCTTGAACTGAATAGTGGTACAGTACGCTGCTTCTCCACTTGCTTCCAAATCTTCACCAGCCGTGGGTCTAACATGTTCCATTGCTGGTGTTCCAGGCAAACTGGCCGAAAACGGCGCCTTGGTGTTGTGACGTCGCCCTCGCTTTCATCGAAAGATACATATTCTTCGAAAACGGCGTCCGCATCTTGTTTCCTTTTGAGAGATCTTGCAGTAGTTGTGGTAGGGAAGAGTTGTGTGGGCCGAAGACCACCTTTCTTGTAAGATAGCTCTTTGAGGACACGAGAAGATCCTGGAGTTGCGAGAGCAGTGAGAAATGTGGACTCTGACGTTAGTCTTGTGGGAGATTCGAGCTTCCGTCGCTTTGACGGAGTCTCCGGGAGATAATCCATCTCCACATCTACTATCTGAGTTCCTGGTGCTTGTTTTGGTGTTCGCCTTGGGCTGTCGTTGGTTGGTAATTCTCGAGGTGCTACTTTTCTCCATGGTAGAGGAGCGGACTTTTTTGCAGGTGATAAACTGATATCGCGGACCGCTGACGAGGTTCTCGATGATCGCCGAACCGGCGAAGTATCATTGGGGGTTGAAGTTGGCGCTTTTAAAGGCGATTCATTGGTGATTAATTCCCGTCTACGAGGAGTTGAAGTCGCGGTAGATTTGGAGGGAGACTGTATGACAGTCTTCAATTCGGATTGAATCTTCTTGCGAATAAGTTTGCAATGGTCGTTCAACATGTTCAGGATATTAATGAATTTCTTCAGTGAGAGGTCGTAGTTAAGCGCAAATAACTCTGTTGACGCCAATGCCCGGGGCTGGATTAAAGAGTCAGATACGCCCCCAAACAACAAGAAAATCAGATAATCAACCTTGATACAGTTCACAGTCCAGAAATAAGCCGAGCATTTTGTTAGGTTGCTACTGGTGTAGCCGCTTTGCATGATCTCGTTCTCGACTTCAGTTAGAAATGAGTTAATAACATCCAGTTTGACATCAGTGTCGTGGTCGGAGTGAAGTCCAAGATAGCTGTAGTTGGACGCCTGCTCCTGCTCGGCTAATATCGTTTTGACAATGTCATACACTTTCTTGAATTCTTTTAGAGTAAGGCAAGCAGCAGTCTGTGCCGATTTTTGAGTGACTTCTGTGGTGTTGAGCCTATAAATTTTCGTTTGAATGGCACCATCCAGAATGGTTTTTCTCGCTTACTGTTCACAAGCAATCAACATGCATGCTGCTGGCAGTCCAACTTGATAATTTTTAAGCTCTCTACCTGAGCCTGGTCTTGTCTTGACATGAGCGAGCCTTAGAATCTGAGCGCCGAGTTGTCTTGTTTCCGTTGAAGCAGAAAAATGATCCAGGAGATGTTCGTTGCTTGACATTTTCGCGTGGTTGAAGTCCAAGAGCAACGCGAAAGCGTGACGTTGTACCCCAACTATAACACGTGATGTGACGTTACGTGTTTCATCGACTATCTAGTAGGCGGTCCAAGCATTTCTACGACTGAGATCCGAACGGCCACCTTATCAAATGTCTCTTCAGTACAATCCAGAAAAACCTCAAATATACGCACCGCTATATAAGCTCGATAAATGCTCACTTTGTCAAAAAACCGACGCTAAGTTACGGTGGTGCAGTTCTTGCGGAGAGGTATGTCAATGTTTGGTTGATGTATATCATTTTGCTCTTGAGAGTTTATTCTCATTGCAATTCAGATTCTATATTGCTCTACAGAATGTCAAAAGGATGACTGGAAAAGGCATAAGCCTGAATGCGGTCAGTCAACAATCATGGAACACAACCAAATGGTTTCTTACTTTATTTTTCTTATGTTTAGGTCAAACTGATAGGATCGAATTAGGGACATTCTACCCGCTTATCGCAGGCGTAATGCAATCATGCCGGCTGCATAATGACGCTTGTCAACACCCTGCTCTCCTACACAAGATTCTTAGCTCCCCGAATCCAGGATCTTACGAAAACATTGTGTCCCTGCCTAATGGAACAACTGCAAGGCTTGTTTTATTAGGAGACAGGATTGATCAAACTGAGATGGCGTCTCCGAAATGGTGGCCAACCGCCTTGTCTCCGAAGGTTCGCTCCAAACTGATGCGTCACATTGTAGCGGAGGGTCTGCTTCTCCCTACCGTTCTCGCCACCACCCTGGCGCTAGTCGAGGAGATGTACACCACCACCACCGTTCCTGCATCTCAAAAGGCCGAGTGGCAATTCACAGGTCGACGCCGCGTTCGTTTGCAGTATAATTAATCTCCAATCTCCGACATTGGTATTGCCAAGGGCACATGCACTCGCGTAACGGGCCAGGATCGGCTCTGCTACTACAACGTGAACACCAACGAGTTTCTCATGGGACAAGATCCAACAGACCACTACTGGATATATTTTACTACTCTAGATGGGCATGAATACTTTTTGGATTGCGGCATGTTCACCTTCAATTTTTCGTCCATTGTCAATGTATCCAAACATCCTACGTTGGCATTGCCCCCCCTCGAATATATCCCCTGTCTTTTCTACGGCAAAGACCTTTCAAAAGTGCTGCCCACCACTACCGGTCAAGTTGGCTGGAGTCCTGACCAGCGTTTCTCCATCCTTCGCCACGAAGAGCTGGCATACTTTATCAAGAAACGCGAAGAGTATTGTCGATGTCACGACATGCCCGTCCTGCTAGAATGGCTGGACAAAATTGCCGGCCGCAGCTGTACGTCTTGGGAGAGAGAGATGTTCCTCACCTTCTTCGAAAACAGCTCCATCGCTATCCGTCTCAACATGAAGAACCGTACCTATCTCAAATTCCCAAAGGACCTTCAATTTGGCTTCGAACTCGACCCCAACGAATCCCTCGACGTAAACGGTGAAGATCCTGAAGGCCAAGATCTCGAGAAATATCTTAAAAAGTGGACTCGTCGCCTTAATAAAGGTCAGATATCTGGAGAACAGTGGAACAAAGCATTCAGGCGTTGGACGGAGAAGCCACATGACGAACGCATGAGGATGTCAGGGATGACTGAGCGCGACAGGAAGGGGAAGGCAAAGCAACATGGTTCCAGCTATGGCACATCAGAGACGACGAAGCAGCCAGAAGAGGCACAGAAAATCTCGGAGTCCAACTCAGGCGGGCCTACTGGCTATTCGGCGAAGGGAAAGGCCAAGGAGTCAAATGGGCCTGATCAAGCAATGTTGGATCCAATGCAAGCCCTTGGTGCGATGATGGCCGAACATGACTTCATGAACGCAAAAGCTTACATTAACGATAAACAAGCTGGGGAATGGAGGACAGCCCTTTGATCGACGGATCTTGGACTTATATTGTAGCTGTCCTGTTGCAAACCGTCCGCGTAGCAACTTTGATACTGATCTTCCGGTGTGCTTGACAGAAATAGGGCGTCTCCTCCATGATGGCATCAGATGTCCATCATCTAGTGATTTACTGGAACTTGTGGAAGATATTCAGTATGGATGAAAAGATTTTTCTGTTGTAATCGTGGTCACTCCCCTTTTGCTGTTTTCACTACAAGAATTGTGATAAATATTTCGGCCGATAATCAGCATCATTTCGGTGAGAATTACGAGCTTGTTATCAACGACGCAATCCACATGCCTCTTCTGGGCCTGCCACTTCCACGTTTTTGGGTCATGACAAGGCGCTTCTGCTCGCTTGAGTTGGTATCGCCGTCTCGTTAATGATGTCCACCAGTACAAATACTCACATTTTGCCGCCATTTTACTCCATGCACCTTGTCAGCCGACATTCCAAGATCCGCCCATTGATTAAGTCTCCTTAGTGGCAAGCGGAGGGAATACCCTGCGTCAAAAATGGCAGGCCCGTGTCTCTCGCGCGCAGCGATGACTCGTTCAATATCCAGCGTTTCAATGTCTTCTGGACAACCAAATCAACGGGGTCCTCAGATTCAGGCAAATCTGATGCCTTGTTTGGAGCTGATTTTCCAAAGACGGTTAATACATGCCTTCCAATATTTGCCAAGAAGAGGTTGTCTACGCCGCCATATAATCTATCATGGCAAAAGCAGCCCATACCAGCGGTGAGTGGCAAATGTATAGTCGTGGTAAGCCAAGACTTCGAATGTTTGGTGCTTAGTTGATCGGAGACATGCGTCGTCCATACGTCGGAAATCCATAAGTCCCTATAAGTTCTTAGTCTTGCCTGGGTCTCCATTTCTGGTCCCTTTCCTTCGATTGCATGTCTACCCCTCCATCAGGACCTCAGCCTATATCAATTTCCAGGGGTGCTTTAGAGTCCTGTAAGTTCGTAGTAACATTTATCTCCACAAAGTGTCGAGCTGATTGGTTCTAGATCGACGGTCCCAGTATCTCGTAGCGGGTGCAAGCGTTTCCTCCAGCGTTGGCGCGCACATTACTACCGGCGATGATGAAACTCAAAGTCAAAAGGGCTCGTCCTTCTTTGATATCGAGGAAAATCGCGAGTTCAATGATGCGACCATTCAAGATTTACGTGATAACACTACGATAGTTAATGGTCCTCAAGAAAACACACCACTGCTGTCAAAAATCTCGTCCCCAGAATCTTTCCTGTCAACACACTTCTTTCCTCAGAATGATGGATCACCTTCACTAGATCATCATCTTAGCCCTCCTTTGCCCCATCGTCGGCGCACTTCAGACGCATCCGATTCTATGCGAAGCTCAAAAAGCATTAGACCTTCTTGCAACGGACAGAGTACCTTTGGGCAAACAGTATGAATTTCGATTTTACTTGAGGAATGTTAATTCAAAGCTGAGCTTTATCAACAGCTTTTCAATTCCACGGCGATGCTTGTTGGTCTTGGAATGCTCTCCGAACCGCTGGCGTTTGCATATGCTGGCTGGATTGTGGGAACCTTCCTGATATTTTCATACGCATTCGTTGCGTGTTATACGTAAGTTCTCCTTACTCTTTTTATTCATCCTAGGTTGACAATACCAGTGCCAAAATTCTAGCCCGACTTATTTTGGCGGATCCTAGAATCCGCTCATATTCAGACATCGGGAGGAAAGCATTTGGATCTAGAGCTACACCGATGATTAGCTTTCTCTTCTGTCTGGAGCTCTTCTCTGTTAGGTGAGTCCTAGACGCGTAAAGTTACACATTGTCCTCATCCATTTTCCCAGTGTTGTTCTCGTTACATTGTTTGGTGACTCCTTACACTCTCTGATGCCACAATACTCCTCAAACTTCTACAAAGCTTGGGGCACGATCCTGTACGTGCTTTCTGAGCTAAAACAACGCATAACTCAAGCTAGTATCAGATTGATACCTATGGTTTTCCTTCCACTGTCGTTACTTTCATATACATCGATTTTGGGCATTCTATCGACAATCACCCTCGTGATTGTCATCTTTATCGATGGACTTTCAAAGAAAGAAGGTCCAGGAAGTCTCTTCAGCCCTCAACCAACAAATCTCAGCACTCAAGGCGTTGTTCCGCTTGGTGTAGCGTTTGGGTTGTTCATGGCTGGAGTAAGAAGCCCAGATATTATTAAGCATGTATTACATTGATCACTCTGCTAGTTCTCTGGACACGCTGTGATCCCGTCTCTAGCAAGAGATATGGCTGACCCAAGCCAGTTTGACACAATGGTCAACTGGTCCTTCGTAAGTCTTCCATTCGATGGAATTGTAATTCGATGGAACTTACTCCCCACATCTCCAGATTATTGCTACTTGTATATATACCATCATTGGATATGTTGGGTACCTTATGTTTGGCAATAATGTTAGTGATGAGGTTAGCATCGACCTCCTCGCTACTCCCGGATACAATTCGAGTTTGAATACTCTTTGTCTATGGCTTCTAGTCGTGACACCGTTGTGAGTCCAAGTTATTCTATGAATAACCTCAAGCTACACTTACCCTCTTTGATTAGCTCCAAATTTGGACTAAATAATCAACCGGTGCGTGATTCTGCTCGCTCCGTGGCCACCATTCACTGACCTTTCTCCAGCTGAACGCGACCATCGAGATCCTGATTGGACTTGACTCCCCTATCACCTCCCCCGAGCATCTCGCCGAAGAACCTGATCGGCTTTCGGGAACAATCCCAAAGTATTCCACTCTCTTACATCGTAAGCGGCTTCTCAGTGTCCTTCAGCGTATCGTCGTCACATCACTTTCGGTCACTGCTTCAATCTCGATACCGAATTTCAGCTCGATGATGGCATTTCTCGGTTCATTCTCTGCATTCACTATCTGCATTATTGGGCCCATCCTGGCCAAGGTGTTGATTGAAGGTAACTGTAGTCGCTTTGATATCGTTGTCCTCTTTGTGGGGAGCATCATGGTAATCTGGGGGACGATCGCGGCGTTCATATGATTTTGTGAAGGGAGTCAGTGGAAATTGACTGCTTTTAGAGTGTTGTATATTGTTAGGCGCCTCATCTGCCAGCTGTGGCTGTATTTATATTATCTGTTTGAATGACCAATCACGAACTGTAGTGAGGTATGTACTATAAATACACTTTAACGGGATATATGTACATAAACTTCCCCACCACAGCTTTACATCGACGACACAAATGGGGCTCTGCAGTTATATCCGACGAGACCGCTCTGATTGTAGTATATAAAGCCAGTAGCAAATCTGAAAGAGCCCCATAATTTCTTGAACATGGCCACAATCACGCAGCGACATAAAACAGGGAACCCTTACGAAGACAAATTCGGGTATTCTCGAGCCATTCGCAAAGGGCCGTTTATCTTTGTCTCGGGGACAACATCCATCGATTCCTCCACAGGAAATGTTTTATACCCTAAATCTGCCTACGATCAAACTTTGAAAGCGTTCTCTGAAATTGTACTGGCTATCGAGGCTTTGGGAGGTCGGAAAGATGATGTAGTCAGGGTACGGTTGTTTGTTACAGACCACAAAGACAGTGAAGGGGTTAGTAAAGCGCTCAAGGAAGCCTTTGGACATCTAAGTCCAGCGGCGACGCTGGTATTTGGTGTTAGTTTCGTGAGCTCAGACATGCGGGTCGAAGTAGAGGCAGATGCCCTTGTGATATGAACAGACTGGGGTCGTTGACGGTAAGATTCTACAGTTTAAATTGCTACAATACAATTAACAATGTGATACAGGACATTGGTACCTGCTTGGCTTTGGATATAATATGGGATGGAGGTGATCAATTGTAATAGATGTAATAATCTGGTGACGATACACTTAATGGAGCAAAGTCTTTCCTGCACTCTTATTACCCCTTCCGCTCTCGCCATCGCCATCTCCAAGGACGAGAATACCAAGCCCCGCTATCACGAAGATCACCACACTAGTGTACACTGGGAATGTTCGGTCCATCATGAGTAGTATGCCACCCAAAATTGGAGCAATCATTCCCCCACTGGCAAAAGGCACAAATTAGCTCTGAAACATCCTGAGATAACAATCGTTCGTACATTCTGGACAAGGCAGATGCAATCCCACAAGCAGTACCTCGAACTGATGCAATAAAATTCAGCTATTATACAATTCAAAGAAGTTCAAAAGTCGAACCTTTTGTCGCAAATATTTCCGGAGTCCATCCATAGAGCACTGCCCACATGGCCTACAGGAAATGGCACCATCAGTTATGGCACGCATATAATATGTGAAAAACTGACTGTAGCGCTGAGACTGATTCCCACCGTCGTTGCCCTTACAGCCCATGTTGAGGTAACCAAAGCAAACACGGTACAGAAGAATGCAGTAACAAATGTACTTCCCACAAGTGACCAACGTCGACCAAGGTTTGACTCTATTAAAAATGCCCCGAGCTGAGAGTGGCATATATCAGAGTTTAAGAAGTACATGGTATCAAGTTATTACGTACCAAAGCGCCTGGACATCCTCCAATAGTGAAAATAACAACATCCCACAAACTCTCTTCTAGCGATTGAGGCTTGTTGTCAATCTGCTGACGAGTTTCTAATAGTTTCGGCAGGTAGACATTGAACATCGTGTATGCTGAATAGACAGTGAGGGCGCCCTCCTTTAATCGAACAAACAAAAGAACATACCTAAAGACAGAGCACACCACACAAACCAAACCACAACCGTGATTTTAAGCCACTCTGGCGATAGTACCATCATGACACGGCTCCACCACGCTTCTAGTGGCCTCCTCAGCCACCTTGGAAGGACCTTTCTAACCTTCTCCTCATAGATAGACGATCTTCTGGACATCGTTGATAGTCGCCTTGGGGTCGGTGGTGTGTCTCGACTACTCATCAGATGTCGTTCAACGCTGGGTGTGCCGACATGAGAAGATTTTCTAAGGCCTTTGCTGTCATCATCATCTTCCCGACTGCCGGTGATACTGGGATAGTGCGCATGTTCAATCACTGGTGTTCCAAACATGTGAGCTTCGAGACCATGGTCTGTTTCTCCAGTTGCAGCATAGGCTGTCGCTAGTCCGCTCTCAGAGCTCGAAGGTCGTGAAGGTCCAGGAGGTCGATCTTCTATCACACTTGCGTCAAAAATAGTGGTTGACGTCGAGCGGTTGGGGGTTAGTCTTCTTGGGCTCGTCGTTTCTGTTTCTGTTGTCGGTAATTCGGACGGATGATGATGATCTCTGACGTCTTCAAGTTCAATGGACAAATTAGAGCCATTGAACTTGGAAATCATCTGGAGAGATTTGATTGCTTCCTGGGGTCGGCCTGCATGTACCAAAAATCGGGGTGATTCATGAAGTCGGAAGAAGACCATTCGAGCAAGGAACATCACAAGAGTCTATGGAAAAGAAGACGATATTACTATCCACATCATATCCGGACAAGAGGTTACGTACGACAAGTCCCAGCGAAATGAGTAGGTATTTCCATCCTTGGTTGTCCTGATCGACGTCACAGGGTACATGCAAATCTCCAGAACAAGAGTTATTGGGGAGGACAAGCAGAGCGACAATCGCTGACAAGACAGCACCAAAAGAGAAGAAAATTGAAAGGGCGGTGACGAGATACTGTTTGTTCTTGGGCATGTGTTCCAGAAGTAATGTTCCATCTGTAGGCATTGAGCCCTGCGACATGCAATATTAGCAATACACGAAGAAGAAAACAGGTTTTTCTTACCCCAACGGAGCTTCCCAGGAAGAAGAGAACCATACAAAGTGTAGGAAGCGACTTTGTAAAAGAGGCAAGCAGCCCAAAGAGGGCTGTAAAAAACAAAGTCGCATTGAAGGCCGTAATCCGACCCATGAGGTCAGAACCTTTGCCGTGAGTTAGTTTCTGCCTCAAGGGCTCGCGAGGTTGGGCGAGACCGAGCTCAACGCACATGTACCCCATCCCACAGCCCCAACCATCATGCCAGCAAACATTGAGGAGGACACAGCGCCAATGTAATTATCAGGGACTGTTAAAAGCATTCAGAGTCAAAGTGGTAAAATTTTAGGAACAAAACTCACCTGCGTAGTGCCTCTGAATACGGGGCAAAATAATAGCTATAGCTTGTAACCACATCTGTGAAACAGTAAGAGCAGGTTCTTCTCAGCATAGAGCAGTCGAGCGCACATTATCTGCCATCCAACCTGCAAGCAATCTGTCACACATCTCATTCTCGAGACCAGAGGCGACGAACCAAAACCACAGAGAGAAAGCAATGTCCACTGGTAACTCCCCATGCCTATCCGGTCTATCGTTCTATCAAGCTACAACCAAATGTTAGTGATGTTAACGCCACCTCCATGAACAGAATTCAATCCATAGCTCACCGGCGTCCGACCGTCAAAATCATCTTCAGCATTCGATGAACCCTGTTCTTCAAGATCCGTCTCGTCTGCGTCGAAGCTGTTTCGCCCCATTGTGTTGTAATCTTCCCAGAGTCCTGAAGCACGAGAAGAGGCCATGTTTGTAGAACCGAGGGCCCTTATTAAGTGCCAAAATGGGTTCTCAGGATAGCGCAATGCTGCTCGCTAATTGCGGCAGGCAAAAGTAAGAGATTCGGTGGTTGTGGGCCGAACAGGTCAAGAATAGAAGTAAGATGACAGAGCAAGTCCCCTGAGGCTGCTTAATTGATCGTCGGGTCCGGCGGGTTCCTTAAATTCAATGCAGCGATTCAAAGATCTAACTTATTACAAACTTGTTCTGTGGTTGAACGGATTTATAAGATTTTTCACGAGGGCTATGTACCCGCGTAGCCCAAGTTGGTTGGGTGTGGGGGAGTTTTCTTGTGCGTCAATTTTCAGTCTTACACGAGGTATTCAGAAAAACAGGCAGGAGAGCATCCAAAAGTGTGTCATTGAGAATCCACCTTCCTAATTAGCCAAGCTTGAAGTCGATTAATTTCACTGCAGATGGCGTTGTTCCCGAACTCTTGATTTGGTAGAGGACTGACAGCACCCCACTGGAGACTCTCGATCGATCCACCGTGACCTCTCCAAAAGCATTCAAACCCTGCGCAACACCATCATACACTACTGCCCAGTCCGTCCATCCGGAAGACTTGCTCGCTGAAACCACTCGAACGAAAGGGAGAACGACGTATGCGTTATCCGATGCATCAAGGACAATCTGTGAACGGCCAACAGAGTTCAGCGCGAACGGGATTTCCATCTTGCTGAATGTACCATTGGAGCTTCGGTAGAGATGGAACGCACGCCCGTTGGCTGTGCGGTCGTTGACGTAGCTCGATACACACTGTCCGAAACGACCTGGAGAGCGTCAGCGAGTGCTGTAAGGCGTATCTAACTGGATAAGCACCTGGAACGTAGGAGATGATAGCGTGAATCTGCCCTCCAGAATCTACATCTTGAGATTCTTGATTCATGAGTCCATGATCAGCGTTCAACGCATCGGCGATAATCCCTCCAGTATTGACATTGACAGGCCCCGATCCTGAGGTGCCAACAGAACTGCCTGCGCTACTGTGCCAAGTGCGACCTTGATGATGTTTCAGCCAACCATCTGTTACAAAACAAAGTAGATTCAAAACCTTTGTCATCCGAGTAAAAGTAAACTGTATCGTGGTTTGTCAAGCCCCCACTATTGCAGCTCACGGCACCATTCTGTTCTCGCCACGTCCCTGTGACATGCGCACGTCCAGAGCGATAAGTGAACCCATGGATGTACAAGTTTCGCGCGGTGCTTGTCGCTCCATTCGACGATGTATATGTTCCTGAGGCGGATGCCCAAGAGCCCACGCTGGACCAGCTACCACTATTGTACTCGGCCAGCTGTGTGGCACCATTACCAGATACTCCAGATCGATATACAAATTGAAGATGGTTATCCGGGGTTACAACGAATTGAGGATAAGTTACAGTGCTGTAAGATCACGACGTCAGCCTGAGCCCACGATCCTTAAAGAGTTGAATAGAAGGGTCACTCGCGTTCCAACCTTCAAATTCCCAATCGTATTTGTGATCGCCCCGAACCTGCTTGCCGTCCAAGTGGCTGAACTGCCGGCAAAACTGGCCTCTGAGCTGGTGTAATATACCTTGGTACTATGACAGTCCATCGCGACGTGTATCTTCCCATCTTGAGGACTGATGCCGAGGGCAATAACGTTATGCGAGTCGCTAGTCGAAAGTTGATGTGGTAGTTGGAGCTTCTCCCAACTTCCGGAAGGCAATGGTTTCCTCGCCAGAATGGCATATTTAGTTGAGGTATACCAGGCAGCATATTGGTAGCCTCCATAAGTTAACACGGCAGAAAGTTGGAAAGAGTTGACATTGACGACTCCATCGTATGAGACAAAGAAAACTCCGCTGGTGTCAAGTTGTGTATTTGAGACGATGGAAACTGGTGGCGCAGCTTTGCAGAGAGCCAAGAAGAGTAAAAAAGTGGTCGTCAACCATCTGCGTAGAAAAAGCATCTTTGGGTTCTTACCTTTTCCTTGAATGCACCATGCTTTTATAACACTTCTTAGGTTCGTGTATGAGTCTTGTGGCCAACTCGGAGAATTCAGCATCCAATTTTTTGCCGTTTACTGTGATTTCACCGAAGAGTCGAAGACACGAATAAATAGGTTGATCGAGACATTCTAGACCAGTAACGCGAGAGTAAGCAGTAGTTCCTGAAGAACTTCCGGACCGTAACATGACCATTGGGCAGCGATGAGTTCAGTGCCCTTGGCCGTAGCAGACAGAGTTCCTGCTTAGGGGTTGATCGTGTTTGAGCTTGTTATTTCTGGACGTCGATTTCGATGTTCTTAGGTTTGAGTCCTTTTACGATAATGCGGCTTCAAATTTCAAGCACCTTGTCCAGATATAGAGAAGCTCATGTCTTGTTTTCTTCTAGTGGGTTCAAACGCAGGAAACTACAGTCCATAAGCTGCGCCGTTAATCTTTGGTGAAAAGAACTTAACCATAAAGACAATCCTGTTTCAATTTCACTCTCAAGCGAATCCTCATCAGTTCAAAATCGTTTAGCTTCTTCATAAGGCTTCTAGTCACTTCTCGATTTCACACAGAGCGACTCACAGTCTCTGTACGCTTCCTGGGAACTCTTCACAGGTCGAGAGTCCCACTTGCTGAGTAACTCTCGGAAAACGAGGCTAAGGCTCCTTCTCATCCCGCTTCTCTCGGTGTCGTCGACTACCCTTTTGGTATAGCGAGATAATGGAACCAAGATCAGCTGTACCCAGGCTACAGTATATAACCTTTTGAAATCCAATTCGCGCAGCAGAATGAGTTGGCACCCTGTCCCTGGCTGCCTCCCATGTCTGGCTTGGAGAATACAACAGGTGTAGTGACCCCCTCTGATACTATCATCAGGCCGAATCCCAACACACCACTTGCATTCTTCACACCGGAAGATGCACTCGCGGCGTCGATATTAATTTACGTTGTTGTGGGCTGCCTCGCAGTACGTTCACTCCAGCCTAAATAAGAGGCTTTACTGAATCCAGCAAAGATTATAGCATGGGATTTCCTTAACTACCTCTGGGCGGATTACCTGGTAATATTTCATCAAAAATTTAATTGGAAAACGTTAGTATTCGTCGTCGCGAGGTATGTTATCACGCTTCTTGTGTCTCATTCCCGTTTGACGTCTGGGCTAGACTCTCGCCATTGGGCTTTCTTCTATCTATCTGCCTGTTTCTGAGTAGGATTTCCTACCTACTCTTTGTGAAGTCACGCCAACTTGCTTTGAACATTAGCGTCCGACAAGGTCGACTGCGACAGGCTACACGACGTGTGGTGTGCTCTCTTTATTCTCTCACGATGTTCCACCGCTCTCCTCTTCTACTTCCGCGTCTGTGCCGTGTACAACGGACAACGCTACATCTCGATATTCTTTGCAGGGACGTGGTCCATCGTTTTCGGGGCTTCGTTGCTCACCTTTTGGGGCATGAGTAGCTCTCATATCGGCCCCACCAGGTATTGTATGACAGGAGTCTCTTGGAACTTTGTCGCTGCAGTGACATTTGCTGAAGTGTTCAACGACACGCTTATCTACCTCGCGATTGCTTGCAAGCTGGGCGGCGAGTCTTGGAGTGATAAGGGTCGATCGTGGCGAAAGTTGATTCATCCCAATCACCAGCATTTGACAGAGATATTCGCTCAAGACAGCTTGATCTATTATTTGTGCGTTACCTTTTCAGCCAGTGAGAGTGTTTCCAATCCGCTGACTTTCTCTTCTTCTAGCCTCGCCGCAATGATGAACATCATCAAAATTATCCTTTACTTCTCTTTGCGTACGGAACCCAGCTCACCAATCCGCATCGTGTTTACTTTTCCAAGTACCGTTGTGATCAATTCGATCGCTCTTCGAGTGTTTCGAAACATGAAGCTTGGCCATCCAGGTCTCTTCCCTCCAACCGTGGAGAAAAACGGACAGTCTCTGGATGCAGTCATTTTCGCGCCAGCTAATAGCCAAACAGCAACAGAAGGAGTCAGATCTCTCGGTACTCTCCCCTCATACACAGGCACCGTCGTGTCGACAGGATCGGGTTCATGTAGCAAGAACCCCATAGAGAAAGTGTGGGGTAATCAAGAGCCCTTTGTCTAAACGCAAAAAGAACGTTGTATATTTTGGCAATGGATTGTTGTATGGATATGCGATGGGTCTTTCATAGTTGTGCTGACCAAGATACTCTAGTCTCTATTTACAATTCTGTAAGTACAAGCTTTTTGGCCCGTCGCTACGCGACGGTACATTCGCTTCGCTCAAGTACCTGCTCCACTTGGCCAACAGCTTGCCGGGGCTGCGCCCCTGGACCCTGCTTTGTCGGCGCTTCGCGCCTCCATAGTAAAAGGCAAATTGTAAAGAAAAAAATGAGATATATATACATCCAAAACCTTATAACCTATAATATATCACTAATCTATCAGAGCCTCTGGGTAAACAATGTTCTGGGTAATCGGATCTACAAATCTACTATCCCAAATAGCCTTGATATTATGAACTGAAGTAACATGAGAAATAGCAACATACAATTGTCCATGTATAAATACTGCATTTTGAAGACTGAGACCCACATGCAGGCCATTCTGTCATATCCATCCATAATCCCCTTGCAGTTGCAACAAAGGCCTCATCAATCATCCCCAGCACTTGCAACAGGCAATTATTACGTACTTCCATTGATGATCCCTTCCACGCCCCTCAATCCCATCCACAGTCCCATCCATAATTTCAGCGCATGCTCGGCTTGATCGGATTTTGCCTTGATTGACTCACGGTATATATTAAGTATGTTGTGGCTAATTTTAGTTGTACCGGCAAAGTCTCCAAATGCTCAGGTTGGTATGTTGTGAACCGTCTAGTGGTGGATTTGACCCCAGTATAAACTGTTGATTAGATTCTTTTTATACTTAGAAAGTAGATTACAGTGTTGAATACCTGAGAAATGTGCTATGGACACTGAATACGGGTTGTGAACATATCAGAAACATATGCAAGCACATTGTACCACTGCCAGGAGTAATCTGTTGGAATATTGCAAGTGAGTAAGCAAACTCTCAACAAGCTCTCCGCTCAGCTTGCAGCTCTTTCTCTGGCTTGTGTTTATGGAACACTTTCCGTTCTGTGTATTTCTCTCCTTGAGTGCTATGTTACTTAGATACTCTTAATCATTCACGTTCTACCTTACCATTGCTACATAGTTTAGCTTATGAATACCGTACAGTATTTATATCCTTCCGTATTCGGAATAGCACCTCAGCATTTGTATCTATCGCTGAGGTGAGCTTCGTACTCTTGTATCTATTAGACTCCGCTAACATACCTTGTACCTAGCTATTTGCTTCGAGATACTGCAATACCATATAGTGTTTGTATCTATCGCTGAGATATTTGCTTCTAGATCTTCCACATAATCCACCACAGGTAAAAATAGGTTTGAAGGGTATAAACAATGACAGATTAGCTTGCCAGGCTTTGGTCAAACTCTCTGATGCCGTAGTAGACAGCATTCATATTTTCCTGATTTTCAAGACCTTCATGATGATCTGTGGAGCATAGGAGGATCACGTCGCTGCATGTAAACTCTTAAACAATATGCAATATTGCTTTTAAATGGTTTGAATAATTTATTTGGACCAATGGCAGTCCTAGCACAGGGATAACCGAGAGATACTGTGTTGTACACAAGTATTCTTGGTCAAAATCCGAGTTATTGTCTGACCTTTTCAAATCTGGACTCAAACAATATTTGATGACTGTAGTACTGGGTTATACAATTTAAAGCTTATGTCTACCCAAAAATGAACGCTTCCAAGGAGCCCTATTTTTATTTTTATTTTTATTTTTATTTTTATTTTTATTTTTATTTTTATTTTTATTTTTATTTTTATTTTTATTTTTATTTTTATTTTTATTT
>MU157882.1:176423-197859 GCA_015657495.1 Crepidotus variabilis | reverse complement strand
TACTCCTGTAGTAGGCACTTTTACTTCTTAGGCAAACCTCATCCACTCTGTCTTTCCGACGACCTTCGGCCGTCGGTTTTGTGTTTATACACTCCAACCCTAACCCTAGATGTCTATATATGGTAATATGGCTGATTACGTAATAAAATGGTTAAAATGTCTATATTAATCATTCTGGTGTAATTTAATCACGTATCTCGTCTCAGTTATGTTGCACTGAACATTATTGAGTAATCTACATATCATTCACATCAGATGACCATATCTCTTGATATTAATGTCTGCCAAACAAAAAGCATGTAATTAATTAAGTTTTACAACCTCAATAATCATCTTCATCTTATCTAGTTGATAATACACTCTTTATATGTTGTTTGAAGATCTCTATCCGGCATTGCTTTGTCTTTGGGGTCTATATCTCACAATTTTATATTCATCTCCATCTTATGTTTCAACCCATGCTGAATTTCAGTATACCATTTTCCATCATCTCATATCTTGATCTGTACCCAAGACTTTCTTCTCTGACTCAGTTGAAATGTCAAGTTACATCTGTGCCAACCACTACTTAACTCCTGGTCATCATCCACCTTCAATGCTGCATATTACCATTTCCGATTTGATACCCTACCTGCCGGAATCATTGATGGCTATGTCACCATCTATTGTGCTGATACATGTAGAATATATTTATTGAGTACCTCGTGCTATATTCATCAGTTTATTTGCCTCAAAAGCTCCTAAGGTCAAACACATATCCCATTTTGAATGCAACCTGACCGAAGCTGGTCATCGCTGTGCCTATTTTAACACTATCTGTCAATCATTTTCTTTTGCTTATCCAGATGTATTGTTTCGATATTCTGCTTCATTGGTTGTACCGTTCCGTTTCGTTTGAATTCATCAACTTTATACTTGTGATGCCATATCGTAATGAATAGTTCCTTGATATTGTCTTACCTTAGATTTTGAATTCGAACATTCTGCGGCTTCTTACTTTATTTTTTTGTTCGTATAGTTCGGGTGTTTCAGGTTCCAGCGACAAGCAATTTATTCATCAGTTTTAACAAAAAAAGTATAATAAAGTCCATGAGAGATAGCGGCTATTTAACAAACTTCAAAAAATGACATCGACCAAGAATGAGTAAGTACAAGACACGAGTGCAATAGTCCATTACTCCTTTAAGATTTATCACCTCAGTACGGCTTATAAGAAGTTCAATAATACACTTACCTGTAGCAGCGTTTCAACGAAAGATGTTGCCAACTTTCCGCTGCCTTTAAGAATAGACAGAAGTGGTCCTCGATACTTCTTGATTTTTAACCTCCAAGCGCCATGCGGTAAAACATTGTATTGCTTCGCTTCGAAGTTGGCAGCACGTCTCTTAAAAAACTCTTCGGCGTCGGGGCTCCAATGGTCTACCCCGTAGCCGGAATTCATCCATGCGGATTGTGTTGGCCAAAAAGAGCCTCTTGCAAGTACGTCAGGTCGAAGGCGTATTCGGTACAGTCCGCATATCGCATTAAGAAAGTTCTCCGAGACGCCATCGTCCATGTACGAGTATCCATCGTCGTCGTAGCCCACCACTTCGTCACCGCACCGAGGGCCTGCTAAAACTTCTTGCTCTTTCACATATTCCATCGCAATTCGCCCCGCAATACCACCCCGAAGTCGGACTGCACGTCCCAGTGCGGTCGATAGCAGTAGCTTTCGATAAGAGAGGTATGCGATATAGTCATCTTCATCAGGATCGAAATCTTTTCCTCTCGAAGGAATAACATCTTGAAGGCTTGGCGCCACAGAGGTTCGCTTTCTCTTCTTTTGGGGTTCGACCGTTCGAAACGGAACACCGTGATCTAAAAGCCCTCGAGCCACTTCAAGCATGGTGGACCAACCTTTCCTACAAACGAACAGCACAGTCGTAGGATCCGTCGTTGCCACAAACCACTTCGACTGGTCCAGCTTCTCGTCTTTTGGTTTCAAGATATATAGCCGATTCTCCTTTTCCTGCCAGGTTGCGAATTGACTTGGCGAAATGGTCTCAGAGAGGTGGACAACCATAATCTTCAGCGGTAGATCTTCGATCTTGATTTGTGAAGGAGGAGCGATATCCCAAGGCGGAGAAAGAGAGTTGTGACTTGAAGAAGTTGATACGGCGACGGCAGTATTGTTGAAATCGACAAAGGCAGTATCGTAGTCTTCAAAGTTTGACTCCACGTAGGTCGACCGAAAGAGAATCCTGTCGACGAGCTTCTGACCTTGCTTCGGGTTCAACGAATGCGGGTTGCCTCTGTTGTGAAGTTGATCGTACGATATTCCTGTCACCGAAACTTCGTAGCCATGTCGTTGAGACATGTAGTCGCGTAACGAGGGAGAAGAGAACAAAAAAGTGTCTGCCGGAAGTAATGTAGGAGCGCAGTCACGAATATGGTCGAGAAGAATCTGAGCTGGATCCAGATTCTCGAGGCCAGAAGCAGCGTCAGCCACAAAGTTGAATAACTCTGCTTTATCAAAAGCCTCATCGTCTGAACTCGTCGTCGAAGGATCTGAGAGGGTGGCTTCGCTGTTGAGAATGTCAAACTCGTGAAGGAAAGGCCAGTATACTCTTCCGGAGGATGTAGCCTTCAACCAAACCTCCGCTGCGCGTTGGGAGTCGTGAATTCGTGTCCTTACGAAGTATCCGGGGTTTCCAAGGTCTTGCTCCCAAGTGTAAACTTTGGCATCTTTGACCAGTTGCGTTTTGGCAACTTCGCTGCGAGCCTCGATAGAGATCTTCTCTTGCTGTGTCAAGATAGAACGTGCGGCTTTCTCTCGGCGTTCGCAGCGGTGACGGAACGATGCCCATGTTTCCCCAGCTGATTGACCAGAGCCAACCTCTACGGTTACAGATTGCTCTCCTATTTCTTTCGTTGCATGTAAAGGTTCTTGTTGAAGATCGTCAATGTCGGGGAAATCGAAGTCTTGGTTGTGTGGCGATTGCGGTTCGTCCTGCGGATGATGGCGTTCTACCGCTTCAGGGTGTGCCTGATAGGTTCGGGAATGTGGGAGGACGACCGAAGTATAGTGAAGTTTGGTCAATTTCGCCTCTTCTATCTCATTCGATGGAGGGAAGAGATGTTGTCTGGCGTACGAGTCGGCGCACTTCCTTGTCCATTGTTTTTCTGAACCCCAAAGTAGCCATACAGGCACCCCAGCACGTCCGAATCTATCAAGCCCTTGGCCCCATTTACTTGAGTAGGCATCCAAAAAGCATCCAGGACGGAAGCCAGGTTCGAGGTTGCAAACGGCGGAACTCCTCAGTTGTTCAAGGATAGAGTCCGTGAACGGGCGAAATTGCCTCTTTGCAAGCTGCTGAAACGCTTTATCGAGTGCGTCATCTTTATATGCCGATGTCAGCCAGAGCGAGAGCGAGAAGGAGCTGATTGCAACGAGCTCTTTGAATGCGTCTCTTCCTCGTCTGGCGCATCGGAAAGCAAGTCCGAAATTGGCGTGAGTGTGGAAGAATCCGTAGGACGTTGGAACACGGGGCTTTGAGATGCTTGGAAAACTGAGATAATGTTCGTGACGCTCCAGAAGTGTCTGGTAGAATCCTACCAGGATATCTTCCAGAGCCACCCAATAGAGGGCCGTGTCTCTCCGAAGAGCAAAACCTCTGGGACAAGGCTCGATCAAGGCTCGTAGTTCGTCGTTTGAGAGGTCCAATGGCTGAAAAATGGAACCGTAGGCGAACCCCCGTCTTGGGAAAAAAGCCAACCACATGGTCGCATCGGTAAGCAAGCGCGGTTCGGAGTAGTCGTCTTCGAATGGCTCTTTTATTTCCAGTGGAACTGAGCGATTGAATTGCGAAACTAAAAGCCCGGCATCGTTATGCCAGACAGCCCACTTTCTTGAAGGCGGGAATTGAGGGCGAGTAGGGTCTAAGGGTGTTGAAGTTGCCATATCCTTAAGAAAAGTGAGAACCGTCGAGATATTTCCCGGAGAATCGCCTACCAGAGGAGATAAAGATCAAAACCAGTAACGATGGCCTACGACTGTACAAGAAACTGAGAAATCTAGATTAATTTGTACTTCTTTTTACTCCCAGCATGGCTACTTACAAGCGTCGTGAAAGAAATGAAGACTAAGGTAAGTTCGAGAGGTCCAGATAGATTGATTCTACGAGTAAACTCTGTAGTATCTTTCTTCTTTTACAAGTCTCGAAGTAAACTTCGAGAAATGCGGGTGTTGAGGGCGGAGATATTGAGGTAAGGTGAAGTGGGTCAGTTGATGCTGGATCGCGACGCGTCTGAGGCCGTCGCCAAACAAACCACAATCACTCACTCACGACGCGCCGACGCGCCTCGAAGTGGATCGCTTAATCGTCGTCAGCAAATCAGAAGTCTACTTCTGAATTGTTACGATAATTTCTCAGTGCCTCAAGCCAGAGTTTACTCTTGCATGAGACTGTTCTTTCCTGCTTCTTTACCCACCTCGCTTGAGCAATCAACGCTGTAAATTAACGCGAAAACAACATTGCCGGCTCTGAAGATCCTGCATTCCTGCGACAAGATTCTTTGTTCACGAGTTTCTAAGCTTCTCGCTGCTAGGAGGCAAGATGAGTCAGTTTATCTCCTCTGAGATTATCTCTCATTGCACCACTCACCACTTCGTTATTTCTCCTTTAAATCGAAAGTTCACTTCTGCATGGGATCTCAAGAAACGCACCATCAACGATGATCAATTACTCAAATTATGCCTTGGAGTTGAAGAGAACTGGAAGGTTGTAGTTAACTCCTTAGCAGGAATGAATCATGGTATGCTGAATTTCCGATGGCGTTTCTTCTTTCTTCAATACTAATCGTGACGGATATCTGCTCCTTCAGGACTCATGCATGTACAATATCGGTTTGGATCACCAGTGGAATACACACAGATAATCTTCGTCAGCGTACCGCGATCGGCGAGGAACTTCTGACTCAAAGAAACGGTTCGCTACTGGCAAGTCTCCAAGCACCTTGGGTGTCAACTTTCACGGCGAGTAGCGATATCTCTCCTCTACAAGATGCGAATGTCGCTTCTACCACCAAGCTTTACTATCAGCTATCCAACGAAGGCTTCGGAGTCAACGACAAGTCGAGGATTGTGGACATGAAGCATCTAATAGCTACGTCGAAGATTAATGTCAACTTCGGTGATGCCCTTTTCGTTAAGTACTTGCATGTACGTCGCTCTTAGCATACATGGAAAGCAGTAGGTACAAAGAGAATCCAATGATATTGGTGAAGACGCTTTCAAGGGTAGATGAGGTGGAAACGGATAAGCGCCTTGGCCATTTGAAAATACGTCTTGGGGGAAATGAAGATAGTTTGATTCGCAACTGCTAGCTAAGTTGTGCTATGCCAAAAGTGACCGAGTAATCAGAGACAGTTGTATGTTGTAGTAATGAGTAATAAAAGGAATGTATAAGTTGAAGTGATTAGATAAACGCCAATGAGTCCCATGAATGAATGAATGAACGGCAGGCAGATTCGCATCCTGATACAAAGAAAATGTAGAATGTCACAGGCGAACAGGGAAGTGTAATAAATAGAGTCCTATGAGCTGGGTATCGGCGCCGATGACGGTGCAAGCTTCTTGAACGGCGGTGTGTCTATGCCGTCCTCCAACAGGTTTGAATCATCATGATCAACCTTACGTTTTACTCCGGCGACCTTGGAACCCGAATGTTTATCAGTTGTGGAGGCGATTTCGACGACTTCCTTAGATGTGAAGATGGCCTGCTTTACTGTTTTTCAGTTCGCATTCTGGCTGCAAATGAACGAAGAGGTGGCTTCAGCGTGACACGTTGCGTGGTCTATCTGAAAAATAACAAGGAATAGTTAGTATCATTGTCGGATAACGGCGATCGAAGCTACATTTATCGCCATATTTCGCCACACCCACTCTTCCTCATCTTCCAAAAATTCAAATTGCAAGGTCTCCTTACATATAGGGCATGAAACAGATCGCGCCTCAGCGCCCAGGTTAGTAACAACGAACTGGGCACGGAGTTCCTCCTCACGTTTAGCATTGTCGACTTTAGTTGAAGTAAGACTTGAACTATAGGCAGGGCCTTCCCTTCTGACTACTGGAAGCATCATGTAGCCAATCCTAGAGAGCAACGTCACAAAAGTCTAGAACTACGTATAACCGAAGGAACTCATCTTCAGACTTGTAAACGAGCTCTGGCTGTGACCTCGTCCTTGATCTACCTTGGAATTTTACCGGAAATGTATATCGAGATGATCTTCGATCTGTTTCTTGCTAATTTTAGTGCCTGAAAATCGTATACCACATTGTTTACACTGTGATGTCTGCCGTTCGTACAATAGTTCCACAATGCGAGGTCTTACCCTGAAGTTGAATGGTTAGTTCAAATAGGCGAAAGATAAGTGTCCGACGGACCTAGTGATCTCAGACAAGGTAGGTTTTCTATAGTCTCATATGTTGACATCCTTAACTGCCAAGGATGCCGAAGTCAATGTATGTTGAGCTGTTGGCGTCTGACACTCCAAGTACGCCTAATACCCTGATTCGACAAGTGACGCCATAAGGATTTCGGAGTTGGCAGTTAACAAAGATATTACTGATGCTTGTCGAGAAGCGACTGGGGCAACTGGAGGGATTCAACTGGAGGGATTGAGATGAAGGGGGAGTGACGGTTGAAAGCAACATCGAGGAGGAGGGGCGTAGCACTGGGTTACTTGAACTGAAGCAGCGGGGATTCTAAAAAGAAAACCACACCTGCGAGACGCTTGGAAACTCGCAATCGCCGAAAGAGTCTCGAATACGTTGGTATGCCCTGTTGTTGAAAATGTAAATTCGAGTTATACAAACGGAATGAAAACTTACTTCAGTGGTTGAGCCGGCTGAATGAAAAGGGGTTATAACACACATGTAAGGGACTCGACTTTGCTTTAGCTGCTTTTTGCTTTGCGGTGCCAATGCAATTACCCAGACCTTTATCTGTAGACTTTCGACTGTGAAAGTCGCAATGGGTCTTCACAGCGGGTATCTTTGGTTTGTTGGGAGGGTCTTGCGGCGCTTCGTGTCATGTTGGGTAACGCTGTAAAGGCAAAGCGGACATTCCAAACTAGTAGCGTCGGCCTACGACTGTACAAGAAACTGAGAAATCTAGATCAATCGGGCTTCTTTTTACACCCAGCATAGCTACTTACAAGCGTCGTGAAAGAAATGTAAGCTTGAGATTTCCAGATAGATTGATTCTACGAGTAAACTCTGTAGTATCTTTCTTTCTTTCACAAGTCTCGAAGTAAACTTCGAGAAATGCGGGTGTTGAGAGCGGAGATATTGAGGTAAGGGGAAGTCGGTCAGTTGACGCTACATCGCGACGCGTCAGAGGCCGTCGCCAAACAAACCACAATCACTCACTCACGACGCGCCGACGCGCCTCGAAGTGGATCGCTTCATCGTCGTTCAGCAAATCAGAAGTCTACTTCTGAATTGTTACGATGATTTCTCATTATCTCAAGCCAGAGTTTACTCTTGCATGAGACTGTTCTTTCCTCCTTCTTTACCCACCTCGCTTGAACAATCAATGCGGTAAACCAACGTGAAAACAACATTGCCGGCTGTGAAGATCTTGCATTCCTGCGACAAGATTCTTTGTTCACGAGTCTCTAAGCTTCTCTCTGCTAGAATGCAAGATAAGTAAGTTCTTCTTCTCTGAGATTATTTCTCATTGCGCCACTTACCTCTTCGCCATTTCTCCTGCAAGTATACTTCTGCATGAAATCTCAAGAAACATACCCTCCATGTCTCATGGCCAATTACTCAACTTACGCCTTGTTGTCGAAGTGAGTTAGGAGGCTTTACGATAAGTCCTGAGCAGTAATGAATCATGGTATGCTGAATTTTCAATAGCGTTTCTTCTTTCTTCCATACTAATTGCGACGGATATCTAATCTTCAGCTAAATCGTAGATTACTTGCGAGTTTCCAAGCTTCTCGCAGATGTGGTTCTCTTTTCAGGGCCCCGCTGCTTCAGTTCAAGTGAATAAGAGCCATGCTCCTCTTCCTCGACTCTACTCTCCACCGTCACTCCCATTCAACTCGATGCCTCCAGTCGCCTCAGTCGCTCCTCCGCAAGCATCAGTAACATATTTGTTACCCGCTAACTTGAGAAGTCTTATGGTTTTACTTGTCAAATCAGAAGTATTGAACATCCCTGCAGCGTCGGCGCCAACAGCTCAAGTTACTTCGACCTCTGCATCGTCAAAACAGGAGGGTGCCTCGGCAGTTAAGGATGTCAATACACGAGAATATGGAAAGATTAGCTTGTCTGAGACTACTACGTTCGTCGGACACTCAACTTTCACGTATTTGAACTCATCATTCAACTTCAGGCAAAGACGTCGCATTGTGGAACTATTGTATGAACAGCAGACATCAGTGTAACGATGTGGTATACAATTTTCAGATACCAAGTTTGAAAGAGTTAAAAGACCACCTTGATATGCATATCCGGCAAAATTCCAAGGTAGATCAAGGACGAGGTCACAGCCGGAGCTGGTTTACAAGTCTGGAGGTAAGTTCCTTTGGTTGTACGCAATTCTAGACTTTTGAAACGTTGCCCTCTAGGATTGGTTAGATGACGTTTCTGGTAGTGAGAAGGGCAAAGGCCCTGCCTATAGTTCGAGTCTTACTTCAACTAAAGTCGACAATGCTAAACGTTAGGAGGAACTCCGTGCTCAGTTCATGTTACTAACCCAGGCGCTGAGGCGCAATCTGTTTCGTCCCCTATATTTAAGGAGACCTTGCAATCGTAGTAGGTGTGGCGAAATGCGGTGAAAAGGGGCGATAAGGATAGCTTTCGACCGCTGTTATCCAACAATGAAGCTAACCCTTCCTTTTTCATTTTTTCAGAGATATCATGCAACGTGTCACGCTGAAGCCACCTCTTCGGCTCGTTCACTTGCAGCCAGACTGCGAAATGATAAACAGCGGAGTAGCAGTTCTGCTAAACCTGAGGTTTACCTTATGACAGCTGTTCAGTCATCGACGTTACGGGCGACGTCGCCGACTTCACATCTCAGGAAGTCGGAGTTGAAATCGCCTCCACAACTAATACCATAGGGTTTCAAGGTGGCCGGAGTAAAACGTAAGGTTGACCATGATGATTCAAACCCGTTGGAGGATGGCATAGGCACACCGCCGTTCAAGAAGCTTGCACCGTCATCGGCGCCGATACCCAGCTCATAGGACTCTATTTACTATTCTTGTCTGTTCGCCTGTGGCATTCTACTTTTTCTTTGCATCACCGTTTATTCATTCATTCATGAGACTTATTAGCATTCATCTGATCACTTCAACTTATACATTCCTTTTATTACTTATCGAATAAGCTGCAGTAAGTCCACAATATACGTCGTTATTCAACTCTGTGCGATGATCTTCCATAGCTTATGGCCTCATGACGTGGTCCTCAAGTATATTGATGTTGAATTATGTTCATCTATAAACGAAGCTGTCTACAGGTATACGATCGTTTTCCCCGAGTAGCCAAGACACTCGTGTACGTCACTTAGCTTTGATTTGATTCCGGCGTCTAATTTTACTAAGGAACCTCGTCACATCACTCTTGGGAAATTAGGGTAGGACGGTAAGGGATAGGGATAGGGATGACACATGTCAGAGGGCCAAGGCGAGTGGCTAAGCGTCTTGCCAGTTCTTCGTCTGACAATAAGTAGGCCAGTATCGTTCGCTCGCCCTTTTATAATACTCTTTGGTATATTTAAGGTATTATTACTCATTAGGCGGCTAAATAGAAATTAACTAATCTCAGTCATGTGGGCCTACAAGTGTTCATTGAGTAGCTAAGCGACTTATTGTTCAGCCCGCAAACGTTTGGTCATGAGCTTACAATTCTGTTGAGATATTCGCTTGTAATCACTCCAAGATTTATGGTTTCGACACGAAAACACCTGGGCGACAATAATGAGTTATATATTCGACAAAGGTGAGTACACTGAGATGGGGTAGATAAATGGATACGAAATACAGTACAATGTACAAGGTATGGAAGGGCGTCAGGACGGCGACTCCCAAGCTAGTATGAAGATAGACACAAGATTATCAAATATCAGAGGCTTTCAAGTTCGACAGCACCTGGAGACTTGAGCACGACTACTTGGATCACAGGACTCCGAAGCCAAACCAAGTCCTCCTGATGGAGGATAATGTCAACGTAGAATTACTCGACAGCTAATGAAATAGCACTCGCATCCGAACTCGTCATCATTAAGCTCATTGGCGTGATAATGCCCTTGCTATGGTGGTAGACAGACTAGCTGTTGCAAGCGGGGCCAAATTATCTTTATAGTTTGAGCTCACTCGGGATATGTGAAACATCATCTATGCTAATTTGTTGAGTAGCCAAGCCACCCGCCTTCTCCGTCCTCTATCCTTATCACTAATGTATGTGCTTCGTTACTAAAAGATGATGATATCAAACTTCGTCGTTCTTGAGGCAGCAATTTTTTCTTGTGCGAGTGGCAAGGAAACTTGTATCTGAAGAGAGAATGGTACATTCAATCTGTTTCCTGACCGAAACCTGACTACATCCAGAATTAGTGAGAGTAAATAAATTAGTTGCTCTCGAAGTACATCTTCTCTTCGTTTGAGTGGCTAGGACACTCACATGCGTGATGTTATTCGGCAACGTACCTAAATTGTGATGCGGCGGGCGCCTAATTATAGAAGAGAGACCTGTCAATCCCCTTTTGAGAAATGATGGTAGGGCGGTAAGGGCTAGGGATAGGGATGATGCTTAGAGAGGTAAGGCGAGTGGCTGAGCTACTTGCAAGTTCTTCCAACATTGAAGGCCAGTACCATTCAGTTACAAGATTGTAGCTCGAAGTACAGTATATTCCAACCCTCCTTACTCATGAAGCACTTCCACCGAATATTATTAGATAGAAATTAGTTGATCTCAGCGACACCAGACTAAAAACCTTAATTAAGTAGTAATGTAACTCATCATTCTGTCCCGCAAACTTTTGGAAATGAGTTTATGCTCTCACCCTTCTAAGATAAGATAATTGAGATATTCAAACGTACTCGTACGACAATAACGAGCTACATATTTGAACAAGAAAAGTACATCGAAAGGAGGTAGATACATGGATACGAAGTACAATAGTATGGACAATCGAGAAGAAAATTGACAATCCATGGAAGGGCGTCGAGGCGGCATCTTTATCCTAGAGATAGAAGGAGAAATGGAAGATGTTTCGTGTATACAGTATGAAAACAAAGTAAGTAGTGGCAACATATACATGGAGAAGACGTGGGATCGGCTGTGTGATAACTAGTCAAAAGTTGGTTCATGACGGGGTGCAATCAACACCCAAGGTGCAGCCGTGGTGTGGGTTTCAGGATACGACCTGAGTGATACGATAGGCTTTTTTGAAACCCAGACCCGCTCTCGTTGCGCCAGAGGCATCCAGCGAAGCTTGTTGAATCGTTTGTAGAGGTGTTTGCGCATCAGGTGAATGGTGGCGTTGGGAATGTTGCTATTGTTCAGGTAGTCGCCGGTCCAGTCAAGCCAGTAGGTCATGTTCTTGTAGTTTTGGACGGAACCCGATCGTTCATCTCCTCGTACAGGGAATAGATGGGTAAAAGTGCGCGACCATTCAGCCCGCGTACCGACTTTCCAATGGCACGCCTTGAAAAAGTCGCTCAAGTGCAGGTTCTGGTAAGTTTCATCGGTTACGGCCAGTTTCTGAAGGTCGGAGAGTTTGACGTATGCCGACTCAACATTAGCTTTTGGGTTGGAAGATCGGTTGGCGATGTCGAGGAGGAATTGTCGCCAAATCTTGGTGAGAGCTTGGTTGACGTCGGGCTCAAAGTTCTCGTTCGGATCAATATCGCTATCAAGATCTGAGCCTTGATCTTGATCAGGCGGCTGAAGTTCATGGGGAGCGTCAATGTTGAAGATCGCAGGGGCGGGTCCGGTTTCAGGATCGTGTTCGAAATTGTAGTATATGGGAGTCCTCTTCGTTTTGTTTCGTGTACGGTGAGGGTTGGCAGGCTTGATGCAGGTGGTTTGGAAGAAATCGCGGCGGATCTCGTCAAAAGAGGAACGGAAGAAGTACTTGAAGCTGGAGTCTGACATGAATGGAAAGTCGTGAGGGAATCGAGGAACTGGATTTTTGGGTCCGACTCGGATGTCGCGGAAGAAGACCATTCCATAGGGATAGACAGGAAGGGTGTCATCATTCCTTCGACGGACAGAACGTGCGATCCGACGATTCAAACGACGATCTGCAATTGCTTCTCCATCTTCATCTTCTCCATCTTCTTCTTCAGAATGAGAAGACGCTCCCGAGTCGACGTCATCATCATCTCCGTCGCCAGGTGTTCCGAACGCGATTGTATCCGGGTCTGCATCTGATCGATCGACGTGAGGCAGGATAGAGGAAAGTATGTCACGACTGGATGGGCCCTTGTCAGGCGTTGAGTGGAGGCCATTGATGAGCCAGATGCAGGCGGCCGTAAGAAGGAGGGCGGGCTTCTGGGCACGATTTCGGGCATCACCGTCGAACTGCCACTCCATAGTCCAACTGCAAGCAAGTGCCTTGTACGCCCGAACCCCCCTAGTGCAGTAAAGCTAGAAGGTCAGCTGGGCGATTAAAAATAGTGGTAAAGAACATACCAGAATGTCGTAGAGTCAAATGAAACTAAGCAATCGCGAGCAATGGCTTCATCCAATTCAAGGAGGACAGTGTCTGCATGCTCAAGAGGTACTCGAACTTCCACTCGAGCGGATGAGTTGTTCGTGTCGATTGCTTCACGATAAACATCGTAAAGTCCCGTAAGCCACTTCTGGGCCTTTCCTCGAAGGTAGCGATGCCCGGTGAGAGATTTCCCGGTTGTTTTACCGTTAGGTTGATATATCACGGCCTTGTCCGTGCTATACATCTGAAAGTACTGAGCGCCGTAAGTACCTCTTCCACGAGCACCAGGAGCGATCCTGCAACCAGAAACTGCGGGTAGATGAGAGAGCATATCCCGGGTGTACTGCGAACTGCCCACGGAGGTGAGGCGATCCGTATGATGATCGGAGAGCTCGAGGACGTTCTTGACGATGCTGTAGTGAGACGACGTCTTCCACGCAAGGCAGCGATTATCGGTGGAAGTAACTTCAACACCAACATCAAGCCACCAATCGCCAGTGTCGTAAGCCACAAGAGGGTTGACCCCGTTTCCACGGAAGAAGCGGGGTATGGCAGCTGTAGCGGAGGCATAGTCAAGATCATGAATATTTGCGGACTTGACGCCCCGAAACTGGTGTAGTATGACCAGGCCAGTAGCCCAGTCTTGGAGACCATTTCGACAGAGGGCGTCACGGATATAGTCGGCGATGAAACTAGCCATAAACCCTTCCGTCGCTTTTGTGCAGAGCTGAAAACGCCCATCGTCCTTACGAGCTCTCCACAGCTCGTTGTCATAAGTAGATGGCCACTCATTGACAGCTGCATCGGTGAGTAAATACATCATCGCGGGGCGGAAGCCTTGCTCGTAGAACGACCGCATCTCCCTTTGAGAAAGCAGCGAGGACTTTCTCTCAGCGGAGTAGAGACTGGGTAGGAGAACGCGGACGGTCGAATGGACAGGGCCTTTTGCGATACAAATGTTAGGCACTTGGTGGACAGGAATGGTATTAGGTCCCTTTCAAGTAACGTTAGTTCGAATATTAGTAGATCAGTTTACAAGGAACGTACTCTGGAGGTTTGGAATTGATACGATATGTGGATATTCTTCTGAAGGGTGTCTTCTTTTCGAGCGACTGGGTAAAGTGTTACCACAGTATCGTGGTCGAAGAGAATGTCGTTAGCGATGCCAAACGCGGAGTCGTAATCCCTGTTTAGAACGATATCTTCTGTAGGCTTAACGCGATGCCTTAGTGGGTCGATAGAGATTTGCTTATTGCCGTATTGGCCGGTGAGTTGAAGTTTAACGAAATCTGCGTGGTCCTCCTTGAAGACCGATTTCGAGAGCCTGTAGAAGGCGTCGAGATCAAGGAGTTCATGTTCTACAAAGTCTTGAGCGGGCATAGTAGTATTCGAGGAATATTTTAGCAGGGAGAGTTCAAATAGTTGGGGAGGGAAGAAAGGGTTGTCGAACGCAAGAGGTTTGCATTGCTGCCTCTAATGTGAAAAGTGGTTGTGAATGCCGGCTCCAATTCACGAGTAGACTCGTGATTCGGAGCATCTTGAAGTTTCCTGTTAGTGCAATTCTGGAGTAAACTCCGGATTTGCGGGATGGTGAGGCTACATTGCGGTGGTTGAGGATGGAGGTGAGTTGTGTTCTGTGATCGAGTAGCTTAGTCACTCACATGGCCAAATCGGGAACGCACGGGCAACTCCGCTTGGCCTGAGAACGACAATTTTCTTCATCACTGTTCCCTCATCGCACAGGCTCAACGTCAACGTCGCCTCCGCCCGTCGCCATTCTGGAACGTCCAACCCGCTTCCGATGCGTCCTCGCTATGTACGCTGCACTACAGAGTTTACTCTGTCATGCAGTTGTACTTACCTGAACGAAGCATAGAGTTTACTCATGCATCGCTCGTCGGTCCATTTTGCGGAAGGCCCGACCCCAAATCGTGGACCACTTGATATCTTAAAGTCATAAATTTGTCATATGACAACGTCTCTGTCAGTTTTGAATGTTTTATCCAGCTCTGGGTACCCTAATTGACTCGTTTTTGAACAGTTACCAATCGGATATGAGCCACTCAACTTCATGTTCCAGTTACCACACATCCGGTACGTACTACAGGTCTCAAACTTTCCGACTCTAGCTAAGCGACTATCAAAGTTACCGATCTCTGCTCCTAGATAATTTACTCCCAGAAGTGGCGTCGTTTCCGATTGGCCTTGAATGGCCGAATCTCCAACAAAGTCGTTATCGGTGAGTGTTTTTCCGACTGTTCTGTGGAACATGCTCATAATTTTTTTGTCATCTGGTTTCAGGAAATTCAGCGGGAATGTATTGTTCCTCTTCCACGTGTATTCGTGACTAGGGTTCATCTTTGTAGTTAGGAACTCGCTTATCGGCATGTGGAGTCTGGCTCATTTCTGATTGCAGGAAATTCACCGATTCTCAAGTTCCTCGTTCAGATGACCTCCTGCGGTCTGTAAATGCTCCGAAAATGTTATACGCCCAGCAAGATATCTGCCAAACCCTCAAACGTGCTAGGAACCAGTAGATGTTTGTTCTACAGCCGGTTAGTGCCTTCACCTCGTTATGTTATCGTAGTTACATCTGTATCTGGTACTCTAATATACCTTTATTGAATTTTCCTCCTCTCAGCTCCCAACTGGTGTTCGTACGAGATGCCTAGTCACTTTATACATGGCGCTCTGTTTTGCATGATGGCCTACGATAACGCGCCATGGTGCTTCACGACGTGGCAACAATTGACTGGAATTAGGGACGGCCTGTTCTCGAAAGACGATACCAAGTTACCAGTTGGATGGACTCGTAAAGACGCTGAAGACGTTATGCGATTCTACGAAGAATTCAGTAAGAAACGGAAGGAGGATGACAAGATTAAGTTCTCTTCCATGCGAAAAGATGACAATATCTTCCCGGGACGACCGTTTTTCCGTAAATGGATCACCCAACAGTGGAAAAATTGGAACATCCATGGTCGTGTAGTTCAAATACTCTTTGCTAACGACCTACACCCCGTTACTATTGCACTCGCCGGCCGCTCCCATTCCCTGGACAATTGGCCTGACGCTCGATCATATCTTCCTCTGGCCATCGACGCCATCGCCATCGACCTGCTTGGATCGGAGAGTCTAGACTCCTTGGATCGCCTCTTTGGGGAACTTCGCCCATCTCTTCAAGCGATGGTTTATCGTACGTGGGCAAACGCTCGCAACAAGGTGGATAGAGCCAAGAAGAACATCGACAGGCTTGAACAGGCTGCGCTGGAAGCCTTCTCCGGTAATCTTTTCATTTCTTCTTTGATATCTCACCGTCTAACTCAAACTTCTTAGACCTCGACCGAGACCATCCCACAAAAGCCAAGATCAAGGCAGTCATCGTTAAAGTTGGCCGCTGGAAAGCCGCCGCCGAAACACTCGCGTCAGCCGATATCATCTCAAAGATTCAAGAGATGGATGCTGAACTTGAGAACCTCATGTCAGGTCTCACAGGCAAAGTGACGAAAGCACTCTCCAAGCCTAGTAAGTTGGTGTTGCAATGGGCGCCTGTCTATACTGACTTTTCACAGAGCTTGTGAAAATCACGGAGCAGATGCTCCGGTCACTGGCTTCAGAGGAAGACGTTCAAGACGTCATAAATCTTTACAACGAATTCTTCTCAAAGGAACCCAGCGTAGACGACGACGACCTTGATCAACACCGAGGGCCCCCTCTCCTCGAATTCCCAGATGACAAAGTTGATCTCGGTATGGAGGTCGAAATCAAGATGGAGCCCCAAGCCTTGATGGAAGCACTAGGACTTGTCAATGGGCTGCCGTTCTTGTTTAATCGATACCGACATATTGGCGGAATTACTGCTTGGGATGTCGAGGATGATAAGCCGTATACTACACCACCGCAAGAACCTTTGGAGACGAAGTTTCTTCCACTCAACCTTCACTGGTCCCAGCTGTCCGGAGTTCATGCGCTGGTTAGGATGATTATGTCGGAGACGCCCGTGAATAAGCGTTTTGCAGGTGCTCTCCCAGCGGATGACGTTGGCCTGGGGAAAACAATCCTCACAATCGCTCTCATGGCAATCCTAATCGACGACATCATACGCCGAAAACTTGGGCAGCCTCAAGCTCCAATTTTAGGTGCGCTAACTGCTCAATCTTTTACAAATCCATTACTTATACTTCGTGTAGGGCAGCGGCCATTTCTTTGCCAACAAGAGGGTTCTCCAGATCTCCCTTTCCTTGTGATCATTCCCGGAACGCTCCAGGAACAGTGGATCCGTGAACTTAAAATCTGTTTCCGGAACAAAGTAGTCGACATCCTCCCATATCCCAGTGGTCGAGCTCAACGAGAGATTTTCTGGTCCGCCACAGGACCATTCCATACCTCGAAACATCCGCCGTCTCAAAGAATAATAGTTGCTGCTCTTTCTGTAAGTCTTCTCTTGGAGCGTTAAATGTATTCTGACCACGTTACAGGGTGTTGATCAGGATTACAAACTGACGAGGTCTCCGAGCTCGAAGTTTGATCCAAAACGCCCTCTAGACATTCCAGATCAAATTAGCTCCGATCAGCCGCTTCTCAAGCAAACTCTCTTTGGCTATAAATTCCTCATGATCATACTCGACGAAGCCCATAACCTTAGGAACCCAGGGCCTAGGCAACAAGCAATACTTTCAATCTGCGAGAATGCTAGCATTCGGCTCCCTTTGACGGCTACACCTCTTCAAACATCTACTAAGGTGAGTAAACTCTCGTTCTCTCCCTAAATCTGGCTCTGATCACATTGATTACCTAGGATCTGGCAGCGATGGGGCGGATTGTCGGGATTGATTACTTCTTGAAGCCAGAATCGCTGGCCCAAGAACGAGCTGATAACGCAACGCTCGGCAAGCTTAGAAGGGCGGTTAGTGACGAGGATTCTGCCACCGACCAGACAGATTTCAAAGCCAAGCAAGAGGAGATTGCTCGGCGAATACAGGCTCAATTCGACGGGAAGGTTCTCCGTCGCACTATCCATAGCTGCGACTGCTACGGCAACCAATTGATTACGATCCCTCCTTACAAGAAGATTATGCTCGAGGTCGACCTCGCGGAATGGGAAATGACAATTATCACAGAACTTGGCCGACAGGTACACGAAACGTAAGTCTTTCACGAGTGACTTAGCTTCTCGCGTCTCACAGTCTTTGCAGGTCTGAAAGTACTTCCGGCATCGTGCGCGTACAGAGTAAAAAGTTTTACATTGAGTATCGACTTGGTGTCTGCTGGCCTCGTCACAACCTTACCGATCCCTTCCCCACGTTCAAAACTCTTGAAGACTGGCAGCGTCGTCCATCGACCAAGTTTGACGTTGCCGCTCGTATAATTCGCTATTACCTTTCTGGCGATGATCTTCCAGACGTGTACGCGGAGAATGGAAAGGTTGTGATCCCATCGCTTCCTGCCAATGCAGGCGCTTCGCAGACGACTAAAATTGTCGTCTACCAACAGTTTCCCAGTCTTACGCCTCTACTGAAAAACGTACGTGATTGTCATATGAAGCATTTAGTCATGAAAATAATCTCATTGCAGGTTCTGCAACTCTACGGTATATTAGCTGTCAACATTGACGGCAGTATGTCCTATGATCAGCGAGGTGTCATCATCTCTGCCTTCAGGAACGACCCTCACACTCGAGTCTTGATTCTCTCGTCTGTTGGCTCTGTCGGGCTAAATCTTGCTTTCGCGCACGTTATACTTTTCCTCGTAAGCTTATCTTCCAATATCTGGCGCGCATATTCTGATCAACAATTTTCAAGGATCAACCATGGTCGGCGCAGGATGAAAAGCAAATCCGAGGTCGAGTTCATCGACAGCCTCAATCAAAGGAGGTCAAGTCCATTCATCTTCTCGCCAACAACACCGCCGATGTGTTGGTTATGGATCTTGCAGAAGGAAAGAAGACCGCACTCAATGCCTTCTTGGCTAAGTATCAAGAAGATGGACAGGGTACGTTCTACGAAATGCTCTTATCCTCCAAACGCTGATAATGTTATCAGCTCTCCTAGATAGTCTTCAAGGCAAAGTCAGTGCCAACGAAGAGGACGACATGGACGAGGAAGAACTTGAGGCTCAAAAGAAGGAGGCAAAGAAAGAAGCCAAGAAGAAATCGAAAGGCAAGAGCAAAGCAAAGACGAAGACCGAGGAAGGGGTTGAGATAGAGGCGAAGCCAAGTACCAAGGCCAAGACCAAGGCGAAATCAACATCCAAGAAAGCGTCAGGTTCTGGTCATCGATATAGATCGGTTGCTATAATCTCCTCCGACGAAGAAATGGCTCCGCCACCTCCCAACCAGATGGCTCTTCTGCCCGCTTCTGCATCGGAGGGCATGACTGACGCCTCATGGAGTGAGCCTATCCCCACGACCGAGTTTGAAACCGACTCTTCTTTAGTTCTTTCGGACTCCGTTGCGGAGCTGACCGACACAGGTATGGTACCGATTTCTTATAGATGTTCAGTGTGCTTACTCTTGCTTACAGATGCTCTTTCTCTGGCGCCTGTGTCGTTGTCGGAGCCAGAACCGGTCGTCACAGAAGTTCAATCTCAATCACATCCTCAAACACCTGGAATCCGTCGTCGGCGCTCCGAGTTCATTGAACCCGAACGTTCGTTGTTCTTCTTGTATTTCTTTCATATACTCATATTTCCACAGAGGACAGTCCTGAGCTAAAGAAAAAGACGAAACGTTCAAGGCTCCATCGAAAAGCCTCCACCTCGTCTAACGACAACCATGCGTATGCTGGAGACACAGACGCCGATATGGAGGAAAGTGCTCAGAACTCCGAAGACGAGTTCTTTAATCCGAAGAGTAAGTTTGAAATGTAATCATCTTGGTTCATTTGTTGATGTGTTGGCAGAGAATCGCAGCTCTGCCGCTTATACCTTTTTCGGTGAAGTTCCAAATGCGAGTCCGCCACGTCCAGATCTTCATGAAACTGTTGTAGCCAGACAACCATCAGCCCACCCAACGAGTTCGGCACCTCCGATGATTGCTACCAAGCGTCCTCGAGATATCCCTCCTCATGTCTTGGCCGCATTTGGTCGACAGAAGCCGCCTTTCCGGGGAACCCCCATGACTCCTGAAAATCACCCGCTTTCTGCTGCAAGTACCAAAGCGAATCGGCCATCCGCTACCCAACCTGTAGAACAATCTCAAGCGCCTTCAGTTTCAGCGCGGTCTTCAACTCAACCAGCAATCAAGGCCCCGAGTTTCTCCGCTCCGGAAAGCGCTCAAGTATCTTCGTCATCGAAACACCTCAAGGCCACGTCGTCGAAACAACCTGAAGCTTCGTCGTCGACTGGCCATCGTCGTCCGGAATTCCATCTTCCGGATTTACCCGCTGACTCGCCACTACTTAATTCGACGGCTTGGAGACGCTCGCAGGACCATCAAGAGAAAGCAACAGAGAGAAAGAGTAAGCTCCCTTGGATTGATTTGAATTTTTGGACTAATCTTCGTCTCATTAATAGGCGCGCCGTCTCGTAATAGCAGCCCGCCTCCTGCTATGGTCTCCTCAAAGAACCCTTTCTCGAAAAAGTCGGCCAAGAACACGGGTAAATGATCTTACCAACCTCATCGCTATTGACATGTACGCATATTTTGTGTACAGCTTCGCTCATTGACTGACTTTGTCACAGCTCTGAGTTATCTTCTCGGTGGCTTAGCCACTTACTTGTACGGCGTTCATATACACGATCTCCAGACGCCACCTCCTTGTCATTTTCACATTCACCTCATTGCACCTCGACTGGTTTTCTCAGTGGCTTAGCCACTTGCTTGTACAGCGCCAATACACGATTTTCAGACGCCGTCTCTGTGTAAACCTTTCCTCTCCTGTTGGATATTATCATTTCACTTCTTCACGTTGTTCAAGTGTTGTATTTCGCTCGTCGTTTCGTTTTGCTGCATACACGATTATATCAATTTTGAATTGGATGTTGTCATTCAATTTTACTTCTTTTTGTACAAGTGGCTTGGACACTCGCTTCTTCGTTGTCTCATATATGATGCCCACACCCGTCAAGTAGCTTGGACACTCGTTTCTTCATCGCCTTCGCATATGATGCCTGTTCCCGTACGAACTTTTACTTTGCTCTACATTTGTATCCTTCATTCAATATACACGATTATTGAATCAATGCCGAAGCCAGATATATATATACTCATTCCATGCAAGTGTCTAAGAAACTCCACTTTAACGCCAGTGGTTGAGACACTTGGTTGGGCAAAAAGGAATTCTCAATTAAGAAATTGCCATCGTTCGCATCAAATCTTGTTGATGATCATTCTCTATATGGGAAATTTGATGGTGCATCAGTTCTACAACAATATTCATTCTGCAAATGAGTGAGTGGCTAAGCTACTTACATGTAATGTCAAGAGCATGTAGTAATAAAATTTGAATCCTAGAAATATTAGTTCATATATTCTGCCTAGGGATGGTGCCTAGGGATGCCTAGGGATGAGCTCTAGGGATGCCTAGGGATGAGCTCTAGGGATGCCTAGGGATGGTGCCTAGGGATGGACCCTAGGGATGGCATCCCTACAAAAAAAAAAAAGCCCCATAACCCTAGCCCTAGCCCTTTTATCCGGCGCTTCCGCGTCGCAGTGTCCCAGCCCCTCGGTCAAGAAAAATTCTGGTTTCTATCAGCTTCTCAATGATGATTCACATCTTCAT
>MU157882.1:87759-174333 GCA_015657495.1 Crepidotus variabilis | reverse complement strand
CGAGCAAGTATGCGACTAACTCCACTCAACTTCGCCGCCAGCACTATTCTCGGCTTCTGTGACCACTGTGTTCACTGTCTGGTGTAGTCCCTGCCAGCACATGATGTATGGCTCTGGCTGGCTCTCATTGTGCCGACCTTTAGCTCAATTGCCTCTGGTACCATGCAACAATGGGCTGTGCCCACTTAAATTTGCTGCGCTGCGCTTTTGGTATTGTTGAGGTCGCCACTTATTCTGCAATGACTCGTCTCACCTAGCTGCGCCCTCCTGTGCACATGTGTATCAAATCTGGTTGTCACACCACACCATCGCCATTCAGATATTCTGGCGGCTAAAATGTCTCCATTAATCTTGCCTGGGCGCAGAAGCTGGGAATGATTGCACCCTGCACTAATAGAAATTGCTAGTACTGTACCACTTGTCGGCGGCGTGGATGTAACTCTGTACTGCTGTACTGCTACTGTATTGCAATCATTGAGCCTTGTGGGCCTCTTGTTAATGAGTACTTTATGGTAGGATTCATTGGATACCAATTTCTGACCTCCTGGTTGGTACAAAGCTGTGTTTTTAACCCATCCCTAGGGTTGTCAGCCAAAAAAATCCCCAGGAACTGCCTTATAACCCTAACACACAGAAATTTCCAGCGGAGCCTGCAAACTGAGTCTAGAGTTACGAGAAGAGGCACTTACAGATAGATTTTACAGCCTCACTCATGAATTGCCGTGAATATTTCTCAGATTGCTCCAGAAATACGGCAGACCTGCTGGTAGATGGGCAAAATGTCTATCAAGGCCTGAAACTTGAAGCTTTGTACTTTAAAAGAATGCATAGCACACCGTTGGGATGTAAATCCATCACGGCTTATGCTAGTATTGAAAGATCTCCACTCATATTCTGAAGGGCATTTTGACCGTTGGGCCTCGTTAGCCGAAAGAGCACTTAGCCAAATTCATAGTTGTTCTCGTTCCAGACCCAGAGACGCGTCTGGCTCGTCTTTGGATGATTAGACAGCTTCAATAACTCACGACGACATGGTAGCAAGACATCCATACCGCACCGCGAGGTTTCGAGTGTATCGGCGACTTATCTATTGCCTGATTTGACACTAAACAACGCGTCTCGGCAATCAGGTCGATATGTTTAGATGCTCCTCCCGAGCCCCAACCACCGAAGTGCCATTTTACAAACTTCACCACAACGTTCTAGTACCTCAAGATTCTTTTCTTACTCTGAAAGAAATTTGCTCGTATATACTCTCACAATGTGAATGCTACTAGCGCTGGCTTGTCTGTTAGCTCAAACTCGACACACTACAAATCTAACTACTGGAAGATTTCTTGAGATCCAGGATCAGCTTGGTGGGTCGTTCAACGTCAAACTTAGTTCTCCGCCTCAAGCTTCTGGCACCCAGATATGGCCACCTTACCGCTCAACTTGAGCCGGAGAAGATGCGGGATAGTTGGAACATCTCAGTGTACGGTGCAGGTCGTCAGTTTCTGAGAGGCGGCGCTGCTTTGAGTGATTCTGTGGACAGTACTCGAGGTTGGTCCCATTTTCTTGTTTTGCTTCACTTTTTCGGTGCCCGTCCGTCTCTTCTATTCTCTCTCCCGTTGTTAATCGCTTGTATCTCACAACAGCCCCTCAAGCCGGCAGCATTGCGTCCACTGCATCCAAGGACGCATAACAGCCATTCCCTCCAATGCCATCCGAGCTTTGTGCTCTCACCTTGGTACTACGCGCTCAAACGGCACACTCTCATTCTGACGCGACAGTTTACTCCTCCAACGTTGGACTGGTCACTCCCCGCAATGCGTTCAATGTACTCCTTGCGTTCTTTACACGCAAACCACACATCACGACGATCAACTAGGAGCCTTTGTAGCTAATCACAATTTGAATGGTGGAAAAAGGAATTGTTGGAGCATCGTAGTGGACGGCGGACGTTTTTATGGTTCGTTCCATTTCATTTTCTGGTATATCCTTTCCATTACTTGTCGGTCTTGATGTTGGACAGTCGTCCCTCTGTCTTTTGCGCTTCTCTTAGAATCTGCTCTTTTCCTTCCCGTTGCTGATTTCCTTGCATCACTACAGGGTCTCAATTTGGGCCGTGGCCGCGCTGGATCTGGCGCATACATAGAACAGATACCAAACGCCATGCCCTATGGGTCTATGCCCACATCGCTACTGCGCTTCTCGCATTAACCATGTCTTCAACCTCCTCCAAAACCTTTGTCAACACCGAGGCCTACAGGAAGCTTGAAAATTTCCGGGTTCTACCCAAATGCCAAGACCTTTGAAGGACTGACGCCTCGGTTTTGAGGGATCAATGCGCAACTCTAGACCGCCGAACATTTCAAGTTTTGGGCTCTCAACATTTACCTACCAAAACCTCGCATTCGACGGCCTTATTCCTCTTAACTCCCCATTCAAACTCAATCTTCCGAATCATTCGCTTGGTTTCCTTCGAACTTCGAACACCGCGCCCTTCTTTTCAACATCGACTGATCGAGGGTTGACCTCCGCTATTCAATCTTCGAACACCTCAAGCCTCCTCCATCACCATCTCTTTGAAATATCCAAGCCCGAGTCTAAGAAAAACTCGTATCAAGCTTCGACCATGGATTTGCCCGGAACCACTTCCTCTGGCCATTCAAGTTGTCGCTTTCTTACTGCGACGGTAGTCGAGGAAACCACAAGGACGAATCGTGGTCGATCTTGTAATATCAGACCTCCCTAAACTACTGCATTCGACAACTTCATTCATCGTCACTGGCCTTTCAATATCAATTATCCGAAACGTCTCTAACCTGAGTCCTCCGCCTTCTAACGTCACAATCAACTCCTTTGGCATTAAGCTCGTCACTCGCGATACGCCTACTATACATCTCGCGTTCACAACGCCGCGCACTCGTTCGAAAATCGTACTGTGACGATAGGCAAGAAGTGAAAACTCGTAATGGGGACGGTGGTGAGATGAACGTTTGGTCCTCAAGTCTCGACAGCTCCAACTCGCTGGCCATCAGACCTTCCACTCTTCGACTCTACGAATGTAGCCGTTTTCCGTCCTTTTGAGATTCGGAGTCAGAATGTATGATAGAAGGCCTCGTGTCGAAGCTGTTACGACGGATGAACGCCCAGCATCGAGGTTGAATGGAAGAAGTCACAATGTAGGTGGGGATAAGTCCAGCGGCAGATCTGGACAGTTAGTTGGCAACTCACTCCGATTTTCGGCGGACCAGACCCTAGAAGATATGAAACACTGACGCGATTTCGTGACACCTTACGAATACCCCCTCTCCAAACCTCCACGACATATTTGACCCTCCAACGCCAGTGGAAACACTCGCAAGATATTACCGAAACTTCGTTTCGAGCTCCAAACCTCAATGCTCGTATTCGGCTTGGATCCCGGAGTCCAAACGTTCAAGGATAACACAGAAGTAAAGAGGTGGGTGGTAGACACAAAACTGGACGCACCACCACCCGAGCCGGGCAATACGGCGACCATTCAAGGCTGAACTATCAACTTCAAAGCCTAATGAAAACCCGGGGTGGTGGTTGTGCCTTAGAACAGTGCTCGTTCAATGGTTTCTTTCGATTTCTCGCAAATTCAAGGACAAGATTACCAAGGCTCGAAGGTGTGTCCGTCTCCTTTGTGTTCATTTTCATGCTTCTCTCTTCGACTTTCCATTTCCTCGCAACGCTTCGCTCACTTATCTTACAATTTCTCTCAATGTATGCGTAGTGGTCTCTTACCAACAGAATTTTAAGTAAACTTTGACTTTGAACCTCGGGTGCCGCTAAGTCACTATCCCGCGATATTTTATCCTCGATCAGACTCTGCAAAGGCCCAGCGACGAATCTGCTCTTAGAGGACTCACATAAGGCTCTTCAAGTTCACTGAAGCCGAACACAACGCTGGTGGACTTTCCGTCGAAAGAGAGCCGGACACTCGTGGCGATTTTCGAGTCAGGCCAGATGAATTCTGTTCAAAACAGCAGGACAAAAATGAATGTTTACTGGGTCGACGAATGGTTTGATCGTCTTCATCAGAAGATAGCCGACGCTCAGGATTTCTCAGCCATTGCTGAAGTGAGACATCTCCCACCCTTTTCAACGATACAAAAAGTCACCATTCACCAGTTGACTTGTGCTCTAATCCGTATTGTTTATAGCGAGGTTCAACTTTCTTCCGAGTCGACGTCCGTGATTTAACTCCAAAACGCTGGTCGATATATAATCAAGTTATTTCCTAAGATTAATATGCGGTTACACGAGCTTTTATACAGTAGATAAATGGTCAGTAATATAGGCTTTGCATGATGATCAACTACTCGAGTATTTGGCTATGAGCGTGGAAGAGAGATTCCACTCTGACCAACACCCTGCGAAGCTTGTGTTTGCCTTTTTACGATGTTACCCATCTTCAGTCTTTGCTTACGCACATCGTCGTCTTTCAGTTTGACACCCAATGCAGAGTTCAACAACGCATCAGGGGTCGGTGGAAATATTGCTGGTGGGGGTTGGGCGAGAATGGCCAGCGCTTGTGAGTCAGTTTTGGCGACAATCAAGAATCGACGACATGTTACTGTAAGAGCCAACGCAATACGAAGGAGGAAGGGAACACCTGATGAGAGCTAAATTAGTTGAGGTTATAACAGGTTCAACAAATAGAAAGCAACCTTCGTGGAGGAAAATGTCCCAAATGCGGTGCACATAGTCTGGTGGAAACACACCGACGAACAGGGATGTAAGCCATGGTTGGCAGATGACGCCTGGAGGAATGCCCAATTCTACGAATAGCTTCTTGGAGAGAAGGGCATCGTTGTTTTCCAGCGCACGGGCGTAGAGAGATGCATCAACTTCAAGCTGGGTCGAACGCGGGGAGGTGGTGGTATTCAGAGAGGAGGAAGGAGGGTTGGAAGAAGTGAATGAAAAATAAGGTCGAATGTTGGTGTCCATAATCGATGTAAAGATCCAGAATGCATCTTCTTCAGGCGCCAGTACAAGGAGTTGGCCAGCAATCTTGATGAGTCCTGAGATGAATTTATTAGTACCGGAAAGGAAAGACAAAGTAACCCAAATTCACCGTTAGAGTATTGCACGTCGGGAACCATCGCAAAATAGGCTTGAAGGAGGATAACGATGGTATCCTTGACCCCGCGGAAATGTTCTAGGCCATTTTGAACTAAGCGAGAGACATCGCTAGCAATCTCATCCGTCTTTGACACTTCACCTCGTTTACACAGTTGTTCGTAAACACCCTTGACGGCTCTTCCTTTCCCATCGGTGAGATAGCTCCAGATGAGGTATCGAACACTCGAAGGAACGCCTTCAAGCAAAAGCTTCTTAACTTTCTTCGATTTGCGCGAGAGGGCCGAAGGTGAGGATGACATCAGTGTGACCCATTTTGCTTCTCGTTGTCGGTGTGCTTCAATGGATGCACTTGAGTCTGCAGTGTTCGTGGACAAAGCAAGCGAAGTTGAAGGTGACGGTGCAAGGTCAACCACAGGCGATCTGGGAGCGCTTGAGAGTAAGGATACAGCAGGACTTTCTGCACGAAGGAACGAGCCGCCATCAGGTCGGGAGTCGAGCGAACCATCTCGACGAGGCCCAAGTGAGTCAGAACTAGCTCGAGCTTGGACCTGGAGTTGAGCGATGTTGGGCCGTACAAATTCAAATTCCATGTCCTGAACTTGTACAAGTTCTCTTGCCATCTCGGTTTCGTTGTTTGGGTCGCGGTCACGTTCAAAGGTTGCTCTTGATTTCTTGTCCCGATCATATATGCCAAGGGACGGTTCACTGTCATCCTCCGATCGGTTTCTAACCTTCCTGAGATTCGGTAAGCTCATTTTCGCTCGTAGAGACGTTTGCCGAGATACACCAGAAGCGCCGTTGTTTGCCACCGGACTCTTTGAGCCTGAATCCTCGGAGCTATCAGCTGCATTACCAGTACCCCCTTCCCGAGACTTGGACATGGAAACGCGTCCAATCGGGATCGCATCAGATAGCGTAGCACGAGAAGTCTTAGCTTTCAGAGAAATACGTTGAGCCAAGCCACTTGAACGGCTGGTTGATGGCAGAGGTGGATTAGGTACAGAGGAGGAGGTTGAAGGTTCTGGAGATTGTGGAGCATTCTCGCTCGATGTCGACTGCGAAGATATGTCATTCGGCGATGGTGGAATAGACGACGTTGCAGGAGACGGTGTCGAGATTGTTATGTTGGAACGTAAACCGCTGGGACGAGTAGGTGAGTTTGGTAAAGGTGACATCGGTGGTGGAGGCGATTTAGAGGTTGATTCGGATTTCTCGTTGTTTGCGCTCATAGCGGAAAGAGAGAGTGGTGAAGGTCGCAAAGGCGATGATTTCACAAGAGACTTTGCATTTGGCCCTTGCAGCGAGCCAACTGACACCGAAGAGGATAGCGTCCGCCTTGAAGGACGAGCAGTTGAATCACGTCTGCTTAGGTCTTGTGAGCTCAGCGAAAAGTTATAAGAAAGTGGCTTACGGGGTTTGCTCGGAGTTTGATGAAGTTGGGGAACCATCTGGTGTGGATGAGTTGAAACCTGAGAAACTTCGAGATCGTGGCCGATGCGTAGGGACTTTCGGAATGAAATTTGAACGAGGGAGAGGGGTATTTCCACTAGACGCTGATGTTGAACTGAGGCTCTTGTCTTGTGAGACCACATTTGAAGCAGATGGTGCAGCTCTGGGCAGGGCGAGTAAGTCATCAGCGTGTATTGGTGATGCACCCCGTTGTGGTGTGGGTTGCGCTAGTGCTGGGCGTTGCTGAGGCTGTGTCGGGCCAGGCCCCGAGAAACTTGCCCCAATCGGTCGCAACACGCCTCCCGGTGCGGTCGCTCGTGGCACCATATGTCCTCCAGGCCTTGGATCAATAGTGAAGGCGATGGGAACTGGCCCGTAAGAGTTGAATAAATCCGCATCAGTTTGTCCGAATATTGTAGGTCCCATCTGGATCGGAGGGCGGCCTGGAGGACCTTGAAGAATTCTAGGTGGCGTCGAGAGGGCTATCCGAATGACCTCTTGGACGAGAGGTCGACGAACAAATTGACCAGGAGGAGGCATGGGTTGCAGCTGTGAGGGTTGTTGAGTTGGAACAGGGCTGGCATTTGATGGAGGATTCAACGTTGGGCTAACAAGAGGCTTTGGAGCATTTGGATGCGGAAGGAAAATACTTCGCCGCCCTTGAAGATTGGGAGCTAGGGTTTGTGTTCGCAAGTGGGACGCAGGAGGAGCTTGTGTTGGCGCAGCCTGAGCCGGTTGTGGATGGGTAGCTGATTCCTGAGATAGAGGCGTTTGAGAACCTTGTACAGAGCTTGGGACTTCATCATCATCATCTCTGCTGGGTCCAGAAGGTGATGGTGTTCGGTTTGCAACAACCAGTGGTGCAAGGCGTCCAAGTGTGATCTCGGGTTCGGGACTTATGCTGTCTCTAGAAAGTTTTCGACGGGGCGCCGATTCACCTAGCCGTCTCTCGTCGACAAACGTATCGTCTTCCTCGTACTCACTATCGTCATCATCGAGGTTGAGTTTCGAAGGAAGTTCTTCGCTGTCCTCCGTCACTATGTTCCCGTTGAAACTTGGTTCCTCGGACCACGAGAGATCATTCTCCGGAGGGTCAGACAACTCGTCTTCTGTGGACGGAGGTAAAGGTGATCTACGATCAGTCTCGACTTTATGTCTCAGGGTAGACGCCAACCCAATTCCGCCGGCAGTGGGACTTGGCTTGGTTTGCGTGCCAACCTCAGGCTCCAGAGTGCCTTCGCTTTGAGGTGATGATGTACCAAACTGCATTGAACCTTCAGCGAGAACAAAGCCAGGATGCGGGCTTTCAGGTGACAGAGAAAGAGGAGGAAGGGCAGTTTGCAATGCGCCTGTCATCGCTGGGGATGGCGTCGACCAATTGGTATGGAGGAGTGGCGAGTGCATTAGTTGAACGGAATCATCTGTAGGGATAGATAACGGGGGCGGGCGAGAAGCGGCGTTGGTAGTTGCATCTGGAACAACCGCAGCTACATCTGTCGAAAGTGTAGACAACCTGCTGTTCTGAGTGTACACTGAGACAACAGACGTGTCACGAATATGAGTGTTGTTACTCGGAGTATCCGTTGGTATATCGGGGCGTGTTGGGAGGTCTTCTACTGGGCGATCTAAGCTGGCTACACTTTGCCCCAAACCAGTGCTTGCGCTTTCCGAACGCTTTCTACTCGCATGACCACTGGACTCTGTTCGTGGCCGGACAGAATCCATACTGGGACGTCCACCGCTGACAGCACCATTAGCCATCGAAAAGCGAGAATAACGATAGTTGTCGTAGATGTCCGCATCCCATGAGCTCGAGGCCGCCGACCGAGCAGACATCGAGGCTGCAGAATTGCCTGACAGAACAGAGTGAGCGAGAGATGGGCGACGTTCGCGTTCGATGAAATTGGCAAATGTAGTTGAATCGTGGAGAGGTTGATGTTGATGAGGGGGTGTAGTGAAGGGGAAACTCGGAATCGTAGGAGACGTCGTAGGAGAAGCGAAAATTGGATTCTGAATGGGTGGAGATTCGAGAGGTCCAGGACCAAACAAGGGTGTTACGGGATTCTCCTCTCCAGAGTCCGCAGGAGGAGTCAATTGCTGGGATTTCGGAGAATCGTCGTGGCCGTCGTCGGTGCTGCCGTAAGTGAGGCCATCGACAGTACTGTCCTCGCTGGCAGCTACGCTTACTCGAGGACCACCAGCAGGTTGTTCCGAACCTGGCCCAAAGACAACACTTCCGGCTCTACTATCCATTACGCTCCCGTTTGCAGGTTTATCGTTTGGCGTCCAAGCTGGCTTTCGTGGAGATTCGTCGTAATCTGAATCCGAGTCCGAATCTGAACCCATCCCCCCAACCAAATCCTGCAACAACGACAACCCAATCCCGACTTGTGCCTGCGTACTAGCAAGAGTAGCCTCATCTACCTTGCCCCGAGCAGCTTCGCTAAGACTCGTAGGCCGTGGGACGTGACCGTTGAGGTTGGCTGGTGATGTTGAGTGAGAGACAAAGGGATCTTTGCGCTCTAGGTCTCTTTCTGGAGTCTCTTCCGATGAGGGTAGAGGCGACCGCTCCATCATCCCAAGGAGATTCGAAATGGCGAGCGAAGGACCGATGGAATAACGGGAGAAACGTCCAGGATGGCTTTGCTCGAGGTCCTCATAGGCGGAATCGAGAGTTATAGATGTATCGAGAGCTGATGGTGGCGACGTATGAGGAGGTGTATGGTCTGCAACATTGGAATCGTCCTGAGTGTATATTGAAGGTATACTTGCGTCAAGCTGCGAGCGTCCTTCTGAAGAGATGGGATTTGAAGGTAAAGGTGGTTCTGAACCGTTGGCCGAATGAAACGGCTCATTTGAAATTAACGAGGCTATCGAGGACTTCGAAGAGAGATTGAATGACTGTTGGGAAAGGGGTGAAGTACTGCCATTAGCTGGCGGACTATTTGGAGCGCGTTTATTGATCCGTAATGGTGCTGTTCTGCGACCGACTTCGTCCTTCGGAGATTCGAGATTAAGAGGAGCTGGAACATGAGACAGTTTTCTGGGTGGAGATGATGGTGGTGTAACGGGAGGATTTACTTGATGATCTTGGGGAGGGGATCGAGGTAAAGACGAAGGTATAATGTCCAATGTCGATGAGGCACTCGTAGCGCCCAACGCCGAGAACGAGGGTGCTGATGTGGGTTCTGAAACATCGATATGATTTCCATCGCTCGACGTCGAGGGGAAATGGAAGTCGCGCGAACCGTATGCTCCGAACTTGTTCCCTCCAGATCTTGGTGCTTCCGATGTGCTGTTGCTTAGTCCAGCGCTGGAACTTGCCCTGGAGAACGTTGAGGTTGTTGGGCTGTTCAGGACAGAGGTAGACGGCGAAGACTGAGCAACCGGCGTTTCGCTCCGGCTACTGGAAGTTGAGAAGTCTTCTGTTGTAGGAATTCTCTTGAGAGAAGACAACGGAATGTTCGAAGAGTTTGAGTTCGTCGCAGTGTGTGCGGCATTTGGTGGAGGGCTTTTGGAAAGATTTGCCGTTGTCATCTGGTGCTTGGATGACCGAGAATGAGATGAACTTCGCTTCGTCATTACTGGTTTCTTCAATTTAGTGTGAAAATGTACGTCTTTCCCAGAAAATCGGCCAACAACCCCTTCGCAATAGCCCTACAATAATGTCAAGACCCAGCGCAAATGGACGTGCAAATGCGTACAAGATAGTGTCCCTCTAGCTCTGGCAATTGAAGCAGGACAGTTATTTCATCATCCTGTGAATAAATTTGATTAGTTGAAACTTCACAATGAATAAAATGACTGAGACACACCTTCAAGAACATTAGATCGTCTGCGGACTCTGCCACACAATCACAGGTCGCTGTGCATTTTCCAATACCACCTTTCGCGGCAAACCTAGTCCACCTCGCGAGTTCTGCTGCTTCCAACCCCATCTCTGGCTGCGCAAACTGCTTCAGTACTCCTGTCAGAATAGAAAAACCTTTCACTCACTTTCACGGAGTCCAGTCAAACATTCGTCAATATGCGCCCACGCCGCCGGACAAGAACTTTGACGGCTCCCACGTGTGCGGCGCGTGAGGCCGACGCCTCATATGCAAATCTGCGATGATGCCAACATGTTTACTTCTCTATTTCTGATTCCCTGTAAGTACACTCAGATTGAAGACGATCGGAATGTCAACACATTGCAGAGTTTTGAGTAGGCGTTCAGGCGTGCTACCATGTTCACGTTTTCAAAGGTTCCTTCCTATGATACCGTACGGATATATCGGAGTAGAAACTCTGGCATCCTGTGCTTGTCAAGAGCTTGTGACACTGGCATTGTTTCTTCGGTCGCGATTGACAGCTGATTTCTTGTAATATTTCAATAATGTAAGAGCAGATACATGGGGGACGATTTGAAAGTCCATAGTGTCTTATTAAGCTGAAAACAGTTCGACTGGTAATGGTCGTGGCCTCAAGTGAATCGTTGAATCGAAGAAATCGATAACTCTGGCGATAGCACTAGCACTTGTTGGTGCCTACGTATCTTTACCCCAGACTCTTTCTACGCTTTATCACTCGAGATTGAAATCCACACAATCTGGAGACTTTCGTTGAGGAAATACAGTTTTGAAAAAGAGAAAAGTCGGAAAATCGATAGGATTTTGAACTGAATGCCAGACAAAAGTCGTGCCTGAGAGGCAAGTGTGTTGGTCTCTTTCGCGATGGCCAAGGTTTGGCTCTCCTTAAGGAGACAGCTGGATTGCCAGTGAGTAAGGTCGCAACACGGAGCTTAAATCAGTAGCAACAGGCACCCATTAAGAGAAAAAACGGGATAGGGAAGGGTGAAGAAAAGTTCGCGAAATTACACTCCGATCAGCGGATCACATCGTTAACATGATTACCTTTATTTCGATGTGCGTAGTGTTGTTCGGAAGCGACATGTCAACGACATGTAGTACCCTATGGTAAGCAAGACATTCAAAATTATCGAATGTCCAGAGTAACTACTACTAAACAAAATGTCCGTCTACGTTCGCTTCTTTTCAAGAGATAAACGAGAATGATACGGAGGGGGCGGTGGAGAAATGATAGTGCCGGATTGAGATTGCGAAGCATCTGACTCCAAGAAAGACGGCCGGCCGGTGCTTTGAGTTGTTGGGTGAGAAGAATAAGGTGACACGGGTTCTTGAGTCGTAGTGCTCAAGCCATACAAGCTCTCGTGTCTATCAATGAAAGCACTTGATGACTGGACATCTCCGGATTGGGTTGATTTCGACGTCGAGCTCTCAAGCGTTGGAGAGGTTAAAAAGGGAGAAACGGAGGTATAAGCTGTTGTATTGGTATAAGATTTGAACTGGGGACGATCTGGAACCGGGTGTAAGTAAAAAACCGCGAGCATGATTTGAAGATCTTACGAGGTTCATGAGTATACGACATCGGAGTCTGTACAGTGTTGGGATTTCCAAGGGAACCGAGTACTCTCCTCCTCCTCCACCAGAAGGCTGCCAATCCCAGCAGCAGGATTACAACGCCGCCGATTGTACCTCCTACAATAGCGGCTTTATCCGTAGACTTCTTGATATTTTGAGAGTCCGGAACGCTGGCAGGGAATGAAGTGGCAGAGCTAGTCATCTGCGAGGTTGGAGAAGGAGCCGACGACGTAGACAAGGGCTCTCCGCTCGACACCATGAAGTAGTCGAGAATGAGAGGCAAGTCGTCGGTCTCGTTTGTGACGACTAGTGTATGATTTCCTTCTGGCAGAGAGCTGGATTGGAAGAGGGCAACACGGTAAGTCGTCTCATTTGCGGTTCGCGACACATTACTGATTGGACCTCCATCGACCTGGTATGAACTTATGGTAAAGTTTTGTGCCGTGGTCGACTGATTAACTCTGGCGTATACCGAGATTAGGGAACCTATTTTACGCCTTAATTCTCTTTCATTTCAGTTTAAGAATGGAACTCACCAGTAAAGTTGAGAGTAGCATATTCGCCTTTCACCTTGGAGATAGTTGCAGTGTTCAGAAAATCCTTACCCAACCCTCTTCTATACCAGCTATCACCAACGTATTGGATAGACGGATTTCCGTCATCGATATTTTTGGTTTCTGAACTTGCCATTGTGTTATTGGCCGCTTTCGTCACAGGAGTGAAAAATAGAACGCGAAAGAGAAATGAAGAGAGAGAGAACGAAACCTGCTGAAACGAGCGTGTAAACTGTTGACTGTACCGGCAAGAACTTGAACGACCTCTGGGGCACAGGTGGAAAGCCAGTCGTCTTCGAGATGGTTGAGAGAAAGAAAGACGTAAAACTCGGCAGAAACCCCTAGGCGAATGACTTATTTCACAGTTGGAATATTTTTCCATTACTGCACATTTCGGCCAGCGGTGCCCACGTGCATACATTGATATCGAGCGCCGGCTGTACTAGTGTGAATGGGGCTTGCGCTGAAGGAGAATAGAAATATTCCGAGTCCAGTCCTGAGAGATGAGATGGATCTATCCTCGCAGCCTAACACTTTGTTAAGAATTTGAAGGGGGTCGCATAGTACTTTTTCAGGCTGGCCATGGAGAACTGGATTTTGAGTCTATCCTTTGTACATGCTCAATTTGAGAGCGCCAGGACGCCATGGTGATATGCAGATGTCGTATTCGCCGAGAGGTACCAGCGGGATTGGCTATCTTCCGAATACGAAATCATTGTTGAAATGGGGAAAACCCTCCGAGATTGGGTGTGGGAGGATTTTTTTTTATCTCTGAGGTCATAATTCTTTGTGGCACGATCCACGGTGTGGCCGCTTGCACCTTCACGAAGCCCCATACACAAAGCGGTGATTGCAAGTTATGAGCAGTAGCCTGCCGTCAGCAAAGAACGGTTAAAACTGTAATTGGTACTGATTTTTCTGGATTTCTCTCCCTAAAAAGACAATTTCAATGTTTAGAACATAGATCTGAGTCGTGGGCTGCGACCTTTATACACCTCACCATTTCTCTACTCAAATATATTTATCCCCTTCAACTTTCATGGTCGTCATTTACTCATATTTAGGTACGTATCGCGGCTACACCTTTGAACTTGCTGAGTTTAAGATAAAGTAGCATCACGTGGAGTCGAGTTTTCGGAGACACCACCGCCCGCGATTCGGTTGACCGCCTACTCCACGAACATGTCAAACTCTGCACTTTGCCCGCCCAGTCAATCGTTGCCTTATAATCTTAGAAAGTCCAAGGATGATGTGTACGAGCTTTCACCATGAATTCCACCACTATTCCCCATGGTGAAACAATATCTTTTTTGAAGCAAACAATGAGCTTCACAGACCACCCAGTTGCACTTCTCGGTGCACTCGCTTTTGCTATTCTCTACATGGCAAGAGGAACATCGAAAGGCAAGAAGCCACCGGGTCCTCGTGGATTGCCTCTGGTGATTAGGGTTTTTTTATTGTGTTTTGCTCTTGCTGACCAAATGTTTCTTAAAGATCGGCAATGTCCTCCAGTTATCTGACGAAAATTGGCTCACCTTCACAGAGTGGAAGTTTAAATACGGCCCTATCGTTGGCCTGAACCTTGGTGGAAAGAATACGATTGTTCTCAACACTCATAAAGCGGCGTCCGACCTTCTCGACAAACGCGCCTCTATCTACTCAGATCGTAGGCACCTTGTTTGGAGGTCGAGATTAGGAGCTGACACATATTTTCCAGGCCCACGTTTCATTGTCGCGCAGGAGATGCTTTGTGGTGGTCTGCTGCTTGTGTTCACTCGATATGGCGACATGTGAGTAATCCACATTTCTTCGTCTACTGCTCGACTGAAATGTTACTATAGGTGGCGCCGTATGCGTCGAGCAGCCCACGAAGGTCTCTACTCTCATGCAGCTGAGAATTACTACACTCTCCAAGAAACAGAAGCTACGGTTCTAGTCGATGGCATTCTGAAAACTCCGGACTCCTGGGACGACCATCTCAAACGGACCGCCGCTTCTCAAATTATGGCTATGGTTTACGATACTCTTCCAATCAAGAACCACGAAGAACCTCTTATTACACGTGTCAACGACCTTGTTCAACGTCTTGTTAAAGCTGCTTATCCTGGAGAACATCTGGTCGAATTCTTCCCATTTCTGAATAGTCTACCAGAATTCCTCACTCCATGGAAAAAGTGGGCCGATGAGTGGCATCGAAAAGACTCTCAATTGTTCATGGACTACTACACAACAGTCCGCGATCGAGTGGTGAGCTATACATCTCCGAATTTATTATCAACATCTGTTGATTTTCTCGCAGCTTGCTGGAGATGAACGACCAAGTTTGGTGTCGTCGTTAGTGAAACGCGCAGAAGAGAGCAACTTCACAGAACGAGAGAAAGCATGGGTCGCTGGCGTAATGATGTAGGTCTTGCTCGATCTGTCTTGTCGTTCATAAATCTCATTTTTGTTAGTTCTGCTGGAGCGGAAACGACTGCTGCCGTGATGGCTTGGTTTTTCCTCGCAATGACCCTTTATCCCGAAGTCCAGCGTAAAGCTCAAGAAGAAATCGATATCATTGTCGGCCGGGATCGCATGCCCAACTTTGACGACCTCGAGTCTATGCCTTACCTCCGTGCCCTTGTTCGTGAAATCTTGCGTTGGAGACCTGTTGACCCCATTGGTGTGTAACTACACGAACTCTCATGCTCGCGTCTAACTTGTCTACTAGGTCTCCAACATCAATCGATGGAAGACGACGTTTACGAAGGCTACTTCATTCCTAAGGGTACCCTCGTCATCTTCAATGTCTGGTGAGGAACTTGATCTTCACCTTGTCAAACTCCTGAACTGACTGGATTCAGGGCTATGAACCGTGATCCGGAGCTTTATGGCGAAGACTTTGACGCTTTTAGACCTGACCGCTTCTTGAATGAAGACGGTCAACTCAAGCCTACCCACCCTACAACAAAAGGAGAAGGCCATGTCACCTATGGCTTCGGACGACGCATCTGTGTCGGCCGTTACGTCGCAAACAACACCCTTTTCATTGACATTGCACATATTCTCTGGGCTTGCAAGATTGAAAAAGCGAAGAACTTTGATGGTACCGACGTCAAGTACAACGACCACGCCAATCTCAAAGAAGGCCTCGTTGTGTAAGCTTCCTTACATTCTTACTCTTATCCACAAACTGATCACTACGAGTAGACGACCCGCTCCTTTCCGCAACGTTATCAAACCTCGCTTCGCCGAAGCTCCGAAAATTGTCGCGGAGCAAAAGGAACGCCTTATCGCAGCTGCCAGTGTGCGCTAGATTACCCTCGAGTCTACGATCTGGTTTGGAATAATGTACACAAGTAATATAGAAAGTATCTTATGTAGTCGTATCCGACCACAATACAAATTCTTGAAGCTCCATACAATGTATCCGATCACTCCAACCAATCATCTTCTACAATGCCTTCAAAGCTCCGTTCAATATGTGGATGAGTCAAGACAAGTAGACGGTAAATACAGCTAGCAACATACCCAGTGAGCGAGCAGGCCACAGATCATATCAGAGACGTCTTCATTAATGCATTTCCCAGTAAAACTGTCTACTGAAGCAGTCAAAAATGGGCGAGATAATTTGTAAGAATCTCCTTCCCCATCTAGATTAACATTGAGCAAGATAAACAACCATTCACAGTCGCTTGTCAGTACACCGCGATATGAGTTGTCCTGTGCCATCGTTAATACGAGACTTTACTAGCAGTAAAAGAAATACTGTCGTTTCTTTGCGGTAGCGTAAAGCTGTATCTTAACCTGAGTGAGATGATCATCCAAGCTCAGTCCTTGATTCTTTTCCTGAACAAGAAAAAGTCCCAATACTGAGTCCATTTTTCCTGCGAGGTACGGAACGTTGGCGCGGTTCAATAGATGTTCTAGAGTTTGTTAAATACGATAATCTTGTCGGGGAGATACGCACCAGCAACTTTTTATTCGCAATGCCAACAGTATATTCAGCGAACTCAAAGAAAACGTTTTCAGAACCTAAAGTTGTCGATGCGACGACGGGATACTTGTTCCATTCAGTATTGAGCACCATGCGTTCATCGTCCGGTAGCATTGCTGCGGTACGGTAGAGAAAACCTTCGGCCCAAGTCCGGAAACTCGTTTCAGATTACTATTGAATAAGAAAATAATCATGAGGTGGACACAGTCAAACGCAAGTCCCGGTTGCCGGTGTGCGACAAGATGAAGAAGCATGTTTAAGTACTTATGCAGGTTGTCTGAGTTCATGAACTTTTCGGAGCCAGTCATTACCACACCTTTAGTACGAGTCTCCACATCGCTTTTCAGGTCAAGTGAAGCTCCTTCAAGGATGTGCATGTGCTGTCGAAGTGTCAAATTGTCGGATGGGAACGATTCAGAGTGAATATAGGAATAAGTAGATGTTATGAGATTTAGGGTACACTGGCGAGCAAATTAAACAACGATTTACTGTAGATTTGGTCTTGGTCTTGGATTCCATCCAACTCAAGACTTGTTGGAAAACATCTTCGTCGATCTCGAATTCTGGCGGAGCGTCAGGGGTGTTGATGACTGTTCTAAGAAACTCTTGGGCCTCCTTCGAATTTCTGAGGGTTCGAAGAGTCTCTAAAGCAGCTGCCAGCCCTGCGGCATCGCATACAAAACGCTGAACGAGTTATTCGCTCCTTGGGAGGTCGCTCCGTGGACATGTACGAGACAACTCACGTTGGAATTTGCGACTGTTTGCACGTCTCATTTGAGATTGATGGCAATCAAAATATTATAGACTTACGAATGTTCTCATTTCGTAAATTGCCTGTATGTAAAACCCGCTTTATTCTTGATTTATTACAAAAGACTACCATCCTACTTAAAAAATAAATTCTGGTATGCAGCCCCGAAATTCAGACTCGACAAAGCTTTCCATCTTGTGTGCTTAATCCGTCAGTTCCTTGCAACTTCCAGTCCTCACTCCCAACCCCGGTAGTCGCATAGAAAAGCCTCCACGGATCCCTTTTCTTCTTGATCTGTAACAACTTTGGGTAATTCGAACCATAGAAGCTCGTCTGAAAATCTGGCTCATCCACATCCGCTTCATTCATATACGAACCCGACCCAGGAGTGACATCCCTCCACTTCTGCATGTATTCGTTCAGACGAGAATGGTACGCAACCTGCTGTGCTGGCGGTACGTTGTCGTAAGGCTGTTCATCGTAAGCTGAGGCATGCATTACCGCTTTCCGATAGGCAGGAACCAAAGCAGAGTTGGTACCAGGGTAACCGGCGGCTTCGAGGGTGGGGCAATGGTTGATGGAATGGAAAAGGTAGCCGCCTTGCACCACGGAGTCTTTGATCGCTTGTACCGATCGATTAAAAATGTCGCTGGTGGGATCTTCGAAGTTCTCGCGAGGGAAAAGGCGAGAGGATAAGTGTCGTGTCTGGATGGTGTCTCCCATGACTGCGGCAGGACTGATAGTAGCGAAAGAAGACGTGGTGACGGAAGAAGCAGCAGAGGCTATGCCGACGAGCTTGAGGTCGGAAAGAAGAGGGGCCATGAAAGCCGTACCCTCTTGTCTGGACATCCCGGGAAGGCTTATACTGGTTGTAAAAGAATAGGTGCGAGAGCTGTTGCCTGTTCCTACGGCAGTTCGTATGTAGTTAAAGCCGAATCCTTTAGCATCACAGAGCCGAACTATATGGGCGTGGTAGACTCGAATGCCTTCCCAAAAAGCGTTTTCTGAAAGCTTTGGCATGCTGAAATTGATTGAAGCTGAGGCTGAACTTATCGGAGAATGCGCCTTGATTATTGCCGAGATTAAAACTCCGTAAGTGCCTTTTCAAGTGTCAGACTTTGCGATAGGAATAGAGCATATTAGTAAACTCACTGCCACCCCCACCCCGCATCGCGTACCATAAATCTTCGTTCTCGTTCATGTCCACGTGCAGAAATTTGCCATCTGCCGTCACGACTTCCAGAGAGAGAACTTGGTCAGACATCATGCCATAGTAAGAAGTAAGGCCTGAATGTCCTCCTCCCTGAAGATAGCCTCCGATAGCGCCAACAGTGTTTCCTCCGGGGGTAATCAAAGTAATATTGTACTGTCTCATGTATGAGGAAAGGTCGTACGTCTGCAGGCCGGCACCCACTCTCGCCGCTTGACCATGATACTCGCCTATCGAAAAGGAAGGAAGATATTCGAAAGCTTTCAGGTAGTGTGTCCAAATACTGAGAGCTCCACCGCCTGCAGACCTGCCGGAAAAGTCATGACCAGAGTTTCTAGAGTGGAGTCAGAAAGAAAATTCGTTGATTGGCAATGAATATAAGTCGCTTACTTGATGGTAAGTCGCAGATTATTATTTCGTGCAAAATTAACAGCCAATTGCACATGTTTCACTGTGGTGGCATTGACCACGAACGCAGGGACTCCAGCGGATGAGCAAGACATTACGTTCAGCGAAGAATTAGCGGACGGAAGTGGACATCTATCGCCCTGCAACCATGGCTCCATAATTGACGCAGGATCCTCCATGCTAAACGAACCAACGGAAAACGACAAAGATGAGCAAAATTCAAGAGACCATCGAGGAGAGTGACGAACAAAAATGCGGAATTTAACCAATTCGTTCTCGCGGTCGCGCAACGGGTTGCATCGAAGCCCGGCCATCCTTGATAACAGACCGCTGCAGTAGGCACCCCCTGGATCAGAGCTCCGCCCAAGCTTTCGTTGAATGACACCCATCGTGAGTCACTCGGCCAGCTAGCGTCTTCTGGATAGGTTTTACATACGCCGGAGGCTTTGCTAGTTGTGATACTTTCGGGATCGCCAAAGGTGAGGTCCTTATTGGTGCCAATATCAGCGCCTGTGAGCTGGACGCTTTCGTATGGAAAGTTGTAGGACGCAGCTTCCCGAAGATAAAGAACGCAGATGAGGAAGAAAACTGACAGATAACGCATTGCCCCTGGGTTGTCTAGCAATGTTGATGTCGTGTTATACGTGGAGAGGGGGCAGTTTTCTAGCGAAAGCATACGTTTTTACGAGGCTGATATACCGCCGCATCGCTCAGCGTGCCTACTGCTTGCAGAACTTGGTTAGAGATTCTGCGTGCGAAAAATAACCGGTGCATAGAGCGGGTGGAGAGATTTCAAAGCGCTCCTTCTTCTCAATTTGCGACATCTTTAGTTGACAGGCAATATGGCTGGTTTGGGCCTCTGCCACTTGGCAGTTCCAGTTGCCTAAATAAAGCGTCAAGTCAGAAGGAATTGAAACTCGAAGATGTTCTACTGACCTGAACCGTAACGATAAGAGATGAGACGGCTTATCCGCGTAGTTGTTCCTGTAAAGTGATCATAGCAACCATTATTGCGGGCGTTGAACCAGGTTAGAGTGCCACGACAAGCTGATCGCCGTTGGTCAAGGCCGATCTCAACCAGTTTGACGCGGAGAGTGGAAACCGTGATCCCATCATTTTATTACTCAGCCTACAAGCTTCTCACCATTTTCGTGAAAGGTACTGTTCTCCAGAACCCTCAAAGCGGAGATTTCGCAATACATTTATCCGTGTTCTTCAGTTCAAAGTTTTGATTGGATTTCTATCTTCCTCCTTTTCCTTCATTGAGTGATACCTTCGACTTCTTGCAGCTCGTGGGTGATCGTGAAAGCGTGGCTTTAAGTTGCCTCATTCTGTGTAACGCTGGACCACCATTTTGACATCTCCTAAAAACAGGAATCAAGCAGGTCTTTCAGAGGATAAAAGTGTGGCTGCTGTCTGTCTTCATAAGCCTCGGCGGGAAGCGGACTGGCGCCACACTGATCACGAAGGGCTGGGGGCGTAGCGCGCGAGAGCTTAATCCCTCTTTGAGACTTTTGAGAAAGGGTACTTGTGGATTGGAGATGGATCACAAACTAACATGATAAAGCGCTACTTCTAGCTCACCTAAGTGCATAATGCTGGCGTTGCTTCTGAGTTCTCTTTGTATCGCGAGCATGAGGCTCACAAATTAAATCCACAGTATTACTCAGACAGATGTAGAGAATATCAGGATCTCTCTAATAAAAGTGTCGCCTTCATAGTGCTTACAAAGTAGTGATTAAAAACGTTCCTTCGTTCTAGAGCATTAACCATTTCTCACCTCAAATATTTAGTGTTAGTACGAAATCATCTACAGGATTGCCGTGTCGTCATTAATTAAGATAGAATATGTGGCAATATTTTTTTACCGAACTCTGTGATTAGATTCAAATCTCCTTCCGTAAATCAAAAGTTCTTCCAAGATCTAACATTGACTGGATTGACGCCGGAGTGCTGATTGAAAGCTTCGACTTCTCGTGGATATAACCACAGGCCAGCTCTGAGTTTGGTATGCTAGCCGACTTGATATTCTGTAGAACTGATAACTCTCTGGACCGTATAAAAGTACTCCAAGGAGTGTCGGATGAAGTTTGTCAAGGCGTTCGGAGGTGTTGTAGGCTTGGCAGTTGGGTTTAGTACGAGGATAAGTGATGAGATTGTCTGAGTGCTTTATCCATGGTTAACCCGTCGTGACAATGAAATGACGATTCATATCGTCCGTCATTCCCCAAATATTGAGATGAATAAACAAGTAGAAGTTTCCATCTTCGGGTATCGCAGTACGAAAAAAAGTACAAAGGACATTAGATAACCCGAACGGTCCTGGTAAACGACGACATTAGCTGTAGATTATGTTTACGACACTTGTAAAAGGCGAAGTTCATCAGCAAGCCTGATTGAGGAATCTGTAGTGGTGGATTTTAGGAGATCAGCCGAGGACATCTCTCTACCAAACATCATATAAGCAAATCTTAGTTCCTAAAAGATGATGTAAGTTTGCCAGATTCAAATATCATTACACAAAGAGAATTTTCTTACCTCCGGAGAGTGAGCTGCGAATTCAGGCAGAGAACATTGACTTTCGAAGGAAAGATGAGGGAAGTGAAGGAGCTCGGAGTTTCCGGACCCACAGATATATTCTGAAGGCTCGGTTTTGTCAATGTTTGTCCATCGAACGATTAGACCTTCGACATCTTCAAGGCTTCGAGCATCCAAGCTCATTTTGGGGGTTATTCCAAGGTCAAGGATCTTGATCACTTGGCCTCGGCGCTTTCGGGATTTCAGCCATTCTGAGATAGGGACCATCCTAGACGATTCATGCTTTGTACAATGATTGGGGTCGTGATGTAGGTCGAGGACGATAGTCTGTAGGCGAGGAAATAGGATGCTTTGCTCATCAGGTTTGGCAAGATTTGCCAAATGGCGAACTGATATATTTAATACCTCCACGTTGACGAATTGGGCCAGGAATCCAATCAGGTAGGGTTCAACTGGGCGACGCCGTTCGAGGGAAAGCTGTTTCACTGTATCGAAACGACAATTACGAAAAGGGTTTACCGTAGTGTCGACAGGCATACTCCCCGCAAACCAGAGGAAGAAAATAGGCGAGAAAAACTGAAACATGAAATCTCTTGGTTTTGCCGAGACTGACACCCATACTGGCTCAGCAAGGGAGACTGTGACATGCTCAATTCGTCGCTCGCTTTGGTTAAAGTATGACTCTGCATGGGGGCGCAAGCAGGTTAAAAGATCTTCGACTTCTCCGGTTGGAATTGAATGATGAGATAAGGCTTTGATGTGGAGACGCCGGTTTGAAGTTGGTTTGAGAAAAGTCAAGAGTGTCGTACACGCAATGGCGTTGGTGGCAAGGCTCAAACTCTGGAGGTTTGGGAGATCGAGAATCGAGAATGGGATAGTTTTGTCGACGTCTGAATTGCTTGGTTGATGGATAACAGCGTTACGAAGGCCAAAGACTTTCAGTAAAGGCATGCGGGCCAATGCAGTAAGTAGATCCGTAGTGGTGGGTACGTTTAGCGAAAATCGGAGAAAGAGAGTATGCAATTTCGAGAATGCATGAACTGAATGAGAGTTGAATGAAATTAATGTGTTCCCTAGTTGCAAGTATTCAAGACTCGGTAAATATTTCGGGAATGGCTGGGGAACGTCTCGAGATGCCTGGCTTTGGCTGGTAGTTGTAGGGAGTAAGTCGAGGCCGGGTTGTTGAGTGCTTGGATGAATGGTCAAGACTTTCAAACCAGGGGCTGACTGTAATATAATACGACGAATAAGGGACTTTTCAAGGTCTGGAGTATTTTTGTGGAAATACAGAGTAAGTTCCTCCACTCGCGTCCAGTTGTCTTCCAGGAACCCCGTCACCCATTTGTCCGACTTCTCACCGACAGCTGCACAGATCCTAAGAGGCGAAGTTTGTGTCCTGCAAAGAACCTCTGATTTCCAGCTGTCTGTGGACCGGCTGAGGAGGCGTGTGTTGAGAACGCGACTCCAGATGGAAGGGCAACTCAGCATAGTATTGCGCCAATCAGAACAAACTTGAGACTGATACCGGGCAACAAGGAGTGCATTGGGTTCTAAAACAGTGAGCCCCATGTCTATATCCCACTCAACATCTGTGCTCATATCTGCGTTGTGAAGAAAAATCTGCCAGAGAATATCATTGGGCACTTGAGCAGCCATGGTGGAGGGTTGTAAAGCAGGAGCGTCGGTCCGCTTACCGGATTGGATATGATGGCTGCTTGGTCGTTCTCAGGCAACCTCTCCGTGTAACTAGTCACTAGCAATGAACCAGCACGCTTACTTTAGCTTTGCCCAGTAATCGTTATTGGCTGTCTCGAGCATGTTCGCTCACTTGATGTGTCGTTGGAGTAGAGACGGATCGTATTTCTGAAGCTTAGATATTTCAGCTAGCTTAAATATCTAGTACGGATCTATCACGGTCTTTCAGTTAAGTTGTGGGCGCAATCAATACATGTTCAAAGAAAATAGTAATTCATATTGTCTGTCGATTGCCCCAAATACTAAGAACGAACTAAGAGGTGTGTCCAGCTTCGGTTACCAGGGTACGAACATTTGCTACAGACTTCAGAGGACCTGAATGGCCGAAATAAACATTGGTATCAGCTTTAGACTATCCTTGCGATATTTGTAAGAGATTAAGTGTATTAGCAAGCGTAGCTGAGGGATCTGGAGCTGCGGATTTTAGAAGATCAGCCGAGGACATCTCTCTACCAAACATCAGATAAGCAAATCTTAGTTCCTAAAAGAAAGCGTGTTAGACAAAAATGTTACACTTGGGGATTCTTTTTGACTTTTTCACCTCTGGGGAATGATTTGCGAACTCAGGTAGAGAACATTGATTTTGGAAGTAAAGATGAGGGAAGTGGAGGAGTTCAGGACTCCCGGATCCACAGATGTACTCTGAATGCTCGCTCTGGTCAATGTTGGTCCACCGAACAATGAGACCTTCCATAGCTTCGAGGCACCCAGCCTCTAGGCGTATTCTGGGCACAACGCCAAGATTAATCACTTTGACTTTCCGATGTCGGTGCTTTCGTGGATTTAACCATTTAAAGATCGACGCCATAGTCGTCGATTCATACTTCGTCCAGCGACGGAGAGTATAATGAAGGTCGAGAACAAGAGTGTCGAGGCAAGGAAATAGAAGGCTCTGCGTGTCGCTTTTGGCAAGGTCTTCCAATTGAAGGATTGATATATTTAATGATTCCACGTGAACGAACTGACCCAAAAATTCATTAAGATGCGGTTCGACCGGCCGACGCCGTTCGAGTGACAATTTTTTCACCCTATCGAAGCGGCAATTGCGGAAAGGATTGGCACCGGCATCGAGAGGCATGCTTCCTGAGAAGTGAAGGAAAAATTTGGGCGAGTAGAAATATGCCCAAAAATCATTTGGTTTGGGCGAAACTGAGACCCATGCTGGCTGACCCAGCGAGAGTACGACCTGCTCAGTCTGTCGCCCAATCCCGTTGAAGTAAGCTTCGATATGAGGGCGCAACGAGTCCAGAAAAGTTTCGACCAAACTTGTTGAGAGCGACCTAGAAGTAACTTTGATGTGGAGATTCCGGGTGAAGTTCGGTTTGAGATGTGTTAGGAGAGTCGTGCAGAAAAATACATTATTGGCAAGGCTCAAACTGCGAAGATTTGGTAAGTCGAGATTGGGAAATTGAATAGATGCTCCCTCATCGAAGGTGCCAGTCCAGGCGACGGCATCATTACGAAGGCCAAATATTTTGAGGAAAGGTAGACGGGCTAACGTGGTTAACAAATCGAGAGATGAATGACGTTTAAGAGAAAATCGGAGGAAAAGAGTATGTAGAGTCAAAAATGCGTGGGCTGAGCGAAAGGTGAATGTTTCTGGTGCGTTGTCTAAGCGCAGAAACTCGAGAGCTGTCATATTTTTCGGGAATGGATCTGGCGCATCGGAACCTGCTTCACTTTCGGTAGTCGAAAAGAGTAGGTCTTGACCAAGTCCTTGGGTGCCGGGGCGGAGGGTAAGAGATTTTAGGCTGGAGGTTGGTTGCAATAGAGTACGACGAATGAGCAATTTTTGGAGGTCTGGAGTACTTTGGTCGATATATAAATGAAGTTCCTCCACTCGCGTCCAGTTGTCTTCTAATATATCCGTTACCCATCCATCTGATTCTCCAGCAACGATTGCGTTAACCCAGAGAGGTGAGTCTTGGGTTCTGCGAAGTACTTCTGATCTCCAGTTGCCACTAGGTTGGGCAAGAAGGCGGGTGTGGATCATCCGACGCCAGATGGAAGGAGAGTTCAAGATAATACTGCGCCAATAACAGCAAACTTGAGATTGATGTCTAGTAACCAGTAGCGCATTAGGTTCCGAGGGGTCTGACAGACCCATTTCCCACTCAATATTTCTACTCATTACTGCGTTGTAGAGAAAAATCCTCCAAAGAATGTCTCGAGGCAGATGAGCAGCCATGACGAGGAGACGGGACTTTGATTTGAATAGGATTGACTATTAAAGATAAACTTCCGAGGTTTGTGCTGCTCTTTCGTGCTCATGCAGAGTATGTTTGGGGCTTTGGGAAATTAGACGTGGAAGTTGTTTACAAGAGGCTGTTGAGTTTGATGTGACTCAGGCTCGGGGTTACATCGTCGCTCCCGACTGTGGGATTTCAAGAAACGACCCTCCACAATTATGCACAAAATTCAATTATGTATTAGTAAATCTCTAATGACTGATGTCGATTAGTATATATCCCGAGACGTTAAGCCTGGTCACATAACCGCTTGCGTACTACGCTACAGTCACCAGAGATACGTATCCCAAAGAAGGTACTTGTGCTATCCGCGAAGCTAAATACACCAATCGTCTTGCCGACGAGCTTCTCCGAGTCGACGTCGGCGATAATTGATGCAAGACCGAAGTATACAGATCCTGCACCAGCTGGAATTTGACCATGTCTATCATGAAGGATCATGAAGTCGAAAGAAGGCGAGGATTCTGGCGACGGAGAGTTCTTGGTCGAATCATCGAGGCCGGCGCTGGACTGTGATGGATGTTTCTTGCGGTAATGAGAGTACGATTGGAATAGAGAGTCGAGGAAGGATCGACTATGTTTTTCTGATGATACCATTCGATCAGCAAGATGTGTTCCTCGAGTGGCTAGAATGAAAAAACCAGTTAGCTATGCAGTGACCGGCCGAGGGTAAGAAATAACGTACGTTCGACAACAATAGGCGCATCTGGACCAACAAGTGCAGCCGAAGCACCGGACGAAAGGTCGCCAGAGAAAATCGCTGCATAGCGGCCATCCCAGCTGGATGACTCAACCCAGTTGATTGCATTAAACAAACCAACGACCGAATCGGAACTGACAATAGCCTCTACATCGGTGTTGCCTACAGATGCGAAGGCGTCACGCAGAGCGTAGATCATGCCAGGATCAGCAGTTTTCTCCACGCAAATATCGAGCCTTCCGATTGATGATGGGTTGATGCTGTATTTTGATAGCAAAGAAGAGAAGACTTGAAGGAGATCAGTCAACTAATCAGCTTCAACGTGCACAGAATGATGTACCTTTCACAGCTAGAGCTTCCAAATCATCCGTTTCCCTTTCTGTTTGGGTTGGAGTATACGTTTCGATCGCCACAATCCCGACATTATTTGGCCTTTGACGAGACAATTCCACAGCTGGTTTAATCCAACGAGATTCAGGCGGGACTTCAAATTTTGTTAACTTCAAGTTCTGTTAGAGATAGCAGGGCTAACTTACTCGAAGAAGTAAGTTCATCTTTGGGAGCTGGAGGAAGAAGATCGACCCAGCGCTCTTTCTGAACGCGTAGTCCATCTCCTTTGAAATATCTCCAGCTTTCAAAGCTCCATGAGTCATTGGCGCGAACCCAGTTGCCGAGTCCCTCGATGTATCTGGAAACCCATTCGTCGATAGGCTCGCCGAAACTTGGCATGTGTTGGTAGTTAGAGATGAATTGGTCGGCTAAGCGGTCGTGCATATCGGAGACGAAGGCGAGAGCACCGTGTATGTTTGTATCTTCTTGTTTCATTGCCAGAGTTACGATGTTATGAGTGTCGTCGCCTCTCGATTGCTCGACGTTATAAGAACATAAGTCCTGTCCAAAGGCTTAGTCAAGGAATGGAAAAAAGCAGCAAATAAACGTACATTTCCGAGAATTAACATGTCAATCGCCCATGTTCTCAGATTTTCCAGTAGAGGATGATTAAAAACGTCCTCTGGGAGCTCCATATCGTGCTCCAGCAAGGCAAAGGAAGGTTTAGCACCAATTGTCTCCCGTCGAACATCCATGTAGCTAATGACATCGCGGAACAAGTGCTTGTCACGGTCTTGGGCTTGTGTTACAACGTTCTGCAAGTAGGTCGCAAAAGTCTCTACGAAACGGTGCTGGGCAGAGGGGCCGAGACACTTCATTCCGTTTTCCCAGAACCTAACAGGAACCATAATTATTATAATAATGTAGAAGAAAAAGAATAGAGCATACGTGCGAGCGACCTCTCCTACTATGGGCTCGCCTTCAGGCCTAGGCTTGTGTGGGTTATGAAGAGCATCAATAACGATATTTACCCAATCTTGAACCGATCGCGGATCCATAGCGTCGGTATGCTCATCAACAACGAAGAATAGATTCATCAGGTCGCACCCCACGCGATTGACGTCTTTTAAAGCAAAAAAAAGCATGAGTATCCAGAAAAACAGTATTGGCACGACGTTATATACCAGGTGGCAAATGAGCATAAGCCAAAGAGGCCAGCAGATCTAGGTTTTCGTTGTCAGTATCATTATATAATAATTTTGACTAGGAGAAACGTACTAAAGTCGCATAGATTAAACGCTTTCTGAGCACGAGAAGAGAAAGCTCCATATTTCTCGCACCAAGCGCTTGAAGATATTTTACAATCTTCGTATGCAGGGTTGATAGCCCTTGGCCAAGGCCAGTTGGCAAGAGTATCGGGGATGTAAAATCGCTCAAAAGTTCCATTGGTTGATACAGGCATAGTGTACGTGTCAAGAGGAGTAAATATGCCCAGTTTTCCGTTTTCTGATGTTTTTAAGCCCTCTGTGTCTTAATCAAAAAATCCGATGACCTATGGTGTATGGGGTTTCGGTCTGGCCTTGAATTCGGCATACGTATGGTGTTTGGGCTTCTACCACGACAGTTCGAGTTTCGGGCGGGGTCATGGCCGTCTTGCTCTGAGGTTCAGTTCGTAGAGGCAATACCGAGGGCTCAACGTGAATTTGTTGGAAAGCTTCCGAGGAAAACGGACCACCCCCATCACTATTTGTGTGTGTTTAATTGCCGTGTGTTTACCGAGAGATTGCAAAGTTCCTTTCAAAGTTTACTTCCACGTTCAATGAGCTCATGACAGCTCCTCTTCATTGCGTCAACCAAATCGTTAGATTTTAAGACTAACGAAAGGTCTAACAGGCGCCCAGCTACGCACAAATTCCCCGTCGATCACTTATCTCGTCACAGGTAAATCTGACACTGGCATATGTCAGTTCGGGCGGCCATACCCAGCGTTCAAGTCGTAGATCTTTGTCTATTTCGGTCCCAGAGGCTCCACCTACTGGGGAGTCATATCTTGCGCAGCGACTTTGTCTTTTCTTCAATTGCTTCTTGGGCCAAAAGAAGCCGATTGATCCATAATTTTTCTGGGGACTAGAGTGTTCAAGTTCCGCATGAGCCTAACTCATATGCTGCCTTTAAAAAGGTCTCCAACAATGATTGTTCTTGATACCTCTTGTAGATAAGCGTGCTTCTTCTGCGACCTCCGCCATGCCTTTTCTCCGAAAAATAGTTGTTGCGGTAGTAGCATCTTTGCTATCTGGTATTAGTGGAAGTCTTGCAGCCGACGGCATCCCGTCCTCTGCTATCGCTGCGTGCACCAAGCTGAGTCAAGATCCTAACTTTGCTCATGCATTTACTGGTAAGCGCACTTCAGAACCCATCCGTTCACATCTTGACGAATCTTGATAGGCTCGCCGCAGTATGACCATGACATCTCACACTGGTCAAACGCAAGCAGCCTCCCTTCCTTATGTACTATGGAGCCCAGTTCACCTCAGCAAGTGCAAAAATTGGTGCGGTATATTATCTTTCCAGATCCATTTACCGCTGATCTTTTTGTTACCATAGTTCTCCATCATAAATGACACTCGCTCTCCTTGGGCTGTAAGCGCTTTCATTTTGGAATTCAGTGACTCCACTGAAAGCCTATCTAACAATAGGTCAAAGGGCTCGGTCATTGCAACAACAATAATATGAGTGCAACCTACGGTCTCCAGATTGATATGTCTCGATTTAGCCAGATCTCGTTGAGTCAAGACAAGCAATCTGTCAAGGTGGGTATGGGCGTGGCATGGGGTCAAGTATACCAAGTACTAGGACCTCATAACCTCACAGCTGTTGGCGGCAGATCTCCCACCGTCGGTTTGTCCAAGTTTCATCCTATTCGTGAATGTCAAGGTCTTTAATTAGCATACTGATAGGCGTTGCTGGCTTATCGCTTAGCAGCGGTTATTCTTGGGTCACCAACGAGTATGGGTTCGCTATTGATAACACCCTTGCGGCTGGTACGTGATGGCTTTGGAGATAACTTTTGATTCTGAAGGTGCTCTCACGTCAGATATCGTACTTCCAAACGGCACATTTACGACCGTATCTGAAAGCCACGGCGGAGATATCTTTCGAGCCCTCCAAGTAAGTCGAATCTTGGTACTAAATTTCATTGCATTTTTGCCTTACAGTCTTTCTCGGTAGGGTGGCCTTAATAACTTCGGCATTGTGACCAGTATAACGCTGAAAACCCACCCAATTGGGCAAGTTTGGGGTGGCAGTCTAACAATCAGCGGTGACTTGAAAGCACTAGTAGACGCCACTGTGGAGTACTCGGCGAAACCATCAAATCCGAAGGCGACATTAGCTGTAGAATTTCTAGCAAAAAATGGCACAGTAAGCCTACGGAGTTGAACACGTGTACGAATTTCACTCACATTGTCTAAAAGGCGACTGGACTCATCAGTAAGTTGCTTTGTTCCGTTCAAAAATAGCTATCGAACCTGGTATAGTCATGTTTTATGATGGCGCCCACCCTCCACCCGGTCTTTTCGACGCGTTTGTTAAACTCCCTAATTCAACGGGAGAAGTCAAAACTCAATCCTTCTTTGAATTCGTTCAAGCTGGCGAAGTCGCGGCTTCACCAACAAATCGGTGTGTTCTCTTCTCCTTCAATCTTTTTGTAAATGTATGTTAATAAACTTTGATAGCGCGACTTGGTACTCTGCACCGGTACTGAAATGGACGAGAGATATGGTTGAGTATGTGCATCAGCAGGTTATCGTGAGTGTTCTGCCTTTTCGGCATTTTATCAGACTTTAACATCATTCTGAAGGAATATTCGGTAAAGCTTGCAAAGCAGAGTAAAAGTGGCACTTTAGTTTCTGGAAATATCGAACCTTTTGGTCCACAAGCGTACGGCTTCAGTCGCGGATCAGCATGGCCTCACGACGTTGACCACCCTTACAACACTTTCAACGGCCTGATGATGTGGAGCGATCCTTCCGACGATAAGGCATTATTCCCACTGAATGTCGAATATCATACCAAAGTCTGGAATAAAGCAATCAGCCTTGGACTTTCAAAGCCTAAAGGACAGGTCTTCTTCCCTCCAAACTACGTAAGCGATAATAATGACTTGAAGGAGCGCCTCAAATAACTTTGCCACTTTGCAGTCCCAGAACATTACGCCGGTCGAGCAAATATATGGAGCAAACCTAGGATGGCTTCGTAAGTTGAAGCAGCAGGTTGATCCTTGGGGGTTGATAAGCCTGACCGGCGGATTCAAGATTTAAAGAGAGCTATATATCTTTGGCACTCTGTTTTATCGTAATTGCAATAGACCATTGTCGTATGAAAACTAAAAGTGGATGTAATGCTGAGTCATGTTTTGAGTTGTATTGCTGATCAATAAGTTTAGACTGTGAAGTGGTCTCTTGAATCGTGTCTGTGCATAAGTTTTAGTTCTGTGAAAGTATATGAATTTGGGTATGACATGTTCACTCGAAAATTCTAAGGCCATATCGCTTCTTTTTTTAATGCTATGCACCGGATAATCTACGAGTAATGGGATTTAATGGCCTGAGAGGAGGTTTCATTAGCCGGCCATTTAACATTAGTACGAATAATGCAGACTTCTTTCTGCAAAATCCAAATGTTTCTACCTCGATGCGATGTACTGACTTCTCTGGACGAGGTCAGTTGGATTCAATTAGGGATGTGGATCAACGGATCAGTCGGTGTAGAGGTGGCTATACAGTATGTTTTGCTACCAAGTTGCGCAAATACAATGGTCATTCGGCCTGTCCACCGCGTCTAGTTGCATTTTCATCCTTCGCCATTCGTCCTGAGTGCACCTGAACTTTTCTTAGCCTTCTGGATTGGATACTGTTCTCTGTTCTCTGTCGGCGATCTCTGCTGACATTCCCTTCCGTAGGATTTTCATGGCATGGCACTCGACAAACGGGCGGCGACGGGCGGCTTGTTCCGCCCAGGGGGTAGTCTACAAGTTATATTAGCTTGACTATTCCTCGTGCACTCTTCTCGCTTTCCATTAGCAACTCTTATCCGCAATTTCTCAACACGATGTCTTTTTCAACGAGGATCCCTGTCATCTATGTGAGTTTTACTCTTCTTTCAGAATCACTCGCTGAACTTGACATACTTAGGGTGGTGGTGGTATCGGCGACCCAGGAACATTCTGCAAACTTACAAGTGTCGAAGCTGCGCAGCCTATTTTCGATACTTGGTACAATATAGTGGGCCCATCTGCTATCGATACTTCGGACCTCTACGGTCATGGAACATCTGAGCCTCTCATCGGGAAAATGAACCTCCATGGATCTGGGGTGGATACCAAGTAATCCGGTTGACATACTGCCTATTTCAGAAACTCATCAATTCTGCTAGATGCTATCCCACTACTCCAGGAGCCCATTCCTATGAGAACGTCAAAAAAGCAGTCAATTCTTCGGTGCAGAAACTTCAAGGCATCAAAATTCGAGTTTTCTATCTTCACGCACCGGATCGTACCGTCGATTGGAAGGAGACACTGCGCGCTATTAATGAGCTTCATCAAGAGGGCAAGTTGTGAGCCTTATGGTTATTGTTTTACAGATTGGTCTCTAAATATATATCAGCGAGGCTTTCGGCCTAAGCAACTTCTACTCCTACGAGGTAGCAGAGATCGTTATGATAGCTCGTCAAAACGGCTGGGTCCAGCCCACAGTCTACGAGGGAATCTACAATCCTATTGATAGGTCTGTCGAAACTGAGTAGGTCTTCCATCTTTTGCAGTGACTGCTACTGATCATGTGCAACAGGTTGATTCCCTGTCTTCGCCGCTATAATATTCGATTCGCCGCATATTGTCCTCTCGCTGGTGGACTTCTCGTTGGTCACCTGCTCTCCGATTCTGACGAGCTTGCATCAATTGAGCCAGGTAGCCATTATGATGCGAAGCAACCATTTGGCAGATGGTTTAGCTCTCGCTATGGCCCCATGGTCCCTGAAGTCAGAAAATTGAAGGAAGCAGCGGAGAAATCTGGATTAAATTTGAATCAAGCGAGCGTGCGATGGCTACAACACCATAGTGCCCTTCTTTCGTCGGACTTTGGAATCATATTTGGAGGAAGTAAAACTTCGCACGTCGAGACCACTTTGAAGTACTGGTAAGTGGTCTATGTTCGAATCACATCACAGTTCTTGGTCGCACTTTCTCCGAACTAACAAACTCCGCAGTACTGAAGGTCCGCTCCCCGACGAGCTTGTCCAAGCTTTTGAAACCTGCTACGCGAATGTAAAGGCAGGGCTTCCGAATTACAACCATAATCCTCCGTGGTACAATCCGAAGGAGCATGGATACTAGATGGATGGTAGCACGTGCATGATACGTTCAAATTAGCGACCTGACTCTGCAATATTGTCCAAATGAAACGGAATTTTTCCAGTCCTTGACACGGAGTACCAAAAGCTTGGCGAATGACTTCCTAATGTCAAGGCACAGAGAATAAGCGGCATGCATGACGGCTTCGAAATTTGGACGGATCTGCGGTATCTGGCATGAGCATGTGGTTACAGACCCGAATAACCTTCACGAGAATCCAGTTCGCTACTTTGCACAAAGTGTCCAGCTCCACTGCGCGGCCAAATACCTCAATCCCGTTCTCTGCGGGAAGTCTTTTGCGAGTTAATCTCAAATCTCATGAGATGCTCAAGTGGTAGCTTGGTATAATCCGACCTTGGAGGCGAGTCAATCGCGTCATTACTGTGGTACGTGTATCACTGACGGTCTCGATCTGAAATTCAATCTGATTTGAATCTCGACAGGTGGATTCCTGTCAGGGTGGTGGTATTTTCGACTAACGACTGTCACTTCATAATAGCCAGACGGAGATATTAGTCGTCACTTTACCGCGAGTCCCAATAGGTTTTGAGACCGATATCTAGCAGAGTTCATTCGCTTTGTTTGCAGAACTCTTACACCAACTTTGAATTTTTCTTCTCCTATAGACAATGATTTCCACCTGCTCAACTTGCAAACGGAGGAAGGTGGTAAGTGCTTCTCCCAGAAACACATTTTCATCTAGAGCTAACTTATATGCCTGCTAATTGTTTGCAGCGATGCGATGGTCAAAAACCTGTTTGTGGCTCTTGTGCCGGTAGAAATCAGTCATCTTCGCCTTGCGATTACGACACAAATCGATCATCTCAAGCTCCTTCTAACTCTTTGGCTCGAGGAGATGCTTGTTTGCCTTGCCGGTAATATCACCCTACGTTTTCAAACCAGACTTTGGCTAATGGACGATCTCGTCATGCAGAAAGAAGAAAAAGGTTAATTTGGGTTTGTTCGTCCTGGATGTATACTGATCATGACACCTGTAATAGAAATGTAACGGAGAGCGCCCCGTCTGTCGAACCTGCGTTATTGCCAAGAAGACGGATCGTTGCATCTATAACACCGACTCAATTCCGCAACTTATCAATACTCTAGTTGAGCGTAACAGGGAGCTTGAAAAGTTATTAGGCTCTCCTCACTGGTCAGCTCCTCCAACGCCACCAGACTCGACCTCTATGGCGATGTCCCTAGAAATTGAACTAGATCAAATGTCAAACATAGGTACGCCCTCTGAATCTTCGTTGCTGCTTTACTCAAGAGTCATTTGTCCTATTTTTCAGACTCTATGTGGTCGACGGCCACTTCGATAGAAGCGATAGCATCTTCTATGTACGCCCCAAGAGAAGCATCGGTGTTGGATAACCCACCTGCTGCAATAGGTGTGATAATTGTCTGTGGTGATTGGCGCATCCCTGATGAGCTTTCAGACCCTTCCTCGGCAATAGCCGCTTTCACGCCAAGTAATCAGACGTCAACCGATCTTCAATTTAACTTCCAAGAAATGCCACATGACGACTTCCGAGAGCTGTCAGTATGATCGGTTTATATATGCTGCGTCATCTCTAAAGTTTTGCATAGACGCCAGATCTTTATTCAGCACGGAATTGTCTTAGGCCAAAGCTACACAAGAGACAAGTGGCGAGCTCTCCGAGAAGGAGATGCTTCATGTTCCGTCATACATCCTGCAGTGGTTCATGTTGCCCAGCTGTTTGGGGCCAGGATTGCAAATCGCCATCGAATAGAAATGGCCCTGGTCGATGAGGAACAGCATTTGAACAACGCTTTGATGCTGCTTACCATACTCCCTATGAGCGTCCCCGAGGCAGTCGCACATATTCAATGCTACTCTCTACTAGCCGTGCACTATATGAAGAGACGAGATATCACAACTGGGCGCGATTGGTTGCTAAAGGCTGATAATCTCGTTCGACAGTTTAATCTCCACATCAATCCTCCCGCGGATGGTGTTAATCGCAACGCACGACACGAAGGTCTTGACGATGGTCATCCGTACAAAGACTTGATCTCTTTCGACGAAGAAGACGAGATGAGAGATGCTCTTTGTCAACTTTTGTACATCGATAGCGTAAGCGCTTTTCGAATGCAGCTTCCACCCCTGGTCTGTCCTCGCATTCGAAGAGAATTTGAGGGATTGATGGTCAGTTTCCCTTTCTCCTGCTCTTTCTTTGCGGCTAAAATAGTTGCAGCATTATTACAATACACGAATGCAAGAAGCCAGCCTGGTTATTATCCGGATGACTAGTGTTATTCTCCTGCAAGACGCCCATACCGCGATGATCACAGGCGAGCTACTTCATTCGACCCCTAATCTACCGCCAAGCTCCTCCTTTCCTCCTACAATCCGCCATATTTATCTTTACCTCGCTGACGTCAATGAGCTCACAGTTGCCGCATCTGTGTTTGAACGAGGCAGTCCAAAGTATCTAATTCTGAAGCAGTGCACACTTGTCGCGGTGACAGCGTTGGCCAGCGTTTATCACTTGTCTATCTCTACATTGCCGGAATCACACCGGAAGTGTCTCGATTCGATTGCAGAACTGGTTAGCATAAGCGACTCCTTGTCTCCAGAAGACTGCAGTCAATTGGACCCAATAATTTCGGCAAGTAGTTATTCCATGTGCATGCCTCGGATAATTTGCTTATCTTTGTTCGTCTTTCACCTTAGGCATGCTGGTCCATTGCCCTTCGCATTCTACTGCAAATACAGCTGGGCTCCGAAGAGCATTTAAAGCACGGGGTTCATGTAGCACAAGTACCTACATTTATAAAAACCTTGCACGACTGTGCTGGCAAGGTCAAGTGGTCATTCCCGTTAGCTGGGGGTACACCTTTGAATAAATAGTCACTGCATTTCAAACGTTTTTTCTTTCTTTCAGAAACTTGTCCCACGAACTCCAGGCCGCATCAGCTGGAGCCTGAAGAACATGATAATAGCGCCATGGTTCAGGATTTGTTGCGTCAAGTCAATGCGAATCCGGAATCAAACGGAATTAAATTCCACGTGAGAATGTGCTCAGAGAATGCACAAGTATTAGTGCAGGTGAACTTTAACCAGGACCTAGACTTTTTTGACACCGCGTAAAACTAATAAAGCTATGACGGTTATGACTTCGGGCGGTCACGTTGAGCGGCCTTCCAGCCGCCTACTCCAATAATTGAAACACAACTTTAGAGGTCAAAACGGCACAATGAACCAAGGATCTCTTGAAAACACCCTCTTACGATGGATTTCAACGGTCTCACTGTTTTACTTGCACTATCCACTATCGTTGGTATCTACATCTTCAGCATAGGTCGTCGGAAAAAGTTCTATCCTCCCGGTCCATCTACGGTACCACTCCTCGGAAATGCACATCTTGTACCAAAAGAATACGCTCATATTCGGTGCGCTATTCTGGGCTACTCTTTGGAGAACCTTTTGGTACTCAACGAGCTCTAGATTCACAGAATGGGCAAAAAACTATGGAGACCTGTTTTCCGTGAGATCTTGTTCGTTGTGCTCATGTTATTCATTAATTCGATCCCACCTTATAGCTCATGGTAGGGAACAACGTCATTGCTGTCTTGTCGAGCCACAAAGCGGTCAAGGAAGTCATCGATACCCAAGGGAACTCAACTGCTGATAGGCCACAAACAACTATCGGTGACACCGTGACTGGAGGTGTTCATATGGCTCAGGCTCACTCAGGTACCTTTGACTTGATAATCTTCAATCCACGTAACTGACTGCGATCTCAGATGATCCTCGATGGCTAACCCTTCGCCGTGCCGTACGAAGTGTGTTAACAAAACAGAAATGCGAGGAACACTGGCCTATACAGCGAGCTGAATCTATTCAATTTATGTTCGATACTATCCACGATTCACACGTAGGTTTTTACTCTATCGTCACTCTTTCCGGCGACAATATGACTGATGGGTTGACCAATTACAACAGAGCTTCCATAAGCATGTAAAGCGCTATACTCTATCAGTAATTTCGTCCATTACCTACGGCTGCCGCTTTCCTCGATTCGATTCCAAGGAATGCGCCGACTTTTACGCAATGGTGGACAAGTGGTCTGAGCTAATGGAACCCGGAAGGCACCCTCCTATTGATCTACTTCCAATACTCAAGCTTATTCCTGAAAAATTCGCCGCATGGAGGCAGGAGGCGAAAGTTGTGCGACAAATGCAACACCAGCTCTATTTCCACATGTTGGATTGCGTTAATGATCGTTTTAAACACAACCAGGGTGTAGGTGCATTTATGGAGGACATCATCCAGAAGAAGGATCAACTTGGCCTGGACAGAGAACTGATGGCGTATGTGATGCTGCTATTGAATTACCTCTTTGAGCTGACACTCAGTTATAATTAAGGTACCTCGGAGGTGTTCTTCTTGAGGGAGGAGCCGATACTACTGCTTCTTATCTCAACTCTTTTCATCTCGCAATGGTGGCGTTCCCGGAGATCCAGAAAAAGGCTCATGAAGAGATTGATCGGGTCATTGGACCAGATCGGATTCCGACATTAGAGGATATCGCAGATCTTCCATATGTTCGGGCTATTATCCGGGAGGTCCATCGCTGGAGGCCTGGTGCACCTTTAGGTCTTCCTCACGCGTCTACGGAAGATGTTCATGTAAGGTCATCGTGCCTCTTTTCAGAACATATCCTAACTTCTTCAAATAGTACAACGGATATGTCATTCCAAAAGGGTCTACTATCTTCATCAACGTTTGTGAGTGAATAAAAGCTCATTCTTCTGCAAGTATCTTATATTGGATCTCTTCAGGGGGCATTAGCCATGATCCAGAACTGTACGACAGGCCAGAAGACTTTTGGCCAGACCGTTTCTTAAAGAATGAGTTCGGAACGCGCGATGGTGTCGATGTCAGCGCTTGGAGAGATAAGTTGATCTTCGGTGGTGGCAAGGTAAGAAGCGTCTTTTAGACCTAAGATCGCTGTCGATTCTTATGGACCTATTCTAGCGAATCTGCCCTGGCACTAACCTGGCCTACAACTCCATCAATTTCAATACGACATTCCTTCTCTGGGCATTTAACTTCGAAAAATCTGTCGATCCGGTTACAAAACGTCAATTCACCCCAGATGTCTGGGGCTATAGCAAGGTACGACCCCTCTGTTCCCAGATTGCCGTAGATTCTTACCGTAGCTTCTCAGGGCCTTTTTATCATGCCAAATAAATTCCCAAGCGAGATCGTACCCCGAAGCAGTGGACATGTGGAGCTCATCACCCAGTCGCTGCAGGATTCGGCTGGGCTTTATGCGCAGTTTGAGACTCAATTGGATACAGATGACAAGAACTACCTTGAATCGATCCGACGTACTGCGAGCGAATTTTAATTGTACAATCTATAATCCCTAGAGTTACTTTGAATGAAGTCTTTGTCTGTCCAAAACGCCCATAATGGGATCTCATATATGTTCTGACCGACGTTAAACCTTGACCTTTTCGTGAGATAAGAGGCTCACGGAACAGCACCGAATCAACTGCGTATCACGGTTATAGCAACCGACCTTGTCCGATACGCACGAATTGAGGACGTGCTATTGACAATACCATTTACATTTTATACAAAGGTTCAAACCTCAAACTACCGAGGCGGTCCAGAGATCAGGAGCAACTCATTCTCGAGTTGTATTTCATTCTCATACCCTGGAAATATCTCTTCTCGTGCTAGATGACACCAGTCACCGTGCGGATCCATACCGTAAACAATCTTAGCAGCCTCCCAAAACTCTGGTCGCCATCCAGCCTGCTCCCAATCCAATAGGGCAGTTATTTCTACATCATCATCGCCGTCTCCATGAACTTTGATGAGGACGTTCCGGACTGAGATGTCGCCATGTGTGAAGTAGATTCGATGATTGTCTGACATCTGTTTACGAATCCCCTGTAACTGTCGAGCAGTCGGTTCGTGGATGTTTCCGAATTCATCAAAAGTCGATATTCTCCAGTCATTGTAGGCTCGCTCATCGACGAAGGGGCCATAAGTCTTGCTGGGGCATACTCGCGTGTCATAACATGCATTCCCCTCAATGGATCCTATGAAACCAGCGTCGGAGGGCTGCTTGAGATTACGTAGCTGCTGAACAAAGCTACCAATCATTTTCATAAACGTTCGCTTTTGTGCAGGCGTGAGGAACCTCCATTTGCGAGCAACCATTTCGCCTTCCATATATTGCATGGAAAGAGTCGAAAAGTCTTTTTCAGTGGCCGAAGGTTTGATGTCGTAGATTTCTGGAACAGGTATAGTAGTGTTCTTCTTGACAAAGCGAAGCGCTTCGACTTCGAGTTCCAGAAACTGGGTTGGAGTTTCTTTCACGACAACATTGTCGCTGATCTGCCTCGCACAGCCTGGCATCTTGGGATACATGTGAGAGAGGTGAAAAGAGCTGGTGATCGGTATAAGCAAGTATCAATCAGGGCTGAACTTCATCCACTTGTGGAACGTGGTCCTTGTGGGCGTTTGCATTCCACAGTGATGGGATCAAAGTCAAATAGGGGTAGATCATATAGATCATGTGACTCGAGAGTAGCTGACGCGTCTTTCGCTCTTGGTCGCGACGCTTCCACTTTGTGCTTCAACCATGGCGGACGAAGTAGTTCTTCCAATCCCAGAACTTACGATTCCACAAAACCTGTTTGTCTTATCCAACTCGAAACTCTCGCATCTACACGAAAATGCGCGAAAAGAACTACTCAAAGGGATCAAAGCCGAAAAGATGGGTCCATATTATAAAAGTATAACAGCTGCTTCGTCTGTTATTCCTCTGGATCAGAAGCTACTCGAAGAGATGGAGAAGGATAACGAGGAGGAGCTGAAGAAATTAGATGAGAGGCTGGCGGATGCTGAGAAGACGGAAGGGGAGTCTGAGATATCGGACGCGCTCAAGGCCAGAGCGAATTTCTTGACGAGGATAGGAGATAAAGAACGTTCGATAACGGCGCAAAAATTGGCGCTGGAGAAAACACCTGGTCTTGGATCAAGGATCGATATCGTCCTTACGATTGTCCGTATTGGGTTCTTCTTCAGCGATACGGAGGTTGTGACTACTCATCTCGCAAAGGCTTTGAAGTGAGCGAGTTATCTCTTGCTGAAGCTTTATGCTCACAAAGTTACTTTAAGACTGATCGACGAAGGAGGAGATTGGGACAGACGAAATCGTCTAAAAGTCTACAACGGACTTCATCTCATCTCGATTCGTCAGTTCAAAGAAGCTGGAGGTCTGCTGCTCGATGCACTTTCGACATTCACTGCCACAGAGCTATTGCCGTACAACGACTTTGTCTCTCTTACCGTCATTGCCAACGCCCTCACGCTAAACCGTGTCGACTTGAAGAAAAAGGTACGTGGAAGAGAGTACTTGTTGAAGATGAATCTGACCGATTGGCATAGCTGATCAATGCTTCTGAAGTAAAACAAGTGCTGCCCGAACTGCCTGTGCTCGGGGACCTCGTGAATAACCTGTACAAATCCCGCTACGATAAATTTTTCGTCGCTTTGGGTAAGGTCCAGCTGTTTGAGAGAGCAGTAAAAATCTGACGTCTCTTTACCTAGCCGCGCTTGAACAGAAGCATCTCATACCATCTCGCATCCTCTCTCCACACACGAGATATTACGTCCGAGAAATGCGGATCCTTGCTTACGGACAACTACTAGAGTCATATCACAGCCTGACGTTGGATAGCCTAAGTGCTGCCTTTGGTGTCAGCGTCGGCTTTGTAGACAAGTGAGTCAACCCGAGTGTATTTTCAATGTCCTGATGTTGACGAACTGAATTTTCAGCGAGCTGTCGAGGTTTATTGCGTCAGGTAGGCTGCACTGCACAATCGACAAGGTGAATGGAATTGTGGAAACGACACGGCCTTCTTTGAAGAACGCTCAGTACGAGCAAGTAATTAAGCAAGGCGATATCCTGTTGAACGAGGTGCAAAGACTGAGCAAAGTATTGTATTAGATAGAAATATGCAGAGACCGTGATTTTGTTTGGTGGGAAATGACAAACAGGTAAACAAAGACCATCGAGCCGGTTTGACTTGAACACTCCTCCCATGTCCAACAACAAATTGCCCAAATTTCTCCAAAAACAATCCAACCGAGAAAGATCCAATTCAAAGTCGGAGGGATTGGACGAATCCGCAGTTTTCGTAGAACCAGTCAGATCTCGTTCTCGTTCAGAACGACCAGACACAACCCACATTGGAGATCTCCCCACACGGCTCTCCGGCTGGTTCCAGCACACCTTTAGCACATCTTCAACGGACCTCTCAACTCTTCTGGCTCAACAAACTGCTTCACCCAAAGGCAAGGGCCCAAATCCGCTGTTGACTGCGGCGAAGCATGGAAAGGGTCATCTAGATAAGGCCATGCGTTATTTACTCGACAGCGACGCAATGCCAGACAAATCCTCAGATCCAATCTGGCTGTTGGGCGTACAACATTCAGGTTACGAACCATCTCCAACAGAATACAAGGAGAAAGAGAAAGACAAGAAGAGAAGAGGTTCAGCAGGCTCTCCAACCACCTCGCTTCGTTCTTCGACATCATCTCCTATTGATCCATTATCCCAATCAACCTCCAGCATCACTTCAACAAAGCAATCTTCGCATAAACCAGACCCAGCAGCGCACTGGCCACCCGTTTTTTACCTTGATTTCACTTCCCGAGTTTGGCTTACGTATCGCTCTCAGTTTCCCCTGCCCATTCGAGATGGCAGGTTGGCCGATTTGTGTCAACCGAATTGGGAGGATATTGCCTGTAGTCCGGTGACAACTGGCAAGAGGGCGTGGCCTTGGGGTGGCGAGAAAACGTGGTCGAGTGATACTGGGTGGGGTTGTATGTTGAGGACCGGCCAGAGTTTGTTGGCGAACGCCCTTGTTCATGTTCATCTCGGCCGCGGTTTGTCATTCATCCACAACTCTTTTTATTCGGTCAACTAACGCTGTCGCTTTAGACTGGAGAAGGCCGCCTCATCCTGTCAAGACGGCCGACTATGCGACATATGTCGAAATTCTGACCTGGTTCCTGGACACGCCATCGCCCGAAGCACCCTTTAGTGTGCATCGCATGGCTTTGGCCGGGAAAGAATATGGAACTGACGTCGGCCAGTGGTTTGGACCCAGTGTAGCCGCTGGTGCTATAAGGTACAGCTGTTTCCTCCGGAACTAATCAATCTAAGTTATTGACCAAACTATTGCAGAACCTTGGTCAGTCAATACCTCGAATGTGGTATCGCTGTATCGGTCGCTACCGACAGTATACTCTACCAATCTCAAGTCTTTGGGGCAACCCATGGCGATACCAACTACCGCTCTCCTCGACGACAGTCTACCAAGACCTGGGGTGACCGACCTGTACTTTTACTTCTCGGTATACGACTCGGAATCGAAGGTGTAAATCCTATTTACTACGAAACTATCAAGGTATACATCATGAACAAAACCTGACATCCCCGTGCTAACCAATTCTTCAGCGTTTGTACCAGTTCCCGCAATCTGTTGGTATTGCTGGTGGTCGACCAAGCTCTTCTTACTACTTTGTTGGTTCTCAAGGGGAGAACCTATTCTACCTCGACCCTCATAATACCAGGCCGACCATCCCACTACGGTCTCTATCACCTGACCACGGAGATTCGGAGCAATCAGAACCACGAAACTCAATTACATCGCAGTCCAATTCGGACGCAGACAGTGCATCTCAGTTGAAGAAGTCGAAAGCTCCCCAAATTGCGCCACCTCGTACGCCAGCTAAACAAACTCCCAAGCCTCGGCAACCACCCACTCAACATCACCGAACTCCAACATCCCCTTCTTCGACAAGAACAGGTTCTTCTAGTATCTCGTCGCATCATGCACCAGCTTCTCCTTCGCCACTCCAACAGCAACTCTCAACTTCAAGTGCAGACTCGTCATACTCAACAACAAGTTCATCGTACCAAGAACATCGAAGCCCGCCGCCTTCATACTCTGCTGCTCGGGCTCAGAGCCAGCATACACGATGGAGAAGTGCCAGCCACAGTCAACCTGGATCGCCAAGGATGACATCTCCTGAGATGGATTATCGGGATTTGGGAATTCATGGAGCGTCAGGACCTTCGCTGGAAGTCAATCAAGAAAACGATGATCTTGACCCTCAGCAGAGGCACTTTTGTAACGCATATAGCGAGACGGAGCTTAAGACTTTCCACTGTGACAGGGTTAGGAAGATGCATCTGAGCGGGTTGGATCCCAGCATGCTCATTGGCTTTTTGTGTCGCAATGAGATGGAATGGTGGGACTTTAGAAAGCGAGTTGGCGAGGTACGTTCAATTCTTAACTTGTAAAATCTTCCATCTGACTTTTTACTAGTTGCCGAAAACCATCTTCTCTGTGCAAGACGAGCCACCAACATGGCCTGCAGACTCTGATGACAACATGGGCCTCGAGTCTATGTCAGAACCTGACGATTTTGATTTGAACGACGACGAAGAAGCGGATGATGATGATGAGGATAATGATAATGACAACGATAATGATAACGACAACGACGAGCCGTTTTTCGACACTCATTCAGCTCAATCAGCCTCTATATCGTCGCAGAGCCACAAGGGCAACAAGAGCGAGGAGATTGACACGGAGGATGATCCACTTGGACCAGTTACTCCTGGCCCCGGTTCGAGATTCGAGATGGTGGCGCCGGTGTCTGGAAAGCGGCAGCAGAAGCACAAACGAGACCGCAACAGCGATGAAGATGAGGATGAAGATGAAAGCGTTATCAGCGCTGACGCTCGTGCTGGTGGGTTCGACGACGACAATGACGGTGACGATATTGAAGATGACTGGATCGACCCTTCATTGCCTACTCCTACCTCCGGACCCATGATCGCCCCACCCGTTCCAGCCAAGGATAAAGACAGATACAGGTCCGATGATCCTTCGCCATCACCACCTTCTTCTTCCAACGTTCCACCCCTTGCGAAGAGTAAATCCTCGACTTCAGCGCCGAAAATCGAGAAGTCGAAGTCCTCAAAGTCAAGGAAGAAGACCCTCAAACAGACGCCTGTTCCGGTTCCATCTGTCAGGATTCCTCAGGAACATTACCCCTTCCCTGTGACACCTGCTGATGAAGGTAGTCCTTCTCCACGGAGTGGAGACAGGAGCCGACAAAGCTCTGCTACGAGGGTACCGAAGCAGCCCAGGATGCATACTGCCAGGGCTAGAGATGGAGGTCGAACGCAGAGTGGAGGGGTGAAAGGTATATTACCCAGTGATTCGACATAGTATTCGTATGGATCTTTAGCCTTTTTCACTGTTGTGTGTGTGTTTTTCTTACTTTTTCCTACTCCATACTTGGCCATTTTCATGAACATATATCACGTTGGATGGGATTGTATTACCATTACCTTTCACTTGTTTCCATTTTCAATGTCTATGTACGGAATAACCATCTTTTCGTCACGAATATAATTTTCGCTTTTGCGAGGATGACGCATACTTAGATGATCTCCCAAGTCGCTGCCCTTTTGCGAGCTTTTCGTTGTTCGGTATATGGTAGAAGCACTCGGCCAGCAAATTCATAAACTCTTGCAACTAACCTTTAAATATCTTTCATCTGGGATGAGTTCCTGAACACCAAAGAATAAACCAATTTTTGGTACATGTTGTATTATATTCCAACTCCCATTGCAGAAAACAGAAGAGGAAAAGGGGAAATCCAGGCAGAGCTCTTCGATGGGTCAGTTTGATGATCACGGAGTTACCTCCACAGGGGTTTTACCCATGAGGGCAGTACAAGTCCTAAAGCTATGGCCCAATCTTCGGAACCCATTTCCTCCACTAATTCTTTGCCCATATCCAGCCTCCGAGTATACTTCTTTTCCCCTACGCTCCACAAGCTTCGGCCGTACATTCACAGATCTTCAGTAAGAACATTGCAGAGGTAAAGCAAAGAAACAGACGATCAGTAAACCAGCTACAAGGACGTTGCCAATCGTCGAGGCGTTGGCAGCGAGCCCAGCAGAAAAACGAGGAGCGTCGCACTTGCAAAACGTTCAATGCGGTCTGATCGTGCAGCCATTGACCCGATGTCGCAGCCTTCAGGTCGTCCACTATGCCTTTCATTCTCACCCATTGATCTTGACTAAGGAGGACGAGAAGGTCGCTCTTCACACCTGGCTCCCGTGCCCTTTTCCAAAGCATCTGCGAGCGACGCTTAAAGTCTATTTTGTTAAGTAGACGTGCGGAAGAAAGCATTATCAAATTCCAACGGCCCAAAAATCGGCTAGTACTAGGAGGCTAGACAACGTGGCCTAGCCACGGTTAGGCCCACTGCTAGTGAATATGGCCAGTTATACATATCACTTGTATACCGAAGTGCAGGGCTGAGAAACATGAACGTCCATAACCGCCCATTTCGATCGGAGCAGCGAATTCGAAGTTTGGAGCAGCGTTTCGAAGGATGCAAATGAACAAATACCCGGTAACTAACACTATGAACAGGGATACTTATTTGCTCAAGAAAAACCTCGGCCAAGAAGCGAGAAAATATTGCATTTTTTTCTTGAGTATGCATATGAAATATGCGAATGTAAACTAGAATGAGGGAACGGCATTCTTGAGCAGCATTTCGAAGTACACTTGATTCCATGTACCAGCCTCAGGAGCAGGCTTGTAAGCTGTTTACGAGAGCAATCAGCCCAACCCAGTCGAAGTGAAGGTATTGAACTTACCGTCATCTTTGCCGCAGAAAGAGTCGTAACGAGTGGCAGAAGTATCAGAAGTTCCATCTGACTCGCCTCCGGGTTTTACCCAAACGAAAGCGTCAGTTTGGGCGTCGCCAGTGCTGGAGGTTGGGCGAACACCAAAGCCGGCACCGTTGACATTGCACCAGTCGCCCCACTAAAGCAAAAGCTGTTAGTAGATATCAGAGAGAGAGATACAATTAATCATTACCTCAAGACGAAGACCTTGAACAGCATTTCTGCCGGTATCCACAATGGCGAAATTAGGGTGACCAGCCGTCTTAAGAGCTGCACTGAAAAGGGCAACGTAGCGCTTTTCGTCCTGGGCCTTGTTGTATTGACCATCGGGAGCGTTCTCGAACTCTCCAGGGTTCTTGCTCCAGGCGTTCCAGCCAGCAACGTTGGTAGCAAAGCCACGAACATTAGCGGGTGATCCGGCAGCCTTGTATACTTTGGCAAGTTCAGCAGCACCTGGAGCCAAGTTATCGTTCCAGCCACTATTAAGGGAATCAGTCAATGAACGTTCTAATGAGAGTTGGAAAGACGAACAGCCATCCTCCGTGTCCAGCATCCACATATTGTACGACGTTGGGAAGATTGAGACTCTTCAGAGCGTATGCAACACCATCCTCGTAACCAGATTTTGAAGCCTGGCAAGTTGCAAGATTGGCATTGGTTACCAAGTTTGGCAGAGAATCAGGTTCTGTAAAACAGTAAGAGCACATCTACCCGAAGATAGATTGTTGGACAAACCAATGATTGCAACGATTCCCGTATTGGGGTTGGCCTTGATGATCTTAACGAGAGCTTGTTGAAATACGATTAGACACGCCCACTCGGCCAGGGAGAGATGGTTTACCATCAATATAAGAAGCTTTGTAAGTGCTGAGCTGGCCAACTGCCAATTCACCATTGGAAGCTTTTGCAGCGCAATCACGTCCTGGCAAATCCTTTGAGAGCATGTTAGCTTAATATGAGAGGAATTAGCTAGCGCATACGTAGACAACAATTCCGATGACCTGGTTGCAGGGTACAGCCTTCAAGTGGGCGTCAAGAGTACTAAGAGCTGAGATAGTATCGCTAGAAAACGTCTTCAACAACGGCCTACTGGAGAGAAAGTAATGCACCTACAGCCAAAGGAAGGAACCAACAGAAGCTACTTTCGCAGCCTTAGCCTTGAGGGCCGAGTCCGTGATAGCGGCTGTAGCATTCGTCACGTAGTTGCCGTAGTGAGAATTTGCGTAGAGAGTGTGCGCTGAGAAGGGATTGCCGCTCAGTTTCACAGGAGATGTGCCTAAAAGTGCATAGTGAGGATGAGTTCTTTAGAAATGGTGTTCACGTACATGTGGCGCGCTTGCTGATTGTTTGTTCTGAAGGCAAAGCATGGGCACCAGTGGCGAGGAGAACAGCGGAGAGGAGAGCAGCAGACTTCATGGTGTAATTGAGCTTGAAGGCTTACTGAAAATCCTTCTTCAAGACTTCTCTCTTATATTTGCGATCGTATCGTCATCGTAGCTGGGTATTACATGTTTCGCCAATATTTTTCCAGCGTACGGCATGTTCACGGAGAATAAGCTAGGTAGAATGCAAGTGGACAAGTGCAAGTTGGTGGTTGGCAAACGTACCGCGTGATAGCCTGCGTTTGCTGGCAAAACCAGAGTGTCCTGACCGAATGAATATCGGAATGGAGACGCACTTGATGGCGAAAATGTCAAAAACTATCTTTGTGCTTCTGAATCCGCTTCTCTGTAGGCATCTGATGGGCCGTGATCTTCTAAGGGCAATCATGTGAAGCAATCGATGGGTGCTCATCCATGTTTAACTCCAAAGCCATGCAAAGGAGATATCGGGTCCAATGTCCAAAGGTTCTTAGGCTTAGGTCCGAACGGAAAAATAGCGGCACCGTAAAGGATGGTGCTCCAAAGGCGGGGCCTTATGGTCTGATCACTAGATGCATCCAATAACATTAGCGCAACCCGCAGCTACTTCATTTTCAGTCGATAAAATGGAGAGTGAAAATCAAGCCAGAGGTTTCTCCACTAATTTTGAAGGACTGTCACTTATCGACCGATATTGCTCAGAAACTTGTTCAGCATACCTTGACAGCGAATCGTCCCGGGAAGTGGCTGTCAGAAAAGGAACAGCAAATACAGAGTGTCCTTTGCTCGGATACAAGCTCGGAGACGGCCTGTAAACAACACGTCATGTAGATGCAAATTGTCCTAGTAGTTCCCGAGATACACTACTGCTTGAGGTCGTAGGCAAAGTGAATCCTCGTTGCGAGTGAAAACGTTCAAGACGAAATCAACAAACGCTGCGTATGGGAAAACCTTACGTAACCAATTCGATTAGTTGTCTCGTGGTTGGCCGAACACGTGCATTATTATGACTACCACCGACGAGCACCCGAACGGCGAAATGTGGTTCGTCGCCTTTTTTTTCACTGCTTCTCTGATTCTTATGGAAACGTAGTCAGGTCACCAGTCATGGTCACCACATAGTTGAAACTACATTGAATTGGTACACCATGCTAGATATCCCAAATACGATTGCTTCTCTAATGATGCTGTGCCAGCAAAATGACTATTCACTAAGGAGCGCCGGAGCTTTGTTTAGTTGGACAGTGACAACAGCGTGGGCAGGGATAGAAACTGTAACAGCTCCACCCGACAGTGTAGCCGGAGTCGAAGCAACTGTGTGGCTATTATCAGTCAGATAGGCCTCTGAAGTTGTGGGAGTAAAGCCAGAGAAAGCGATCTTAACGTTCTGTGCTCCACCGCCCGTGTTGGTGAAGACAATTGCCACCGATCCATCTGTGTTTTTGAAGGCGCCATATCCTACACTGTTCACAGTACCCGATGTTGAAACGCGATGTGCACCTGGGCGAACATATCGCGACCACTGAGCGAAAGCCCAAAGCCGTCCGGATGGCGTGACTGTCTTATTATCGCTCGCGACGAGATAGGATGATGCTTGAGGTTGGTTAACCTCGAAACCTTGCCAATAGATGTAGGCTGAGAGGTTGGCGTTGACGATACCGGTGTGTATTTTATTAGCCCAAGTCAATCCTTCGCAAGGTCCGCCATTGCTGTACCAAGTAGCGCACCACCGTGAGTTGAGGTCGCACGCCTCCGTTTGCCAGGTCTTGAGCTTGGTGCTGATAGGTGAATTGGGATCACCTTGATACATGTGCGACGTAATGACTGAGAGATACTTCTCCATCCCAGCGTTCACAAGTTGGCTTGTCATGGTACGCTGGCCGGGCCAACCAATTGAGTCGCAGCAAGTCAGAGAGACGTTGGTAATGTTGGCAGATTGGAGAGTATTGTATAGAGTGGGGATGAATGAAGCTGCTGTATTGCCGTCTGATTGCATGGAGGAGTAAGTCGCTCTGCAAGTAGAAAACAAATGAGTATTTTCTTGTGGATTGTTAAACCGCCTTACACAAAATCGGGCTCGTTCAAGAAACCCAGGTGCGTGACTGGTGTCCCGGCGTCAATATAGTACTTAACGTACTGGACCAGCATGTTAGCATATGCTTGTCTCCAGTCCCCTGAAGAGCAGCTGTGCCCTGAGACGCCGCAAAGATAGCCGCCATTGGCCTCGTTGTTATTCGTCTTCATGAAGCCAGGAGCACTCCAAGCATCAGCGTATATTGTGGTAACACCGTACGCTTTGGCCTGCTGACTGAGCCACACTTGACCAGAGTCATCGTTGTCCCAGACCTACGTATTATTAACATATTAGCGCTGGTATCGCAGATGTCGACTTTAGGTACTCACGTATGCAGGCGTACCCGAAGGAGATCCAAAGCTTCGAGGGAGAATACTATCTTTATCTGTAGAGCCAATGCGATTACGAATTATTGTGAGCCCAGCGCCTGTTGTACGGTTGAAGAGATAATCCAGTCCCTTCTGTCGGGGATCGGGAGTGGTGCTAAAAAACTCTTTGGCGCGACCGAAAGCCTGGGAGACACCGAACCCATCGATTTCTTGAAGAGGGGACCCAATATTTACAGTGATTTGGGTTTGCCCCACTACTACTGTAGTCAGGAGGGCGAAAAGGGTCGTCGTAGTCCAGGACTGAAGCATAGTATCTGACCAGAGATTTTACAGCAGTTCGAACCGCCAGACTTCAAGGGAGGGTTGTTTTAAACAGTTTCGGATAATTGGCGCCAAGTATCGATCATACCTTCAGAGCTTCAAGTAAGTACAGGATTAGTTGAGTCTAGGTGTGCTCTAAATGCTATGTAAACCGGGAATCGTCCGAAATGTAGGAGCATCTGTTTTCGAGTGACGAAAAAGCAACTTAAGTTACATGCCAAGGAGACTTGGATACAAGAAGCTAGGTGTAAATCCAGTTCCCGAGCTTAAAACAAGAAACACGAGAGTTGGAACTCGGTCATAAGACCCAGATTAAACAAGTTCTAGCTGCTTGAAGAATTCCCAGGCTAACTCGTTCACGAAAGTGGTGTAGAAGAAAAGGAGAATCTCACGGTGAAAAAGGCTGCGGACCGGCTGCGGACCGCAGGTTTGCTGGCGGCCCCCACTGCGCCATAACTCGACTCCATCCCTCGACGTGACAGTGAACCCATTTCTCGAACGGACAAACCTCGAATGTGCCTCTTCTAAATTGAAAGATTGAATTCACAGTTAGTAAATTCTTAGAAACCTTTTGGCTGATATAACTGATCCCTTGATCTTGGAGTGCTTCGTCTCCACATTCGACCTCTATTACAAAACTGACCACCCTTATGTTGTTTGGGCATCGAATCTTGTACTTTTCAAGTAGCAGAAATCCAGTCACAGATCTTCTGTAATCTCCCTTTCTTCTTTGACTTTGTAGGTCAAAATTACATCGAATCTCGCGTTCTTGGAAGTCATGCTACACATTTAACTGGACTTTGAAATGTGCCGGATCTCTGTCGTGTTTGGTTTCCGTCCAAACATAAGCCCCTCATTACTCAGATCCATGGAAGTTGGATGATTGCAAATCCAACCTGGAATATAAGTAACTCTTGCTTGTATCTTGGAGCTCTCGGCGTTTGCAGTTTTATTCTTCGCCAAGGAACTTCACTGATTGGATTGGAAGAGACACTTGATATAGATCCAGAGGTTCGTCTCTATTTTTATCGTCAATCTATTATTGAACAAAAGGTCCAGGGTGATATTCTTTCGAGCTTACGTAGCATGATCAACGTCGAACTACTTTCCACCCAGGAGATGCAAAGGGTCGGCGATACTTTGTATCAGTCCAAAACAAGGTACGTCTATCTTCGCGGTAAACACCGGATCATCTCAGGGTGGTATATCCACTTTTTTATTAACAAATCCTGCTGCTTATTACTCGAAGCTGATACTTCAACAGTTAACATAGACTGACATCAGTGCCTTCGCAGAGCGAGCTCACGTTCGCGTGGCGTGGCTTAAAGACTTCAATTTCGAATGGTCATACAAAGAGATATGAAGCTTAATACCACGTTTCTCCACGAACATCTGTCAGATGGTCCGTTCACGCGGAAGAAGGAAGTGAGAATTCAAATTCGTGGACATACATTTTTCCGCTAGACCTGCATATTCCTTCAAACCTCCACATATCTGACAACCAGTCTCCTCTACGCAGACCTTTCCGATGAGCTACCGTGTCGCCATGCAACAATTCACGCGACTCTTCATCCTTCTTCTGTTGGTGTACCTGGAGAAAACTGAAGCCGACAAATTGCCTGGCTCGCGCAGTGAGATATAAAACAGTAGACTCAGACTGCTGTCTTCTCTACAAGAAATACACTTTATTCAATCTCATCTTCAAAATGCTCAAGCGCCTTCTTTCCGCATCTTTTGTTCTCCTTGCTCTCCAAGCCTCTGCGTCTGAGGTCGAAGTCGAAAAGCGAGCATGCCCTGGTATCCACGTCTTTGGCGCCCGCGAGACGACTGTTGGTCCAGGCTACGGCACAGCCGGTGTCGTTGTCAATTTGGTCCTCAACTCTCATGCGGGATCCACTGCTGAGGCCATCACGTACCCAGCATGCGGTGGTCAATCTTCCTGTGGTGGCGTGAGCTACGCCAACTCTGTTATCCAAGGAACTGCTGCCGTCGCCAGGCAGGTCAACGCTTTCAACTCTCAGTGCCCAGATACCAAGCTTGTTCTCGTTGGTTACTCCCAGGTGAGTGAACTCTAATCAAACTTGAGACTTTCTAAATTATCTCTGATTTCTTCAGGGTGGTCAAATCATGGATAACGCTTACTGCGGTGGCGGAGATAGCAACGAGGGTCTCTCAGATACTTCTATTCCCATCCAACCAGCTGCAATCAAAAAGATTGCTGCTGCTATCTTCATGGGTAACCCCCGCTATATCGCTGGCCTCCCATACAACGTCGGATCTTGCACCACTAAGGGCGTATGTGACACTTCTTGGAGCTATAATTATTTTTCTAACCCATATTTCAGTTTGCACCACGCCCAGCTGGCTTCCAGTGCCCTTCTGCCTCCAAGATCAAATCGTACTGCGACTCGTCAGATCCATACTGCTGCAACGGAAATAACACAAACACGCATCAAGGCTATGGAAATGAATATGGTCAACAAGCCTTGAGCTTCATCAATACCCAGCTCAATGCCACACCTTGAAGCAACAAAAGAGGTCACGATGTACGATGTATTTTACCGTCTGCTTGCTGGTAGTAGTTACTTGAGGTCGAATGCTAGTTATTTACACGATCAGGCGTGATCAAATTCTCAACCCATGATGCCTGAACATTCGAGACTCATCTTAAGAATCAAGAATGACTGACCTAACATTGAGGAAGTTAGGCCGGAAAACTGTTCGAAATGAGAGCATTGTTAATGGAGACAAAAACCTGTTCCTCGAAATATTTTGAAGGTATCCTTCGTGCTCCCAGCCAAGCAACTTGAAGTTGGCTTATGAGGGTACAATGACTGGCGCAAACACCGCACGCTTTATTGACTACAGCCAGATTGAAAAATCAACAGAAAATAGTATAATAAACTGGAGTGTTCCATTTACTCCGACTGTACAACTTCCTCCTGAACAAGGGCGTTTTATTTGACAGAGATCTCGTGATTTTTTTTTTGGAATTTAGAGTCCCTGTTGATCACACTAGCCAGCTCATTAGTCGTCGTCGGGATAAAGCTAAGCAACGGGTTAATGAGAGAAACATCTGGCGCAAACTGCACTAACCTTTCCAGGGTTGAAGAGGCCCAATGGATCGATCTCTCTTTTGATCCGCTTCATCAGCCTTACCGTGCCTTCACCAAGTTCCTCAGTGAGGTAGGCTTTCTTGCCAATGCCCACTCCGTGTTCTCCGGTACATGTGCCATCCAAATCAATAGCGCGTTTTACCATCCTTTTGACGATCTCTTTTGCGGCGGCCTTCTCTTTTTCATCGTCGTCCATGAAGAGAATCAAAGCGTGAAAGTTTCCGTCGCCTACGTGCCCAACAATCGTCGAGAGAAGGCCAGAGGCATTTATATCTTTCTTCGTCTCATATACAAGTTGAGGGAGCTTCGATACCGGAACACTATAGAGTTAAGTGAGCAGTGTAGACTTTTTAGAAGTAAACGAATATGTATACCATACGTCTGTGGGCCAGCCTTTAGCCCCTTCTCTTAGACCAAGGCCGTAGAAGTGAGCATTCTTTCGATCGGTCCAGAGATCATCAGCTTCCTCAGCATTTGCTGCCAATTCAAAACCGGTAGCACCATGTTTTTTTACAATCTCCTCGACTATTGATGCTGTCTCTTCCAGAGATTGATTTGTCGGTCCTTGAAGCTTAAACCAGAGACTGTCCGAAACAGGATACTTGCGCTTGGACGATCCGCACTTGTTGATAGCAGCAACGAAGACATCATCTACCAGCTCAACACACTCTAAGTTGTTGGATGTCAGAGCATCCTCAGTAAAATGGAAGGAAATACGGACGAATTCCAACGCCCGTCCGCAGAACTTCTGAAACCGCTTCTGTGGCCTTCTGTACGTCTGGAAATTGCGCAACAGCTACGGTAGTCGGGAGAACAGGCGCAAGCCTGATAGTCACTAAATGAAGTGTTAGTGCTGGTCGAGGCTTTTGGTTCGTGACCGCCGATCAGTACCTTCGGTGACGATGCCGAGTGTTCCCTCAGCGCCTATAAATAACTTTGTAGTATCGAAGCCTGCAGATGATTTGCGGGATCGTCGTCGGGTTTTGATTATTTCCCCCGAGGGCAGTACAACCGTCTACAAGATAAACAATTTTAGAACGCGGCTATCGTAACTAAACTGGCAATAATAGTGCTTACAGCATTCAAAAACCATTCCCCTTTCGCTGTTCCATATCGCACTGCATTTGCTGAGGTAGACGCGATTAGTCATATTCTGGAAGCTGTATGAAGAATGGTAGTGTTAAATTAAACTCACTTCCTGAGCACCCTGTGCTGAGCATTCCACCAATGGTCGCCCCAGGGGCTGGATCGATCTATATAAGAATTCTGAGTAAAAGAACACGCAGTTAAGTTTGGGCTGTTCATACAGGGAAAAATAGGGGTATTCCTAAGAAAAGAGAATTAGAATCACAGAAAGGGCGATGTCCAAGATGCTTATAGACATGCCTTTCTCCTTGAGTGTTGCGTTTATGTCCATCCACTGGGCACCAGGTTGACAAACCAGGTCTCCGTCAGCATCTAGAAGTAAACTCAGCACTTCGGCGACCGATGCTCGATTAATAATTGTTCACGCTGACCATGTATTGCGATGATCTGATCCATGTGGCTCATGTCGACGCAAATACCCCCAACTGGATGCTAAAGCGGGATGGGTTGAGATGACAAGAATGTAGGGGTAAATCTAGACGGAAGTCTTCTTACGGCGTAAAAGTGGCCTTCCAGACTGGTTGCACCAGAATAGGGCGTTATAGGCATGCGATACTTCGTTGCAATCCTGACAATTTGGACCACGTCTTCTGTCGAATGTGGGTAAACGACAACACTATACACAGCCGAACCGTTATTGTGTGCGTTGACTGAGAACCCATGGTTGTGAAGATCGTCAGGGTCGGTCGAAACCTGGGTTGGATCGATCGAGAGAATCGAACGAAGTTCGGCAATAGCAGCCTCAAAGTCTTTTGGAGTACCAAATTTTCCGAAAAGGTCTACTTTTTCACTCTTGCTTTGAGACGCCTTGGCAAGCCCAAAGCCAAGAGCGAGACTGACAAGTGTGGCAAGAATAGTAGTTTTATATGAAGAGCCTTTTACAACTGGCCGGGGAACGTCGGACGCGCAACGCCTCGAGGTTGTATGAAGTAGCCGATAAGCAGGAACTCGAGAACGCACACTTTGCGCAAGTTTTGGTTTAGTATTCATCAGCGCTTGTCTCTGAAGCGTCGAGAGCAACATTCTTGAAGACAAAGGCATAATCAAAGCACCATAGAGCAGAGGGCTGGGTTTTGAAGAGATTAAGGAGGATGAAGAAGCGAGGTCCAGGAACCGATGAAGATTTTACTCTTTAAGCCTCATGTTACACCCCGACTGGATAAGCCCATGAGCATTCGGAAGAATAATGATCACAGGATCCTGCGTCTAAATTGAGGTAAAAAAGGTGAGAAGCGCTTTGACAAATGTATTCTGAAGTCGTGGGTCGAAATTCGGTTTGAGGAGAGGGAATCCATCGGACGCCGGATAAGTTGAAAGATGAAAATGAAAGTGAGAAACTAACTTTATGAGGGTGTTAAGACGATTTGAGGGCTCGGACACTTTGGCCCGGTATGACAATGAGCACGAGTCCTTGAAATCCGGGGGCTGCCATTTTTAGAAATGTTTACTCAAGAAAGCATCCGCCACCTCGTTCCACGGTGGCAAAAATATTAAGAATGGGTTAGTAATGTGGTCGTTGCAGTATTATAATCCAGCATTTGTCCGCTCATACGGGGCATAAGTACGAAATTTTTGAATAGAGCGGATGCCTGATCTACGAGACCAAGAATTTAGAAAGTAGTACGACATGCCAACTAACAGTTTCGACACTCTGCCGCGTTAATCGTTTAATTAATTAAATAAGAACCTCATTATTCAAGCCTTCATGTCTTCTATTCAACATGAAAGTTTTAGATGAGCGATTTAGTGTCACTCAGTTGGCTTTGAGCAAGGGGTCAGAAAATAGGGGCGTGGGACCCTGCAGATGTGTGGCTGTGTATCAAAAAATTCTGGCGTTCATCTGCTCATCGTGGTGGACGTCGACGACGACTAAAGGCGCGATGGCTGAGTACGACCTTTCAAAAACCATAATTCCGTATCTAGACCGGCACCTGGTCTTCCCACTTCTGGCGCATCTGGCTGAGATCTCGACATTTCCGCCAGAGGAGGTCCAAGTTGCTCAGTATGAGCTAGCGAAAGGCACGAACATGTTTGACTACGCAGTGTCACTGTTCAAAGAGATCAATCCGGACAAGGAAGTCCCTTCTGGTGTGTAGCGACTGTACATCTAAAAGTCCAAATACTTATCTTCGTTTAGACTTTGATCACAAGCGTCAAAATGCTGTCTCAACCAACGAGCGATTGCAACTGGAAGCTCAGGCGGTGCTAGATGTGATCGAGAATCCGGATGTGGCCCAAGCCCTTCGCCAGGACAAAAATCAGAATCTAATCTACCTGAAAGATAATTACGGTGTGCGTTCTAGTTATTACCCCAAATCGCCGTCAAATCGTTGATCTGACTCTGCAGCTAACTCTGGAACAAATAACCGCTCTGTATAACTTTGGCCAATTTCAATATTCGTATGGAAACTATAGCGGTGCAGCAGATTACCTTTACCACTTCCGCGTCTTGTCCACCGACAACGATCTGAACATCTCTGCCCATTGGGGTAAATTATCGTCTGATATTCTGACCGGACGATGGGACGTTGCTCTGGAAGAGCTCAACACTCTTCGAGACGCCATTGATAATCGAAGTCCTGCTACTCTTCTCGCGGCTGCCTCGGCAGCAGCCAATAATCTTCCTGAACCTACTCTCGCTCAGCTTCACTCTCGTACTTGGCTCGCCCATTGGTCGCTTTTCGTGTACTTCAATCACCCACAAGGACGCACTCTCCTTCTAGAAACCTTCCTCTCGCCCACATACCTCAACACCATTCAAACATCGTCTCCTTGGATCTTGCGTTATCTAACTGCGGCTGCAATTCTGTCCCGTAAAGTGGCTGCTGGGGTAAATACGGCAGGATCAGCACCTATCTCATCCAAAGTCCGGAATGCTATCCGTGAAGTTGTCAAGGTGATTCAAACCGAAGAATATCAATATAAGGACCCTGTAACGGCGTTTTTGAAAGAGCTCTACGTTGAGTTTGATTTTGAGGCAGCTCAGAAGGAGCTGACTCTTGCGGAGGAAGTTGTCGGCAACGATTTCTTCCTCAGTGAATTCAAAGACGAGTTCTTGGATAACGCAAGATATCTCATCAGTGAAGCCTACTGCCGCATTCACCAAAAAATTGATATTGCGTAAGTTTTATATTTCATCGTATCCAATGACCACCCCTGATCAATTTCAATTCAGAAACTTATCTGAGCGACTTAATCTTTCACCAGAAGAAGGCGAGAAGTGGATCGTCAATCTCATTCGTGAGACGAAGATGGGCGCTGATGCGAAGATCGATCTTGGAAAGGTGCGTTCTAGTCGTCTGCTGAACAAGAATGAGCCTAAGCCATGCAAACCTTCTAGAATGTCATCGAAATCAATCGCCCACCTTTACCCGTATACCAGACCGTTATTGAAAAGACTCGACAGTTGGCTGTGCGCACCCAAGCGTTGGGTGTAACTGTGTCTCGAGCCGCTCAACCTCAAGCAGCACCCACCAACAACACAAAACCTGAACCGCAAACCCCGGCCGTTGCAGTAAATTAACTCCATTTTGTGAAGTTCATTGTACTCTCTATGCGTTGTATTATTCCTTTCCAATCGGTATTTATAGTTATGCCCTTGTATGGGCTACCTGCTCTCAATCAAGTGAAATTAAGGTTAATCATGATGCCACACCCGTAAGTTTTAGGGATTCAGTGAACCTTTGTGGCTGTGTTTTAGGCTCCCGAAAATGGAGCTTGATCAATGCTCGTGCTAGCTTTTTTTTACAACAATCATAGTCTCTGTCAATGAATCTTCAAAGAACACTGCATTGCTGAGTACTTTAGCTGTACTCGCGTCAAATCCAGTCAAGCTCATCCACCATCAATACGAGATAACCTACGGCACCAAGGTCCTCATCATTCGGGCTCAACAATTCAAAGCTTACTCAACACTTTGACTTCTGGCCCAGCCGTTGGCGTTGCCCAACGACAGGTATCTGTTTACGACAATAAGATGACGGCAGATCATACCATTACAGGGTCCAAATGACGCCCAACACATGAGGTTTTGCAGGGTTTTGCCTCTCCTATTCCACGTTTCATGTTGTTGATTTTCCAAAATGGAAAAAGAAATTCGATCACAGACTTTATAAAAGGCTTGACAGACGAGCCTACAGACAGCGTCTCTTTTTCTGCCCAGTTTCCCCAGAACCTGCTTCAAAATGCTGTCGATACGATCCCTCATCTCAGCTGCATGTGTTCTCCCGTTTGTCTGCGTCTCTGCAAACAACGGGCAGCCCAGTTATGGAGGCTCGAACTGTGATGTCAGTAAAGCAACAATCTCAGGCCTGCCCGCGTCACTCGCCCAAAATTCGTCGTCTCCATTGTCCCCCTCCTTCATTGCGGTAGCACTAGGAACGCAAAACTATACTTGCAGCGCAGCTGGAAACTACACGTTAGTTGAACGTCCCTTGCAAGTTTTTTCTTTTGGCTGACTAGATTTTCAAGTAACATTGGTGCTGTCGCTGAGCTGTTTGACATCTCGTGCTTCTATGGCCAAAAGTTATTCGATGAATCCCAGGATATTGCAATCCAAGCCTGGAAATACGCTCCGTCAGGCATGACCCCAGCCGAATTTGTGAAGCAAGCTCATGTCTCACAGTGGGTCTTTGGTCCGTATTCTCGGTTTTCAACGTTTGAGCACTGTTTGACGATATGCTCAAGGTCAACATTTCTATGTTCCCAATCCCAATGGCGGCAACACCACGAATCCTGAATGGAACTTTGTCTCTGGAAATCGTTTCAATGGGAATCCAGATGCCTATGTCATTGCTGCCAGATTGGCCTCGGCAGCGGCGCCAACTGGTTCGCAGGATATCGATTGGGTACATCTCAAGAATGTCAAAGGCTCGGCTGCTCAGGAAGTTTATCGCACAGATACCCGTCTTGGGCAGCCACCAGCTTCTGTGGGTGTTCCGATGTCTACGACTCTGCTTGTCACTTTTGCTAACTACAAATTTAGTGCACACCCGGTTCTGCCCCCATCCAAGTTCGATATAGTTCGAAATACTATTTCCTTGGTTCCACACTGCAGTAGTTTTAAACGGATGATCTATACATAAGTACCGGGGGAAAATCAATTTTACCTCTTACTTCCGACATTGTATGATTAATTTCGTAGAGCTCGCTGTTGTATATAGACCCATCAACTTGACACTGTTCTACTCAAACTCGAAGGGATGACATTTCTTCGCGAGATCAGTATGCAAATCCCTCGTGGTGAACCTTTCGAATGACCGCACCCATTGACCCTGTGGGCGCACGTAACGACTTTGCAAATGAATCTGGACCGCACAAGAACACTTCAACATCGCCAGGTGGCATGTTACTCAGAATACCGCCTATATCTGCTTCGTTTATCCTGCCATCATGTTTCGTAACCTGCAGCTCCGAATTGAAAGCAGTCGTCGACGTTGAATAGAGATGGATGGATAGACTGGTTGCATTCTGTAGGTCTAAATTCTGGACAGCGTCGGCGACAAGTGCTAGCATGACATCAGGGTCTCGAGCGGATAATAGAAGAGTTATGTTCCAGGGGAATTCGTTCCCAGAAGCGGCCAAGCGGCTGAGCATGGCAATAAATGGTGTCACACCGATGCCTCCAGCTATCCACAGAAGGCTAGGAGTAGCTGAACTCGATGATGTAACATTTTTTGGAAGGACAAACTCTCCTGTGATTCCGACGAGGTCTACCTTCAACTCCAAACCTCGGACATTGTCAAGCATCTCCGGCTTTCCCTCAGCTAATTTGCGAGCAAGTGAGAATAATGCTCCTGTGACGACACCGCCTGGCTTTTCGCGCATCGTAAGCGAGAAAGATTGAGTAGTCGCCTCATCTGAATCCGAAGCACTCGATACCGTCCATGTTCGTATGAAATCGTCGTTCACTAAACTTGGCCTCGATGGCGACATGTGCTGATATTGCCTAGAGCCAAGAAGTGGCTTGAAGTCGAGAATCGCCGCTTGGCCAGGCAGTATCTGAATTGGGGTAGAAACGTCCCACTCGAATGTGGCTACTGTTGGGCTGTGGAGAGTTATGCGGTTCAAAAGAAGTTTTGGGAGATTTTGTGAAGAAAAGAGAGTCGAAGATTGATCTTCTTCAGCAAGGAGTCGGACTGGGGGGTTGTACGGGCTGAGTTGGATCTTCTGTTCGGAGGTCTCTCTGAGGGGGAAGCCCTGACGTACGTAGGTGAATCCGGTGATGTAGACCTCCGTGATAGTGTCTTGAAACGGCATGACCTTCCTAGAATCGTCACCGTAGAGGTTTTGAGCAGTTCCTGTAATATACAGGATATCTCCAGATAAAAACGACACAAATGTGAGGCCGGCGAGCGGTGTGGCTTCAACATTCCCCAGGGAAGTCAGAATTCGATTGCCTAACAAGCCTCTTTCAGTAATGATCGAAATGTTATTCAGCAAACCTTACATACCTGAGAAGTCAGGTAGCACTACGGTGCGGCCGTCTAATTTGACGCGAATAAATCCAGGGGCTCCTCCTCGATGATTCAACCCTAAATGAGATGGGTACGCTTGGCTCTCGCTTTCCAGGGCGGAGTAGGTTGTACCAAAAAAGACGATGTCGGAGCTGAGAATCAGAGAGATTGCGTCAGGAGGCAGTCGATCGCTGGAGGAGAGCTTAAACTGATCCTCTACAACAACGGGATCAGGCTTTGGAATTGGCTCGAGCTCTCGCAAGGTAATGTATTTTGGACAATTCCTAAGAGATAGAATGAGTGAAAGGCTCTCAATTCGTCAGATAGAAACGTACCCAATGGCTTCATTCACAACCAGCTCTATGTAAGCATCATTCTCGATCAAGTCCAATCTTGAAACTTCGCCAGCAAACTTGTTCCTTCTCCGTGTAGACAACTCCACCCCGACGCCTGCGATTAACATTCCATCACCTTTCCCAATTTGGTGAACATTCTTCAAGAGTGGATCACCTTTTCGGAGGTGAGCGTCGATTGCAAGAGTGTTGTAATGTGGGTGACGGACAAAGCCTCGCCGAGCATCCTTTCCGGTCACAAGAGAACTCCATGGGCGACCAGTCTCATCCAAAGTGCAAATAGGTAAAAACTGAAGTCGAGTAGTGTAGAATTGGCTGTGCTGATCCGGCATCTCTCCAGATATCCAGCTAAAAGCATGCGCTGTAGATGGGATTTTGTCGTATCCAAGTTTCTGTCTAGCGATGCGTTCACCGCGGTGCCAGCCTGTAAGGTTACTCATACTGTATCGATGGTGCAAGTAATGGGTGTTTCAGAAGTAGAATACAAGTCTAAACGCTTATAACTATTCCTGATAAGCTCAGTCAGCAGAATCAAAGGCAGCTGAGCAAAGTGCGAAGAGTGTCATTGAGCTGTCATCGATTAACAATCGTGGGTAATCTTTGAAGCTGCTCGGGATTGGTCAGCGTCCCACATTTAGTAGGGCGGGCATCCGCATCAGTGCATCAAATCATCTTCTGCGCTTACTGTCATATCTCGCAGTGAGAGCTGATTTCTACCTCTCATGGGAGACATTATGTCTGTTTCTAGGTTGTCTTCAATCGCGATGCATCATGCTAAGCCGTTCTCAGGTTCTACAGCTTGAAAATTGTGTGCTCCGTGGAGCAGTCGATGATATCTCGCCCTATGACTAGACATTCGGATCTGAGGAACATCGCTTATATTCTCTACTTATTCCTTGACTATAACTACCTACTTCGTGAGCACAGGTACGTCAAGCCTCTTGCCACAGACGTCGCTTTGGCTTCACCTGATTCTCAAGCTCTGAGGCCTATCTTTCAAGCTATTCAAAGAAAACTGTCACCTGTCGGCGATATCCAGCTCCACTCCATGTCGCGGTATGTCCGCACAGTGGATTTGGCCCACCGTCCATTTAGGAGAGCTATCCTTCTTAGCTGTCAGTCTGAATCGTCCAACAATAGCACATCCCATGATGATAAGCCATTGGTACTCCCGTGTGATCGCTGTTTTTGCTTTTTATTGCTTCAATGGCATACTCGAGTAAAAGGGACAGTTCACACTTTATTACCATATATTGAACTGAACTACAGCCTGTGTTGCGACGTTACTCAAGTATCTGACTAGTCTGACGTTTATTACCTTGCCAACGCTCCGGCCAGAATTTGTCAGCGTCGCCGGCTTGAGCGCCTACTGCACCTAAGGAGAGATGTCCTTATAATGCGTCCAATCTTCTACCTTCTTTTTTCAGAATCCGATGGGCATCGGTAGTACTAAATTCCATGCTATATTACGATCGTCTCAAATCCTGAGCAAAGTGTCGAGCCTCTCTTACTTGAATTTTTATGTGGGTAGACCAACACTCATTTCAGATATTTGGTTCAATACACTTGAACATGCTTCTTACCCCGCATACTGAATACTTCCCGTTCAAGCGTCATATCAGGATCACTTGATGAACTTTACCTTAAGAAATGGAGGAATCAGTTCGGCACTGACGCTGTCAGAGTCCATCAGATCAAAAATAGACCCAAGCTACATAACTTGTGCTTGCGCCTCTACCTGGTTGCTTATCGATTGGGATCTTACCGCACTCATCGGTTTCCACAAGCTTCTCTCGCTTCTTTCACTAAAACTAAGCAATCTCATATATCTCGTACAGACTTGGCAGAGGAACGTGGGACAAGACAATTTGTCTTCTTCTGTTTGCTTCCAATGTTGACTAGCTCAATCGGAGCAGAATATCGTCCAAGAAGGTAAAAATGGGTATGACAAGCCTAGCATGTGGTCGCATCGATGTCGGATCTGCAATGTGGAAATGTTGTATATATGAATACGAACAAGCGTCTGTCGCGTCGAGGAGTGGTCCGACATTCATCTGATCTACCCCGCGGCCGAACTGTATAAGTACTAATCTCTTCCTTCTGGTCGGTTAAGTTCGTCGCTTCTCTCCCTACCACCGTCACGACTGGCATCCGCGTTGCGATGGCCCCCTACTTTATACGAAATCTTATCCCTCGACGAGAGAAGAGGGTAGGCACCACACCTTTGGTTAAGGTGTTGAGGAGCTTGACGTGGATTCAATGGGCTCAATACTTCTCTGGGTAAGTCATTTCTTGATCTTGACCCCAGTGATAACCTCATAGGTCTCTTTGATTTTAGCTGGTTTGCGTGGACCTGTGACGCCATTGATTTCTTCGCCGTCTCTCTTAGCGTTTCAAATCTTCAAACGCAGTTCCACAAGGACACGAAATCCATTGTGAGTTAAGTTTAGGACGTTTTGCATTCAGATTCATACCCCATCTTACAGACTACTGCAATAACTCTAACCCTTTTGTTTCGCTCTCTTGGTGCTGTAAGTGTCTTGCTGTGTGTTTGCTGTCTCTTCGATCTGACCGGGGTATTAGGTCCTTTTCGGTGTCATTTCAGATCGGTATGGACGCAAGTGGCCGCTTGTTGGAAATCTCGTCTTGGTTGCCTGTCTGCAGTTGGGTGGGAGTTTTGTCCAGACGTTTCCTCAATTCTTGGCCCTTCGATCGTTATTTGGGATTGGAATGGGTGGAATTTGGGGTTTAGCTGCATCTACTTCCCTTGAGAACCTTCCCGTCGAAGCTCGTGGGATTGCCAGCGGATTCCTGCAACAAGGCTACGCTTTCGGCTATCTCATTGCCGCTGTCATCAACCTCTACCTAGTTCCATCCAACTCGCACGGATGGAGAAGTTTGTTCTGGATGGCTTCAGGTCTTTCATTTTTGGCAGCGTTCGTTCGAGCGATACTTCCTGAAAGCGAATTCTTCGTGAAAGCCAAACTAGCCGAAAAGGCAGCTGGGGGGCCTCGCAAAAACAAAACAAAGATTTTCCTGCGCGAAACCAAGGTCATGCTCCAGTCTCACTGGAAACTCTGCATCTACGCGGTGCTTCTCATGACCGGTTTGTGTGTTTACTTGTGCCTAAGGGAACTCACTCACGGATATGATAGGTTTCAACTTCCTTTCTCATGGATCCCAGGTAAGAAGCTTTCCACGTGTGCAAGACTGTTAACTTATGTTCCATAGGATCTCTATCCGAAATATCTAACAGAAGGAAAATTACTTTCTTCGCATACAGCAACAGTGGCTACCATTATCGGTAACTGTGTACGTTCGACTGGTTCTCTTCGTTTGAGCTAGGATCTGACCTATATTTGTCACATCAGGGCGCAATCTCGTATGTGGCCTTATCACAGTGCTAAAGCATTGCTGATAATAAAATTATTTTCAGTGGTGGTATTTTTGCTGGGTGGTTAAGTCAGTATATTGGCCGAAGGCTAACCATCATGTCAGTGAAATCATCACTCTATCGGTTCATGACTGATAATCTACTCTTTCCCAGTATCCATGTGCTGTGGATTGGAGGTCGGCAGATCTTGTCATCGCATCTTCGCATTGTGCTCACTCATGATTCCATGAAGCTTTCATCCCTCTTTGGATCCTTCCATCCAAGTTTGGCCCATTAGCAGCCGGCGCGTTTTTCATTCAGTTCGGTGTGCAAGGCGCTTGGGGGGTTGTACGTATTTTAACTGATCCTCTCAAATACAAACTAATCTATGATAAAGATTCCCATTCAACTTGCGGAGATGTCACCACCAGCCTTCAGAGCTACTTTCCCAGGAGTTGCATATCAACTCGGAAACGTAAGTTTGCCATAAAATCTAATTGGATTCTTCTCATTGACCCAAACCTAGATGATTTCGTCTGCGTCAGCCCAAATCGAAGCTAGTAAGTTGGACCTTACGCCCATTGACGTGTATTTATAATGTTTTTGCAGCTGGTGGTGAAAATCTAAGAACCTTCGTCACAAATAACAAGGGCGAAAGAGAAGAAGTGCCGGACTACGCTAAAGTATATTTTCCTATGGCTCGTGCTCTCGATAGAGTGTCTAATTCCTGTTCAGGTTCAGGGTATCTTGATCGGCTGTGTGGCGGCTTTCGTCGTTCTTATTACCATCATCGGACCTGAGTGAGTTCATTCTGCACGTCAACTTTATTTTTGTTGACACCGAGCTAGAAACCATGGCTCGCACTTTGAGAAGCACAAAACAGCTTTCGAAGAAGGCGGAGGTGCTGATGAGGTTGCTCAAGACCCATCAACAATGTCAGAAAAGGGCAATCCCGAGCGATCGTCGTCGACCGGTAGCACTGGTGAGGTGGATAATGACTTACCTGAGAAGGTATGATTTCTGGCGATGCACTGCAATGTATTTTACTATCATTCCATGCTTATTTGAGTATGTATCACTGTACTATTTTTCTTATGATACACAAGCTTCAAGAACAGTTGGACATCTCAAGCTAAAATCAGATATATTTGACGACCAGAGTGCCGTTGGAGTACCTTCAAACCACAAGCCTTATTAACTTCTGTATTAAGCTTCGACTCGATTCGCATTCCGTGAAGAAGATGCAACACTAATAACCCATTCAGAGGTTCTCAGCTGGCTGATCGTTCTGGGGGAAAACGTCGCCCCGTAAACTTTCCGTGCAACAGCCACGGCTAGCCTCAGGTATCTTCAGCCCCAACCATAAGCTAGGAAGGTTTCTGTACTCAGGTGCTTACTCCTGAATTAAACATTTGGCATTTACAACTGGATAAGTTACACCTGTTGTACCCGTTGAAAGCGTGTGTAATGACTCTGGAATTTCTCTTTCAGTTTCCAAGGGTAATTATTCTGCATTGTTTCCCTTGGCGGACCCAAGCGGTACATCTGATAGGCCCGCCTTTGTAGGAATCGCTTCTGTTGTTCATCGTCGTCTAAACTTCGGACTCCAGTGACGACTCCCGGGTGTATTTAAGATCAGTGAGGCAGGACTCTTAGTAAGACAACTGGTCAGAACTCTCGACCACAAGATGCGCGCTTCGAGCTTTGCTTTATCTTTGATTTTGGCGACTTCTGGCATTTTGCCAACTTTAGCAGCAGTTTGTTCGACTACCACGCCAGCAACAGAACAACAACAATCTGTAGCCTTCAAAGCCTTCGCAGACATCTTCCTTGTGCAAAAAAACATCCAGAAGGCATTCGACGACTACATCCCAGAGTAAGAGGGGTTTCAAATAGTTTTATGACGTGAAAGACTCATTAGATATGTTTATGTAGCACTTACATCAATCATAATCCCACCGCGCAATCGGGGAGAGCAAACGCTATAAATGCTTTGAAGCCATTCTGGAGTGGGATTTCAATCACTCCGGCGGCGGTGTTCTCAGGAGGAGGATTTGGCCTCCTCCACTATCGAGTCAAAATGTCTGGAACTGACATGGCGGTCATGGATAGGTACAGGTTGAATGGGACCTGCATTGTCGAGCATTGGGATGTAAATCAGTCAATCACGGGTAGAGAGGCCAACCCGATTGCATTTTTCTGAGAACCACAATATGATTGTAGATTGAGGAGTTCGTGGATAGGGATTTACTTGAATATGCGATGTGGTGGAGTGCAAGCTCTTGTGGGAAACTAAATTAGACTGCCGTGATCTGCCGATTGTCGCGTTGTCAGAAATGCGTTTTGATGTCCACAACTTCCAACATTGAGCTGAACAGGCTCAGGAGACCGCCGCCTCTTAGTTCTGTCAGGTTTTTGACCGAAGACATATCACCTAGAGGCTCGCCGCATGATTCTTCAGATAACTTGGCCTCCAATAATACTGATGACGATGAATCACTCGCCGTTGAACCACTATGGAAGCGAACTCTCTTTCAACTGCTGGAACAGCCCACATCGTCGCCCTCAGCTTTCGTCGTTCACATGTTCACTACCTTCTTGATTATTTTTTCTGCACTTGTCACAATACTAGAGACAGTTCCCACCGTTCATTCCATTTCAGGGAGAGTGTGGTTTGGGCTTGAAACGAGTGTGGTGGCACTATTCACCGTTGAATATGTGGCAAGATGTGTTGCGAGGAGCAATACATGGACAAGTTTACTCTCTTGGATTTTTTGTGAGTTGATTGTTTGGTTCTTTGTCATTCTGGATCTTACAGCTTTTCCAGCCTTTTATGGGGTTATAGATGTGCTCTCCGTTGCGCCCTACTATCTCGAGCTCCTCCTTCTACAAGATACCGTATGTGTCTAACATAATTTATCCGCTTCTCTACCTCATTCAAGAGTAGTCGGTCTATTTTAGATTCTCAATCTTGCGGATGTTTCGACTTCTTCGCGTCTTCCGGCCGTTCCGTTACAATCATACCATCCTTCTGTGGGTATTTCATAAGCTCTGCGGCCTTCAGTTGATATCAATTGTGTAGAACCATCGAAGTCATGTACCTCTCTGTTCGAAGGTCACAACATGCTTTGCTAGCCATTGGGTTCTTTGTGATCATGATCCTGACGATATTCAGCACCCTATTGTACGTCCCACCCATCTCTTGGTTTCATGAGCTAACCCTTCTCAAGGTACTTTGCCGAACGTGGAACATGGGATGAAGTCTTGGGCACATTTGTCAACGTAGATGGCGACCCGTCTCAGTTCTCGGTGAGTATTGGTTGTTGTAGTTGTCATCCAATCTAACCGAACAACTAGTCGATCCCTGCTGCGGCCTGGTTTGTGCTCGTCAGTGAGTACCGTTGACGGAATGCTTTGATTTTGTTATTCATCATCATCAGCAATATCTACCGTTGGCTATGGAGAAATTACGCCTCGATCGTTCTTAGGTCGACTGATCACTTTGCCAATCTTAGTGTGCGGCTTGCTCCTCATTACCCTGCCCAGTTTCGTTCTTGGCCGTGAATTCAGTGATGTATGGGAGATAATGAGTAAAGACTCGGTACGTACAGCGTTGTAGTATGGTCAGAGTTTGCTAAATTATTTTTAAGGCCCTAGACCAGTCTGCTCGCAGTCTGTCCTCACCTCGGGCTCCTTACTCGGCTGTGCACTCAGCAAGACGGCCCGATACACCCCGAACTCCGTCACGTGATTTATCAAATCTGAAGCTAGCTCAAAATCAGACTGAACTGAGCAAACAGATTCACGAACTTTCAGCAACAGTAGAAATGCAGGCGAAACTCTTGCAACGGCTCATCAAGAAGCTGGATCAGGGCGCTGAATAACGCTTCAGACTGACCACGAGCCCCAACATATAAAACAGGTCAAATAACGAGGCCCACCCAACCCGTACACGAAGCTACCTAAGGCTTGGGGCTAATCGAAAGACTGTACTACAAAATATATCATAATACTCAGATTTGTGGATCATATATAAAGTGGGTGAAAACTAGTATACACTCGACTGTTCCTGATAGTGAGATCCTCGCTCAGATGCCTACACTTCCGCTCTGCCCGGCTTTCTGCCTTGCCAATAACGCCTGTTGTTCGCCATCGGCGATCCGGTTTGTTGCACATCTCTGCGTTGTTCAATAAATACCGGGTACCAACCGATAGCGGACCTTTCTCGCCCATTGCTCCCAGTCATCTCCGAACCTCTGCCTAAGGAGTCGCTCCTCGCTTGGGATTCTGAGGAGAAGACTTAAAATGACAGCCACTGCTATCATCGTCCAAATCACGGCCCAAACTAAGCCCATGGTTGTCTCCAGTACGATTCCACTCTCCTTGGTCCAACTACCATCCGCCAGGAAAGCGTTGATAAATGCACCGATTATGGAAAGAACCAATCCACTATAACTGGGGTGTCTGATAATGGAGTAGGGGCCAGATACGACGAGCGAGTGGTCCCGAAAGAGTGCAAGCTCGAAGGTAAAGTATTTTCCGAGGGTACGATAAGAGTGAAGGCGGAGGATAGTTCCAAGGAATGTCATGGTATTTCCAACGAGGAACAGGTAGGTTACTTGTCCTACACGGTCGATCCGGGCTTGGTCAGCGTGTAAGTGGTGACCGAGGAATCTCGCAACTTGCGTTGCGGGGTAATATGAGGTAATAATGATTATTATTTCAACAGCCCCTGCTACCCAGTACATCCACTGGGAACAACCATCAGATTTCTGTTCGACGCATCGACGAGTGTGAGTGCTTACCCTCAGTAAGATGCATGGTCCCGCTAAACTTTTCAGAAAGCGCTCTCTCCAGTCAGGAATAATATGTTGCTCTTTAGGGAGCTCCCCATTGGGAGGCGTCGCGCTGAGAGACATCCAAAGAGCATCGGCAACGATCAGAGGGACTTTGGCGAGCGTCATTGATGTACGGTGGGATTAGTAGGGTGTGTAAAGAATATCCCTTGGGGCTATTGAAAGATTCAGGGAACAGGAGTCGATTTTGGGTACCCTTTTTCTCCTTTTTTATGTTCTACCTCGTGGACGAAATGGTTTCAAACTCTCTTGCAGCCATATGCACCCTCACCCGTCTAACAACTCCGAAAACGCTCTGTATACCAAGTGGGCGAGGTTTCCGACGAATTTTGGTGACGGAAAGTACCCCTGAAAGGGCATCTACAATTCCATTGAGACTGTCTGATGTGTTCAATTGGCTATCGATCGGCTGAATACACCCAAAGGTATCTCGTTTTCGCCGACAGGGTGCTATCATAACTCAACATTCCTTGTGAAGTGACGAACATTCGAATCTCGTCATCGAATCCCGAGTCCTCTTCTTATATTGACACCATGGGTTTCGCCGAACCTCCATTTAGCTTCAGAGTTAGTATATCTGCTGTGGGCAGTACGCGTATCAAGACGCGAAGGTGGTGCCAAGGCCCTTGCCGAAGATGTATGATCACCAGTACCGCTTCCCCATTCACTAATCGATAATAATGCATGTCACACTTTTCATCTCTGTGTATCAATGTGAGAAGTTTCAAGATGATGAATTCCCTATCTCGCTAAAGTCGCAAACTGCTACACCAGCACTTCTGCGCCATGATAGGTCGTACTTAGAAGTTGGTGAAAGATCGGCGGCCCAAGCGTAATTCACACGGTGACACATATGTCCCGAGCATTTGGAGGGTTCTCGCGTTGAGATACACTCCAAGCACGTACAACTACGGCGGTATCTCAGCAAGGAGTTGAACACTCTCGCGAAGTTCTCAGGGCGTACTGAAGGAACATAAAAAGGGTTTGCACGTCGGCGGGTATACCTGGTAAAGCAGATATTCTATAAGCCCCATCCTTCTGCCAAGATGAGCTACATGAGGCCTATCAAATGTTTTCTTTGGTGGAGGAAAAATAATACCTGGTCATATTTCTTGTTTGAAATTCAGTTTTGACATGCGGGAATCATGACCATGCCGCAGCTCTTCTCTCTACAGCCTGCCGCTACATGAATTTGCAGTCTGATCTTCAGATATTGCATTGAACAGTATTGCTTGCCAATGCCCTGTCTTGACCTCACAGGCAAGACGGATCAGACCGATTCAGACGGCCGGCAACAGCGGCGATCAAGCACCCGGTAACAAGGGGTTAAATTGACACCCTTGTAATTTATTTGTTGTTACTCAAGGCTCATTATCGAAACGAGGAAATGTGCTCTTCCTTACGTAGCTCAGAGAAGCTCTAAAGTTTACTGTCAAATCTCTCTTCATCTCTGTTGAGCAGTCTTTCTCTTTGGGCCTTTGGCTGAACGTGGCCAAATTTGAAATGCTTTCAACCACGGTCACCTGACTGGCGCTGTATTTAACTCGCCATGATGGTTATCTGTCATCACCTTTCCATCTTCTCCTCACTAGAAACGTATCCGTTTTTACTGGGGCTCAGTATGGATCACGACCCAGCTACAGACAATCCAAATGATTCTACTCTAACTAATATGCACGTTACACGGGGTTATCAACAGGAAATGCTACAAGACAGCCTTCGTAGAAACATCATTATCGCTTTAGATACAGGTTCCGGAAAGACTCACATCGCTGTTCTTCGCCTCAAGCACGAGATAGAACGGAATGCGACCAAGGTATTTTCTTGCTGTTGTTTATAAATCACTAATCTTAGGTTTACATGCGTCTAGCGATCCTGGTTCATTGCTCCGACTGTTGCGCTTTGCGAGCAACAGAAGAACGTCATCGAGAAATCAATTCCAGTTCCGGTGGGCATAGTCTCTGGCGCAAATGAGCCTGACCAGTGGAAAGATGCGGCCCTTTGGGAACGCGTCCTTCGAAGCCATCGAATTATCGTGTCCACCCCACAAGTTCTTCTAGATGCTCTCCGACATGGATATGCGTCCCTTGGCAAAGATATCAGTCTTATCGTTTTTGATGAAGCTCACCATGCAGTCGACAAACACCCCTACAACCGGATTATGAAAGAGTTTTACTTCCACCTTGCTATTCGTGACTTGGAAGGCGACGATGCAGAAATTCGTCCAATGATTTTAGGACTGACAGCAAGTCCCATATATGGCGGTAATGCCTCTAAAGCCTTTGAGTAAGTGGTGTATAGTTTGGAAACTACTACTCAATGAAAATTCAGGACTATTGAGGCGAATCTCGACTGCGTGATTCGGGCGCCCCGTTTGTATAAATCGGAGCTATCCCAATACGTGCATCGGCCCAAGTTTAAACATCTGATGTACCAACCTCAAGTCGATTCTTACTTCGCCTCTTCCAATATTGTCTCTCTGTCAAACATCATCAAAAGGCTCAAGATTGATGATGACCCGTCTGTTAAAGATCTTCGCTCCAAGTTGGCGAATATGACGCAGGGATCGCCCGACTGGCGCAAGTACGACCAAAAGTTGTCAAGAATCATTAATCGTGGTGGCTCCTTTGTTCAAAAGGGCTTGAACGACTTTGAGAGGGCAGCTATTGATATTTGTAGCGATCTTGGTGTGTGGGCCGCTGACTGGTTCGTTTATCAAGTTGTCGAACGCGCCAAGCAGGCCTCCAACCCGTACAACAACATCATGGTCTCTTGGCGTCTCTCGGAGAAGTCGTACCTCCTTGAAATTCTCAATGAGATCACCCTCTGCCCCGTCTCCTTCTACCCCGAGGATATCAGCGACGACTCATCTGATAAGATTAACGTCCTTATTGATTGCTTATTGCAGGAGAAGGAGGAAACGGAGGCGGACAACGACTTTTACAGCACCATCATTTTTGTTCAACGACGGGACGCCGTTCTGGCTCTAGCCGAAGTTCTCAAACATCATCCTCGTACGAAAGACGTGTTCAATATCGGGATTCTTCTAGGAACGTCGGACAGTTCGCATCGTCACTCCATGATGGATATCACTCGTAGTTTGGTCAAAGAATCGCAGGACGATACGATCACGCAGTTTAGGGAAGGAGAGAAGAATTTAATCGTGTCTACGTCTGTCGCAGAAGAAGGTATTGACATCCAAGCGTGTGGAAGTGTCATTCGATGGGATCCCCCTCCCAACATGGCGAGCTGGGCTCAGAGTCGTGGACGAGCAAGAAAGCGGAAGAGTACATTTACGCTCCTGTTTAAGGCGGGGGGCGAGGAGCAAAATGCTGTGGATAAGTGGGAAACCCTCGAACGACAGATGTTAGCATTGATTCATGACCCAAGCCGTGAGCTCGACGCCGCAGTTGACGATCTTGTTACGGACGACATGGACGTCGACGTCGACGAGGATGGGAGAGAATTTATCTACGAAATTGAGTCCACGGGGTACGTCCTTCATTTGCTTAGAAAATCTGCGACTCTGACGTCTAGCGGTAGAGCCAAACAAACACTTCATTCTGTCATTTCACATCTCACATCTTTCTGTTCGATCATTCCCGAATCTTCACATGCAGACAATCAACCTTTCTTCGAACGCGACCCACCAGAGTATCCAGACGGCTGGCACCTGCGCCCCACAACGCAAGAGCTTTACTTGGGACCGTTCGGATCAACTGTAACGTTGCCTCGCTCACTTCCCATCCCAAAACGACAGTTCCAAGTCGAGAGGCAATTTGCAACGGTCGTATCTGCGCACCGACATGCTGCTTTTAAAGCCTATGTTGAGTTGCATAAACAGGGCTTACTTAACGACCATCTTCTTCCTATCACGCATATCCTCGAACCTGAGCTTGAGGAGGAAGTGAAGGCATTACTTGCCGATGTTGAGAAAAGAGAGGGTATGGCAAAGGTTTCGATCGGGATTGATCCTTGGAGGGCCGAAGAAAATCAGATGGATCAGTCTTCATGGTTTAGCTCGGTCCTCACCCTTGAAGGGCTTCCTCCGCTTTTATTGTTCACGAAGACGGAAATGGTCCAGCTTGACTCTAGCCAGGGTCCTAAACTTTACCGTCGTGACCGTCCAGTCGTTCGTGCCTCTATACAGCCAGGTTCCTCGATCTCAGATGATGACCAAATGATTTCCGACGCTCGACGATTCACAAGAATGATCTTTTGGGGTCTGAACAACACACGAATGGAATGGGACAACCTCGATTTCGCCTACCTTGTTCTCCCTTCGGGCGGCGCAGATACTACTTGGTCTGCCCGCCGCCAATGGCTGGAGTCGAAATCTGGTAGTGATGATTCTCATTTAATGGCAAAGGCAGATCAATTTGCTCAGGAGTTCGGATGTGTCAACGATGTTACTCTTATCCAAAGGCAAATTGGACAAGGGCGTCCTTTCAAATTTACGGGTTGGCGCCACGAACCACTAAACGAGGAAGAAGAAGGCAGACTTCGAGAACGTTACGACCGATTCCGCGACGGGATTGACATCGTTTATCCTCTCGTTGAGGTTCGAGCATACCCACCACGTACCAACTTTTTGGTACCATTTACGAAGGTTGCTTCCCAAGTATCCGAAGACACTCAGGAAGCCTCTCCTATCCATCTCCTCCCACAACATACTGGTATCATCCTCCTTTCTCCGGATGAAACCGAATATTCGTTTCTCCTTCCGTCCATCATGAGATTCCTCATGCTCATTTCCACTGCTAAATCACTTAGAAATACTCTTTTTGTCTCATCCCCCATCTACGCTATTCCGCTCCCACTCCTTGTTAGTGCGATCACGGCGTCTTCTGCTGGCGAACAATCTAACTATCAGAGGCTTGAAACTCTGGGAGATGCCGTCCTCAAATTCACGGTGGCCATTCAGCTCTTCGCTGAATATCCGATGTGGCCAGAAGGATATTTAACAAAGAGGAAGGATCACGCCGTTTCCAACGTGCGGCTTGCGAAGGAAGATATCAGAATAAAACTCTATCGCTGGATTATACGGGGTACGAGGTCTCTTCTTTCTCTTTCCCGACGTCTACCTTTCTGACAGTAAACAGAGTCTATGCTAGGAAAAAAGTGGAAGCCCCATTACTTTAGTGCGATTGCCACGCCAGAGACTCCAAGAACAACTACGGCCGCGGCCGTGGCGCCGATTGACGAGGCGTCTCAGGCACCCAAATCATTGCAAGATGATGCAATCGAGACAGACGATCGTCGAATTCAAGGCACGTCAAAACCATCCACTTCACCACACAAAAAGAAGAAATCGAAGAAAAGCTCTAAACAGCTTTCGACCAAAAGTAAGAAGCCGTGCTCTTGTAATCTGTCGTACTAATACACTTCAAAGTTCTTGCGGATGTTGTCGAGTCTGTTATTGGAGCCGCTTTTCTTCACGGCGGGCTTGATCTCGGTTACGAGGCTGTGAAGTTTTTCGACCTCGGACTCAAGTGGAAAACAATTTCAGAGCGTATTATTCAAGTTCGCACTCGAAGCGATACGATAATGGCTGAAAAGGATCCCGCAACTATTTCATTCCCACCCCAGCTTGGTGATGTGGAGAAGATGATTGGTTACACGTTCACCCGCAAGATATTCTTGATCGAGGCCCTCACACATGCAAGCTACCAGAACGACAGTACTCGTACACCATCCTACGAACGGGTCGAATTTCTAGGTGATGCGATCCTTGATCTCATTGTCAACGACTACCTTTTTCATGCTCCTGGAAAAAATTACTCGCCTGGCCACATATTCCTTCGAAAATGTGCCGTTGTCAATGCTCATTTTCTCAGCTACATTTGTCTTAGTGCCTTTACGAAAATTGACAAGACCATGCCAAGACCCATGCCGGGACACTCACACACGATCGAGGAAACCACGGAATCGCAGAACATCTACCTATTCCAGTGTCTCTTGCATAGCTCCCCAAAAGTCCTGGACGATCAGCGCAATACTTTCGCGAGATATCTTCTGAGGAAACCGGAGATTGAAGAGGCTTTAAATGAGAGTGGCATATTCCCATGGGCGTCGTTGACGAGACTACAGGCACCCAAATTTCTCAGTGATATGGTTGAAAGTGTCATCGGAGCCGTCTACCTTGACTCTGGTGGTTCTTTTGACATCGTCACAAATGTTCTAGAAACCCTGGGTATCATGAAGATTCTTAAACACATTGTTATCGACGATGTGGACGTGCTGCATCCAGTTTCTCGATTGTCGCTCTGGTCACAGAAACACGAGAAGAAGATCGAATACGATTCCGGGAAGGAGAGTGGCAAGGTTTTCTGTCGAATTCTAGTTGACGGCGAAGAAGTTCAAGGGTCTAAAGTGTCAGATGAGTTTAGAGGAAAAGCAAGTCAGGATGAGGTCAGATTTGCGGCTGCAGAAGTTGCGATCAAGGCACTTCGCCTAAGAGATGTTGGGGTGGGATTTGAGTTGTTGAAGAAAAAGAAGCCTGCTAGGCGAAAAAAGAGGAGTAAAGATATCGTAGAGTGATTATGCATATGTCGCATAATTTGCATTTCAGCCCCCAAGCCAAATTTTACACATCTACTTTAACTGATCAACTACCAGTTCAAGAATTTCTCGTACAGTTTTCCTCGTATTTTTCACGTCCTTCGCAATACTTTGCCATAGAGGAGAGTGATGAGGATCCGCCGCAACACATTTTATCCGGACGGCCTCTCTGTGTTCTTCTGTGCCATGCTGTTTCTCGAATTTCAGCCACCAGGCCCAAATATCTCCTAAATCAGGATCTGTTGCTGTTGCTCTCCCAAACCAATCCCTCGCGCGTTCAATAGCTCGGTCCGCCCATAGAACTCGGGCGACTGTACAGACGACCAGTGGATGGTCTTTAGTTTTCCTGAGAGCGTCGACGGATTTTGTTTTTCTGGAAGCTCTCGGTTCAGCCCACAGTGCTAGCGACCATAGAACACCGGAGGCAGGGCATTCTTGGAGAGCGCGAGAAAGCATGGCTTTGGCTTGGACAGCACCCCCAGAGCGTTCTTCGACGCCAACTGATTCTGCCCACAGAAGCTCGTTCGCGGGATTGACGAGGCGGGCTTTCTCCAGCAAGGCACGAGCTTTGATACTCTTCCCGTCGGCTTCTTCGAGTCCGCTAGCCAATGTCCACAATGTGGGTTCCTTGGCGCAAGATTTCAGACCTGCAGCGAACGAAGCTCGAGCAGCAAGAATGCGATGTTGGTCTTGGTGAATTTGGCCTTGAATCATGTACAGCTTGGCGAATTTTGGGAATTTCTTGATGGCCTGCTCCAGAGTCTGTAAAGCAGCATCGAGTTGACCTTGTTGGCGTTCGAAAACGGCCGATTTCATCCAAATCTAAGAAAAGGATAAGATAAAGTAAGAGAATACTATGGATAACTGTGGGACTTACTCGTTCCGTATCAGCAACTGTCCTAGCCCTGATCAACAACTCTCTGGCAACAGCGAATTCTCCGTTCTCGGCCTCCAGTTTGACAGCGGCCAGCCAAATTTGTTCACTTTCGGGATTGGCAATGAAAGCTCTTTCTAAGACTTCCCTGGCAGCAGGAACGTCTCCAGCTAACCACTTCTCTTTGGCGGCCATCAACCATAACACCTCCGCTTGAGGGCAATGTACAACTGCCCGACTCAGGATCGCATCAAGACTATCTCGAGTCCCATGAACCTTCTCCAGTTCTGCAGCGCGTCGCCAAAGGTTCTTTCGGTCTGGGAACACCTTGAGGGCATAGGCAAGGATGGCACGAGCCGAACCAACTTTTCCTCGAGCGTCGGCGTTCTCTGCATCACCCAACCAAGTATCATACCGATCTTCCTCTTCGATTTCCATCGCAACCGTGGCTTTGATAATGGCTTCACAAGTACGAACGCTTCCTTCTTCCTCGCACTTCTCTGCTTCCTTGAGCCATTGATCGCGGGTAAGGAGAACCTGATGACGTCGAAGATCGTGGACAGCAGCTTCAATGGTTTTATCGACCTTTTCCAGTTCTTTTTCGCGTTGATCCGCAGGCTTGGAGTTGGCCTGTTGCTCAAGAAGGCGTCCAGCAGCTATCCAGATTTCGTGTGATGTTGGGACTGACTTGCGGGCTTTGTTGAGCACGGCTCTTGCATTATCTGGCGTTTCGAGGCGAGCGAGAGCGAGCCAAAGTTCAACGGAAAGTGGAATAACTTCCACCGCACGTGCCAGGAGGATGCGAGCATCGACAGCAGATGACTCGAGGTTGACTGTCTCCTTCCAGAGTCGAACTGAATTGGGTATATTTTCGAGCGCTAACAAAGAAAAATTAGGCACTTTTTGGCTTGCAAGAATTTTCAAGATCATGCCTTTGCGAAACACGCGTTTCTTAGCTTTCACGTCACTTTCCAGATCCGCTGCAGCAAGCCAAACCTTGACACTCTGGCCTACATGCTGAACGGCGTTGGCAAGAACGACCTTTGCGTCGTCGTTATTCTACACTCTTCATGTTAATGTCGAGGCAATCAAAATACTTAAATGCAACTTACGTGCAGCCGGGCAGCCTCAAGCCAAACGTCTTCATTCTTAGGACAATTTTCACAGCCTTGTTTGATGAGTTTACGCGCTGCAACCATTTTACCGGCATGTTCTTCGAGACAAGCGGCTGCGATCCATCCTGGAGCATGTTTGGGGTTTGACTTAATGAGAGAGTCGAAGAGGAGGCGAGCTCGTTTAATATCGCCGATTTCTGCATCCGATTTGATTATGACGCTGTCGAGGGATGTGAGGTAGCCTTTCGGGTCAACGGACGTTGACGTTCCTGAGGATGCAATACCAGCTGAAGTCTAAGAATGGTTCGTCAGCTGTTTTAGAATGTCAAAGTAGCAGTACACTCACTTGATCCAGCTTCAGAGACAGAATTTTGTCGCGAGCTTGACCGATTTCGACGAAGTTAGTCAGGCTTCCAGAATCAGTTGATGTACCAAAGCCGCCATTCTGCCCAAAAGGTTAGTTACAAGTGACTCAGGGGGCTTGGTACGAAGACGTACTTGCTCCCTCGTATCTAACGAGTTTTCGTATTCATTCTTACTGCGATCACCGACGAGAACGCTGTCTGGGACAACATATGTTCTCTCTTCCCGCCTCCTCTTCTTCCTAGTGAGATTTCCAACTTCGGGTATACTCTCCCACTCGGTATCCGTTACAGCTGAGAGACCTCTCTTCAAATCGGCGAATTGTTGTTGGATTTTAGGCCGCTCTGCTCGCACTTTTGCCATTTCTTCTTGCTCTTGGGCTTCTCTGAAAACATAAAAGACGATGAAATGAGGTGAACTGAGAAAACGAACGAATACTAACCAGGCCACACACCTCCGAGCCTTCCTTCGTGAATCCATAGCTTGGTCAACCTTGTCGTATATCTTGTCGGCCTCTTCGTCATCGGCTTCGTACGTTGTACCTGCAAAAAGGCCATACTCGTTGTCAGGATCCTGAAATTGGTCTGGGTCGACTTCTTGTTCCTCTCCACGCTTAGCCTGCGCTTCGCTAGAGTTCAAGTCAATTTCTGGCGGAAGAAACGGTGGGAATAACATACGCTACTACTTCAGCGGACGGCCCTTCTCGAGCAGGACCGATATCTGACCGCGTAGTGAATCCAGAAGCGCTGTGAAAACGAGATTGAGTCTCAAGATTATGCAAGTGAACACAACTTACCCTCGTCCTAAACCAGCAACATAGGACGCCGGTGCTGGCATCGACAAGAAAGCCAGCTTGTTAGATTTGCCAGACGCCATAATTGATACCTTGAGGTCAGAAAAACGTAGCCTTCAACGACGGTCAAGTAGCTGTGCTAGTCGTTGCACGCAGGGATCAAAATGAGTCACGGTGTGACTTTACAATGGCGTGACTCGAACACGAACGCAAACGTGCACTGAAACGACGATGACCGCCATCACCAAAAACTTGCCCTGGTTCATTAGAGACCTTGGAATTTCAATTGTAGGAGAGGTATTTTTAAGCGCTGTTTTCCTCGCTTTTCCAATTAACACCGCTCATAGGAATGTTACAAGTCTCTTGTGGAAAATCTGAATGTCGGCGATGTTAAATGCCTCAAATATTCGCTCTCTAAAGGGCTCGGGATCGGTATTGTACTCGGCGGGTCTATCATGAAAGTGCCCCAAATTTTACTTAGTAAGTCTTCTCTGACTTTTCTGCAAACTGGATGTTTATCTCGGCATTATAGTCACCAACGCACGGTCGGCGCACGGACTTTCTCTGCCAGCGTATGTTCTCGAAACACTTTCGTACGCCATCACCCTGGCGTACTCATTCCGCCACGACTTCCCATTCTCAACATATGGCGAAAATCTCTTCTTGACGCTTCAAAACACCTTCATTACACTTCTCATCATCTACTACGCACCTTCTCGACAACTTACCGGAAGTGGTAAAACCCAAAAGCTCGTGGTAGCAACCACCCTTACCTGTGCTATGGCCTTTGCCCTCCATAGTGTACCAATTGAGACCTTGGCATTGTTGCAAATGACTACATTGCCTCTCTCGTTATTTTCCAAACTCCCTCAAATCCGTCAAAACCTCCGCTCTCAATCAACAGGTCAACTCTCGGCGTTTGCTGTAATCAGCCAGATTGCCGGCTGCCTCGCCCGTCTCTTCACTACTGCCACAGAAGTAGGTGATGCCCTTGTGTCAGCCGGATTTGCTTTGGCTCTATTCCTCAATATCATCCTTGGGGCACAACTATGGATGTACTGGGGACAAGGTGCCGATTTGAAAGACGAGATTGAGTTGAAGCAGCGCGACTCTCATGTCGACGACAAACCCGTTAACGATGTGCCAGTCTGGCAGTCTCAGGCCTCGTCTTCGACAATATACTCGCCGACCGCAACGAGGTTATCCTCTGCGCCTCCCACTCACCGCGTAGCAACTCCGCCGGCTGCAGGAGGAAGGAAATGGGCAAGGAAGGTGGATTAATACATATCTGCGTTTTCTACATCGTGTATTCATAATGAGCCCATCGATTATATTAGATGCGGGTTACTGATGCTTTTGATCTCGTTTAAGAGCACAGTCAGTCTGGATCCGTGGCTTAATCCTTTTTCTCGCTGTTGCTGTCTTACTACCAATTCCTCATTTCAGGGCGCATTATCTATGGACACTCATGAAGAAGCAAAACAGGGATCAATCATGCTTACAACATCAAGAATGGTCATGCTGCTCATGATCAACTTTACTCATTTTATCAATTGGACCACACAAATACCACATGAACATGCCAAAACTCAATTCTATACCCAATTCCATTGGGTTAAATACTACTCTATCAGCGGGAAGTACGGCGTCAAGTCCGTCACAACAAGCACTTTCCGGCCGATAACACTACACCGAGCAACTCGATGCGGGAAGCTTTCACTCACGACTCCCTCTTATCTGTCATCTCCTAGTTTTCAATAAAGCAGCCAAATATTAACTTCCAAAATGCCAAATCCATCGTCTCCCTTCGTTACTATCGATGGACTCAGCAATATGCGAGATATCGGCGGTTGGGCCATCACGGTAGACAAAAACTCGACGCCAACGACTCAAGTCCGCAAAGCCATTCTATACCGGGGTGAAGACACATCGACCATCAGTGATAAAGGGGTCGCTAAGTTGCACGAACTTGGCATTAGTATTATATTCGACATTCGTTCACAACAACAAATCGACCGCGTTGGAGGACCCAGAGAGTTGGAGGGGATTCGGCGTGTCTGGATCCCTGTATTTGGTCAAGAGGAGTACACGCCAGAGAAGGCGGGTCTTAGGTATCAGCAATATGCAGGTGACGGAACGGATGTGAGTGTAGAATCCACCTGATCCACTTTCGCCCGCGACTTAGTCTCTCTATTTTCATTTTCGACATGGCATTGTTTAGGGCATTGTGCAAGCTTTCACGGAAATCCTAGTCCATGGCGGCCCAACTACGTTTCGCACCATCATGCTACACTTGGCATCTCTTCCTCCCAATACCTCAAGTCGTACGAGCGCTACTGCACCTACAGCTTGTATGATGCACTGCACCACAGGCAACAACCGCTCGGGAGTTTTCATTGGAGTTCTGCTCAGCTTACTTGGTCTCAGTCCTGCTAGTATCGCAGCTGAATACTCACTCTCGAACGAAGGATTAGCTCCTACACGCCACAGTGCCGTCGCCCGCCTGATTAAAAACCCTGTTTTTGCGGCAGCCTATGGCGACGAAGCCAAGGCAAGGGCGGAACGGATGGTGGGTGCAAGGCCAGAGAGCATGATCGCTATGCTTAAAATGGTGGAACAGAAATGGGGTAGTGCCCAGAATTATTTCAGAGAAGTTTGTGGGCTTTCTCAAGATGAGATAAAACGTGTGAGAGAGTGCTTAACGGACAAGATAGTGGATTCTTCCAAATCGAGATAGGTACATCGTTACGTCGTATAAGGTGGCCAATAATTTCGACTAAGTGTGTGACTTTGAACCAACTCACGAGAGACTTGTATTCTTTGAGATACGCTGTTGTTTGATATACACTGTTCTTTATTGTACAATTAGGTTTGCTAGCGTACTCGAGATACGATCCCATCATTTTGCCTTGCCCACCTATCCATTACGAAAATGAAATTGTGCTACCCGCTCGATAATTATGCACGTATTTGAGCGCCTTTACTACTTCAGACTTGCTCTATCTTCGTCTTCGTGACTATCTTCGCTATCTCGGTGCGCCAGAGGACCGTTGGAGGGGCGATTATTATTAAAGAATAGATTATCCATGTCCTCGAGAGCGATGCCCTTGGTTTCAGGATATAGGAAGAAAACGATCTGTTACCAAATCAGATGCGTGGTTGACGGGTAGAAAATGCAATACGTACGATCCCTGCGACAATATTGAAGGACATAAAGATAAAGTAGGTCTTGGATCCAATGTTTTGAATCCCTATCGGCCAAACTTGAGCGACTATAATCGAGCCAATGGCTCCGCCCGACGCTGCAAAGTTGACACCACGGGCACGGTATTTGGTGGGAAAGATCTCAGCACTATAAACCCATGGAGCTGGTCCCAAGCTGACAGAGTAGCCGAAAGTGTAGAAGAAAATGAAGACGATGCAAGCATAGTCGGCGGCACGGTTGACGTTGTCTGGGTATACCTGAGGTAGGGCCCCATTTATCTTTTGAATCAAGTCAGTCAGATGAGAGATGCGAGAGAAAGATCAGTAAGAAACGTACCAACAACGAGAATGTCATAAGCACAATACCTCCAAGAAGGGTCACGCGCCTTCCCAGTTTATCAATGACAAGCATATCAAAAATTGTGCAACCGATTTTAAGGGTACTCTCGACGCCACCGACCAATAAGGTAAATCTGTGCTCAATACCGAGATCTTCGAAGATCGTTGGAAGATAGTATTTGATTGCGGTGTTTCCGCACATCTGTGCCATGAAATGCAGCAAGCTGGCTCGCCAGAGTCTCCGGAAAAGAGAGCGGTCAGTGAAGAGGATCGTCCACCCGAAGAATCCCGAAGGACTTTGGTGAATTGCGACGTCAGATTTAATTCGATCATATTCCTGAGTCACGATTGGGTCTGAAGTAGATGTGGCGCCACGCAGGTACATCAGACTGGATAGGGCTTGCTCATGGCGGCCCTTCTGTACCAACCAGCGAGGTCTGAAAGTTTAAATAGGAATATTAAAGGACATAAGTACAAAAGTTAGATGGTTTGAGATAAAACTTACGTCTCTGGGCAGAACGGTAGTCCAACGAAGAGAATTGTTGCAGGAATAAACTGAACAGCAATAGAAAGCCTCCAGCCAAGATAGATGCCACGCGCTGTGTCCCAGAAGGTGAAGGCATACCCTATCCTGCAGTCACATGAGCGACATATGTCAACTGATAAGAAAATGTCAACCTACCAGAACGCTGCGGCGAGACCACCTATCATGCCGACATGGTTCAATACCACGTAACGCCCTCTCTGTTTCGCTGGGGAAATTTCACTAAGAAACTTTAATGAAGCTTGAAAATAAAAGCACGAAAGTCGCGAGATTTACCTCTGATACAGAGGTACTGACGAAGAAACAATTGCTAGACCGAGACCACAAACGATACGGCCGATGATCATACTGTGGTACAACCTCAGCTTGTAGAAAAATCATAATAATGCGGGCTTTGAAACTCCACTTACGTTGCCATGACTTTAGACCGCCCTCCGCCAGAGGCAGCCTCAATAGCAGCACCTATGCAGGTGACCAAAGTTCCACTGAAGACTGCCCATCTTCGCCCAAGGTAGTCAGTCGCGGGTTGAGCCAGAAAAATATAACTAATCCAGGTGCCAAGGTAATAGATGGCGGTGATAAGCCCTTTATCGGAAGCTGTCGGACGATGGATCGCTTTTATGAAGCCTGGGTGCACATATACAGTGGCGAGGATGCCTATATTATAACTATGCGAACTTCAAGTTAGCATGTACCGTGAGGTTCTGAGCTGCAGTTACGCACCCCCATATGAATGATGCGAGCGCGAAAAAGATACAAATTACGTGCAGTCGTACAACAGCCTTGAACGGGAGTGTCAGTTCACCCATTGTGCTTAATCTTCCAACCGAAGACGCAGGGCTGCTCTACTCTCAGATAGACAAGGGATGTACGATTCAGAGGTTGGTTATGTGGGTGAAGAGAAAGAGAGAGGATGACTAACGTTCAAAGTATGAAACGACATTTGTTAGTTTTATCTCTGTGGAAAGCCAAGTGTGAAGCCTCCGAAGACAGAGTGAGGGTAAGTCTTGACAGCCCTTGAATTGGTTGACTTTGGTGGGATGGTCCTCAGGTCCGCGTGTAAAGGTGGCGTAAGTTCCAATTTTAGCACAGTCTAGCCACAAATATCAGCTATCTCAAGCGCATCTCAAAGGTTTAAATGAAACCGATCGCTTGGCAAAAGCAGCATGTCGTAGCTTGATTACAGTTAGGAGATACGACAAGATAGACTGGACCAGTTGAAAATCGAAAATCACAGGCACATCATATTTGTGATTATCTCGAAAATGAAGAGCCGAATACACTATTTGCAGGTTTCAACTTTGAGCGCATGAGATAGCTGGAGACGCAAAGTTCAGCAGTAAGCTAAACAATAGCCATTCAAACCGAGGTTTGTGAGCTGAATATGAATCAGATGCCGCTCCATTAAAGAGCAGCGGGTGCCGCCCTGTGGTTGTTCAAAAGTGATATTCAATCGTTTCGACGGCCGACAGATACATAGACGCTGTTCCTGAACCTTCCCAGGACCACTAAATGAGGCATGAGCTCTGACTCTGGAAAAGCATCCAGGACCAGGTGTCCTTATTTTGGTGATTTGACTTATATCATAAAATGTGAAGAAGTTAACTGCTAACTGCATCTCAATTGATTTGAGAAGTAGACTATAAATGACAACTACCAGGAGAGCAAGAAAAGGTCACGTAGAGGCTCAATGCAACGAAGCAAATAAAATAGTGAACGATCAGATTTGGTCTGTCCCGTTTGGTCTTGAGTAGGTAAAAAATGGACGGGATGTGGGGCGAGTGCCCGAATACCAGCATACAGGAAAGGAGCGGTATGGTTGTTAACATCACCTAACTACATTCAGTATGGTGTTTCTGCTGTTTTGATACTCGCCATATCGTTGCGCCAACTCTTTGCGTTCTTGTTCGTGAAATGTATTCGGCCCCATCCCATTTACTCAACGCGCTGAAGACCTTGCACCGCGTGGATGTGGATACTGTAGGATGTATTTGCGATCTCTACCAATTTAGCATTCAATCTGTGATTCTTGAGAAAGCTTCGATGCGGGTACTGAGTACAATTTAATCTCATCGCCCGGTGGACGTTATTGCGTCGAACAATCGAAATAAATCTAAGGAAAGTCATGTTGTCATGCGCTGTGGCGGCTTCCCAGATTTAAAGATGTATCGGCAAGAGTGGATGGCGCGTTTCAGCTTTGACTTTTATTTGATGCGCCCAAGTCTCGTATGCGGGCTGGCCTATAAATAGAACTTCTAACTGTCATTCCCTCGTTCTGAAGACTCATGAAACTTTGATAGTCATCCTGCTGCGCATGTTCAAAAGACATAAAAGAGCAGATTTTGAATCGGATTCCTCACAGGCTGGTACTGTCCCAACTTGAAACAAATAAATCGTTAACCCAACCTCCTGCTTTCATCTTTCGAAATGAAGACCACTCTTACACCTATCTTCGTCGCTCTTGCATTGACTATCCAAGCACACGCTTATCTTAGTGTTCCAAATGGTGCTCTCAATGCTAGACACTTCCACATGGTCGAGCGTGGTGAGACTGGAGAAATCGGTAGAGTGCTGCGTCTGTATGTTTTCTGAGCTTTGACTTACTAAGATGTAGTTGGCCGGTCATTTTCGAACACTTTTGATATCGTTGAGCGTAATGAGCTTGATACGCTGGGTATTTTATGGCTTTTCCTGTGTACCGCACGAATTGATGCCATTAATTAGAGAGACGCTCATGCACAACCATTAATGCCTGCGGTACTGCTGGTGGCTGCATGGTAATGGCTGGTCAGAGATATTGCACAGGTGTGCCCTGGCAAAAGAGTTTCCAAGATGCTGTCAAGCAGACAGGTGCCAATGGAGTGACGGGTCTTAAACTCATGGCTGAAGGCATTGGTCGTGGCCCCGTCGGTATGCTCGCTGGTGTAGCGAAGGCTACTGCTAAAGCCATCATTGACGCAAAGAAGACGACTAAAAAGACGTCTCAGAAGAGTGCGAAGAGGATTGCCACGAAGTCGCCCAAGAGGACTGCGAAGAAGACACCCAAGAAGACCGCTAAGAAGAGCGTCAAGCATGCCGCGAAGAAAAACGTCAAACACAGTGCCAAGAGGAGCGTCAAGCACAGTCCTAAGAAGAGCACCCAACGTAATGCCAGGAAGAGCGTCAAGCATAGTCCCAAGAAGAGCGTCAAACCGAGTCCCAAAAAAAGCGTCAAACCTAGCCCCAAAAGGAGCGTCAAACCGAGTACCAACAAGGGCGGCAAGAAGAAGAGGGAGTTAGCCGATGAGAATGATATTTTGAATCGGCGGGACTTTGAGATTGTGGCACGAGATGAAGATTTCAGCCTCGGTGGGTCATTTTTTGTATTTTAGTCCTGCCACCTCTGACAACGAATAACTTCAGTTGAGCGTGGAGAGTATTCGACATTTGATCTCGTGGTTCGCAATGAGGATGGATCCCTTAGTGAGTTTTGCTACCGTGAGCTCTTATGGAGTCTAATCATGAAATACCCAGATGTCAGACAGTGCGAAATGTACAACGGAGATACATCTTGTCAGTAGCCCGTACTGTCATATATAGTCGAATATACGGCAGAAGTGAGAGAAGCATTAGGAGCTAGAAGTTCATGAAAGGAGGAATTGCCAGGTAATTATTTACACTTCCAGTCGAGAGCTGAACATCAGTAAATTGGGGAAAATATGATATGTGATGATATCACTCATGAGGTCCTTCGACAATCTCAACATGTCGCGATCAGTTACGACAAAGGTCA
>MU157882.1:45089-82651 GCA_015657495.1 Crepidotus variabilis | reverse complement strand
CCATATCTTGTCCTGTCACTTTTATGAGTAGATGACTATGATTTTCGCAGATGGGGCAACTACCTTGAAAGATGTTTTGGTTCTAATCATGGTTCAATGTCGATCACCCTTAGCCATACGTTTGGCATCGGTATATGGCATTCTTGGGCGAATAACATACTCTCCCAGCCCGTAAAGAGGCGCTCAAAGGGTATGTACTTGTCACAGCGGTGCCAAGGACCCCTGGCCCTTGTCAAAGAAGCGTAAAAGAAGCCCAAAGGAAGCACATCAATTAATTTCACAGACCTGCTCGCTACAGCCAACGGTAATCAGTGGCACAGTCAATACAGTATCACACGAAAATGATCTATTTTCCCATCCCACTACCCAGTGTTCACTGAGTCGATTGGTATAAGTTAACTCGGATATCACCGAGTGCTTCGACTTCTGCGGATGCGTCCTGAAATGGTAAAGCGTCCTTCGTATGGTTGGTGAAACGACCAAATATTATTTTGATTAGCGCGCATAACATTCTCACCGCTCAGAGTGCATTTGTCGCTCAGAGGGTGAAATGGGATATTTTCAGGACAACTTTTTTTCTTCAGTGCATTTTTTTTCTTTCTTCCGCATCTCTTTTTCGGTCCTCCCATTGAATTCTATAGTCTCAGCTCGCGTTTCTGCCTACAGCTAAGCTTTTTCTCAGCGTGGTCATGAATTTATTCCGCGCAGTCGAAACTCGGCTTGAGCGGCTGGCCGGCATGAAATGGCAGAAATCGATTAGATTAGATTAGATTAAAATCAAACCTTTTCAACAAATCTATTGCTACAGTGGCAAATAAAACCGTGATTACTTCAAAATTAGGGTACTATTTGGTATATGTATTTGAGCCTCCATATTGCAATTCATTGGTGTTAATTATAAGATTGATGTCTATCAAGCTTTGGGATTCATGCTTGATCTCTCATGTTGCCTCGTACTAGGACAAAAATGTTGCCTGTTTGTTTATCCCTGTACTAGTACAATATGTCACATAAATCACTTTCCAAATTAGATCTACCTACGAAGAGAGCCGAGTTGTTGCTTGATCTACTTAAATGAGTTTAATCTAATCTGATCTAATCGATTTCTGCCATTTCATGCCGGCCAGCCGCTCAAGCCGAGTTTCGACTACGGGGAATAAATTCATGACCACGCTGAGAAAAAGCTTAGCTGTAGGCAGAAACGCGAGCTGAGAGTAAAAAATTAAATGGGAGGACCGAAAAAGAGATGCGGAAGAAAGAAAAAAAATGCGCTGAAGAAAAAAAGTTGTACTGAAAATATCCCAATTCACAATCTGAGCGACAAATGCACTCTGAGTGCTGAGAATGTTATGCGCGCTAATCAAAATAATATTTGGTCGTTTCACCAACCATAGTAGTACATCTATCCATCTTACTCTTCCAAAGAAAGCCGGTCCCAACATTACGCCGCAGCACTGCGAAAGCTTACATATGCTTCGTACCCCCTCTGATCACTATTAATATCATCATCCTCATTGCAGTTCCAGGCACTGGCATTCTTAATATCAGTACTTGGGAAGAAGAGAAAAAACACCATTTACCGACCTGATCGAAGTAAAATTGGTATCAAAAACGAGTCGGGGAGACCAAATCAAATTCGTGTGAGCGACCAGCTTGTAAACTTGTTCCTCGTTGATCTTGGCCACTGGTGTGGCTATGTATTCATCGTAGCGGTCTCCATCAGCGTACACCCAATCTCCTCGATGTGTCACTAGTTTCCCTGTATCACTATCAGAGTTCTGTTAGTCTGAGGGGTATGGTTTTTCCTGCAGCGCAAAGCGCCCACCGAGAACGTAAACCAAAGCGTCCGTCGTCCGTTTTGGCGGCAATTTCAAACACCAACGGGTCAAAATCCTGGACGTATCTTTTCACCCCGAGCCAAGGGCTGGAGCCAGATTTCTTCTTGATCCCCAAGTACCCTTCCCCATAAGAAGGATTCGGAAATATGCTGGCTATCTTGGAGCCCTCCCAGATGTAAACATAGATAGGTTGTCCTACGCGGATGTCTTCAATGAGGAGGAAAGCCATGTCCAATCGAAAATTTGGGAGACTTGAAAGGTAGAATTGGCATAGGCGACCTCGTTTTAAAGGTTATTGTTGTCTGTGACGTCACGCTACTACTACTAGACATAATCGTAGACGGATCTCGTTTGTGTACATGTGCCAAAATATGGAAACAGTAGTTATGACTATTCGAAATTCCCTGTCTGCCGATGTGATGTCCTTTGGATATCCACACTCGTAGCGAAGCGAACAGCGGCCAGGAGCCTAAGCAATTGGTCCTTCGTCATCCAGCAATTACAGTAACCGAAGCGAACAGGAGTTGTGGAAACTTAAAAGCTTCTACATAGATTTAGTCGGTAGTGACTACCGTACTAAGAGTAAGCTAGGCCCGAAGGATGATCCAGGTGCGTCATGTGAACTTGGAATTACCTTCGACTTGTTGGCGACTCCAGCAGAAATAGGAAAAAAAAATGGCTCACTACATTATTTTGAGGAATATAAATTTGAGAGGTCTCAGGAGCAAATCTTTTACTTTCGTTGAATCAGGATTGTAATCGGTTAGCTGGATACAAACTGATCAAAAGATGCTCTCCACCATTGGCGACACGGTAGCAACAGAAATAGACAGAGCAAACAAAGCGACAAGTACTTGAGTGAGTGACATTAGGAAGGAGGAGACCGTCAAAGCTGCAGTATTGATGATGTCAGCAAACCCGAAGCTTCTGGTAGCCGACCATGCCAAGACCATGCAAACATTTATGTAAAAAAGAGCTTCTTCCATATTTCAAGCCAAAGGACGGCAAAATTGGAGTGGGAGGACCCGAAAAGAACGTGTCTTGGGTGGAGGAGAACACATCTCTAACGTCACTCTGCCACCGTCGCAGTGAGTGCTGAGAAGAAGAAAAAAAAGATATATGGGATTGAATGTTTAAGGTCCGCTTGTAGAGTAGCCGCTTGAGATGTTCTGCATTTTCTGCCTTCAACCGATGAGACAGTGATATAATTAACTGCGATGCGGTTAATCAACAGCTGGGTCTGTCAAGCTCGGAAGTAAGTAGCTGTCAAGTTGGCTCGGCAAACGTAGATCCTCTCGATCGACCGCCACCTCTTGAGGTTTTGGTTGTGGCAATTGGCTGATGAGTGTGATGACAACACCAAGATGATAAGCAGGTTCTCTGTGGAACGTACCCAGAACAATTATAGCGAAGAGAGCCACCCCCGACAATACGTCCAGTGTAATCTTCACGTAGAACAAGATAATGTGAGGCTTTACAGCCGATTTCATAACGATAGGCCCCTCCCACATTCCTACTCACAGCAGAGAAACTGATGGGACGTCATGGGAGAAGAGCAATTGATGTATGGCAAGCTGCCTTTGTGGTGTGTAGACTTAGGCGTCTCACTCATTTTAGCGTCGGCAGCAACTTGCCACATCAACAGGATCATAAATAATGTCTTCTCCCGCGCGTGTATAAAAGTAAGAGGGGCCTATCATTTTGAAAACGGCTGTAAGCAACAGCTGAGAGGCCAAATGTGCAAAAACGTTGATGAGAATGGAAAGAGTTCAAAATTCATTGATTGATGGCCAATTGATGGCCGTACATTACACCAGCAATGTTCGGCGTTTGATCCTGCACCTTGCCGGCCGTTCTGCTCAAGGGTCTAAGGGATGTACCCATAGTTTATTGCATTTCATCGAGTCGGCAGCTACATACAGGAACTTAAGAGAACAAGGGCTAGAGAAGAGCATTTTTACCTCTGGATAAAATTTGCATAATAAATTGAAAGATGATCAGACTCTAAATTACAGACACAGCAGATACGGTCCACGAATTCTTGGTCGACATTTCCCGGTATCAGGAATTCGGGAAGAAGTTTGCAGGTTATTTTGGTGCTACAGGGTTGTCAAGCGGTTGTTGCGGTTTCCGATAACCCAATGATAACCTGTAACCAGAGGACCAAATAGCCATACCTCTATTCCTATCTAGCGAAGTGATGGCAGTATCTAACAGGTTATCATAGGTTAAAATCAGTTCTCGCATATAAGATATAACTTAACTCCTCTCGTCAGGCTCTGACTGAATTATTCTTTCCAAGATATTCTCTTGACAAAAGACTAAGCCCTTTTCTCTTGCTTTGAATTACTACTCGAGTATCTTATTTCTTAGATATCCATCCTAGCCAACAATTTGACCCTTAACTCCTGAGAAACCCAAGCTGATAACTGCGCGCCTACATATACATCATTTCAACATCAACTCCAAGCATGAAATTGCACGACTTCCTCAAAGGACATGTTAATTTCCCATTTTCTCAGCACTATGAAACTTGTTCTGCGAGTACTCCCGACATCTCTGAGTTTTGCAATTCCATCACTTGAGCAGTCGTGAAAAACTGGTTGTGCAGTCCAAAACAATCATCTCGTCGAGATTTTTTGCAAGGTTCTCAAAGACTTCATCAAGGTCAACCAAGTGGTCTCCAAGGTTAGAGAAGTTCGTCAACATGAGGACAGTGAGATTATACTCGGGTTTACTCGCTTGTGCACAAAGCCGAGGCGGGTACCGGAGACAGCACTCAGGATATTCAACCTAAAGCTGTGATATGACTCTAGTAGTTGACCATACGCAAGAGTCCGCATTTCTCGGACATAGCCTCTCGTATGTGGGGAGACAATGCGAGATAGTATGAATGTTTCTGTTCCGGCGCGACCACCTAAAGAGACGTCAAATATGAAGTTTTCTTTCAAACAGCTGGATCATACCCGAAACGACGAAGTAGTTGTCATAGTGGAATTTATACAGGTTATTCACTAGGTCTCCGAGTACTGGCAATTCAGGTGGCACTTGTTTACCTCGGAAGCATCGATCAGCTAGGTCAATTAGTTAGATACATCTTCAACAAATACTCTCTTGCACGTACCTTTTCCTCAAGTCGACAGGGTTCAGCGTGAAGGCGTCGGCGATAACGGTTAGAGAGACAAAGTCGTTGTACGGCAATAGTTGTGTGGCAGTGAATTTCGAAAGCGCATCGAGCAGTAGACGACCGGCCTCTTTGAACTGAAGAATCGAGATCAGATGAAGCACATGAAACACGGTCCGCGAGGGGACGAAGTTTAGCCTCGATTGATTCTTGCTTATAGTGACCATCAACTCACTCAATCTTCTTCGATTCCCGAGACGTTTGTATCCCAAAATACCCGGCCTGTGCGAATTCACCTTATTTTGTTTTGGAACTCGAAGTCGACTCGGAACCGCCTCGCTTCAGCGTGAAGAATCCATCCCCGACACCTACGATATCAAACCTTCAACCACCGAAGGTGGGTTTTCAATCTTTTCCATGAAATATGTAAAAGGTAAAATGGCCGCTCGCAAACGGAGATTCCTCACGCTTGCACAAAAAAGAACTCAGATGAAAAAGATTGGCGGCCCTGTCGAGGAACTACGCAATCTTGGGCAACCATCCTGGGATTGTCCCAGAGCATCTATCAGGGGGAATGCATGCTATGATACGCGGGTTTACCCCAGTACTCTGAAGCGGGATGCCTACATACAAATATTTAATCACGGCTTAAAGGCAATCCAAAGAACACACCTGATCTTCTTGAAGAATTTTGAGATGTGGAGGCGAGATGATAAACACTTTTGATGATAGTTTCAGCATGAAGAGCATAGTCTTTCCAGATCCGTACGAAAGACACCCACATTGTCCAAGCCGAGGAGTATAGCTTCAGTCTTGCCAAGCCGCCCTTCATGAGGGTCATCGTCAAATTGCGCTCGAAATTTTAATACTCCAGTAACCTTGAGTCGGTTTTGTAGAGAATCATAGCCTAAATTTGTGGCGGTTTAGCTGCAAGCTTTGTTCAATTTTTCGTAGGAGCGGGTCTTTTGGATCCAGTTTGAGTTGAAAGATAGAGCAGCGGGGTCAAAGGAAGTTTAGATTGAGTGTGGGAGTGTGGCATCTTGGCCCTTGTTGAGAGATAAACAAACAGAACGCGTCGACGCTCAGGCTGATTCAACAGCACCAGACACTCAGCTCATCATTTCATGATCGAGTAGTATGGCACAAAAAGCTAACGCGGGGTGGAGGGTTCGAGTATTGCATTGATTACCATCTAGGTCGCTTCAGTAAACGGACGGCAAACACAAGCACTGACAAATAGTGATGGGATCCTGATCATCCCATTTTGCTTCGGGAGCTTTCCAACATGTTTCCATGTACACGTTGAACAACCCTCGGTATTGCCTCTACGAACTGAACCTCAGAGCAAGACGGCCATGAACCCGCCTAAATCTCGAGCCGCTCTGGTAGAAGCCCACAAGGCCAGACCGTAACTCCGATACGCCATATGATTACGACGCAGAGGGCTTAAAAACACCAGAAAATGGAATATAGGGCATATTTATTCCTTTTGACGCACACACCATGCCTGTATCAACCAACGGAACTCTGGAGCGATTTTACATTCCCGATACTCTTGCCAACTGGCCTTGGCCAAGGGCCATCAACCCTGCATACGAAGATTGCAAAATCTCGTCAAGCGCTTGGTGCGAGAAATATGGAGCTTTCTCTTCTCGTGCTCAGAAAGCGTTTAATTTATGCGACTTTAGTACGTTTCTCCTGGTCAAAACTATCAAATAAAGATGCTGACAATGAAAATCCTAGATCTCCTAGCCTCTTTAGCTTATCCTCATCTGCCGCCGGGTACATAACGTCGTAATGATACTCTTGTTCTGGGTGCTGATCAATTATTGACCCAAAAGATGTTAATCGCATAGCTTGCGACTTGATGAATCTATTTTTCGTCATTGATGAGCATACCGACCCTATGGACTCACGATCGGTTCAAGGCTGGGTGAACATTGTCATTGATGCTCTTCATAATCCACAGAAGCCCAGGCCTGAAGGCGAGCCCTTTGTTGGAGAGTTTGCTCGCACGTAAGCCTCAGCTTCCTTCTTTCTACGTTATCAAAGTAATCTTATTTTGTTAGGTTTTGGGAAAATGGAATGAAGTGTCTCAGTTCCTCTGCACAACACCGTTTCTTGAAAACTTTTGCTACCTACCTGCAAAATGTCGTAATACAAGCCCAAGACCGTGACAAGCACCTGTTCCGTGATGTAATTAGCTACATGGATGTTCGACGAGAAACAGTCGGTGCCAAACCTTCGTTTACATTGTTGGAACACGATATGGAGCTCCCGGATGATGTTTTTAATCATCCTCTCCTAGAAAATCTAAGAACATGGGCTATAGACATGTTAGTCATCGGAAATGTATGTTTATATTATCCTCTCTTTGCCTTGACTAAACCTTTGGACAGGACTTATACTCTTACAACGTCGAGCAATCTAGAGGTGATGATACTCATAATATCGTATCTCTGGCAATGAAGCAAGAAGACACAAACCTACACGGTGCTCTCGCCTTCATCTCCGAAATGCACGATCGCCTAGCAGATCAGTTCATCTCCAACTACCAAAACATGCCAAGTTTTGGTCAACCAATCGACGAATGGGTCTCTAGGTACATTGAGGGCCTCGCCGACTGGGTTCGAGCCAATGAAGCATGGAGTTTTGAAAGCTGGAGATACTTCAAAGGAGATGGACTACGCGTTCAGAAGGAGCGCTGGGTTGATCTTCTTCCTCCTGCTCCGAAAGATGACCTTACATCTTCAAGTGAGTCAACCCTGGCCTCTCTAAAAGGACACGACGTTGATATAATTTTCAAGTCTCACCTGAATCTCGTTGGATTAAACCAGCCGTGGAACTATCTCGTCGGAGGCTGAATAATGTCGGGATTGTGGCAATCGTCACATATACTTCAACTCAGCCAGAAAGTGAAACGGATGATTTTGAGGCTCTAGCTGTGAAAGGTACATTTTCTTACTTACGCCGAAGTTGATTAGTCGACTCATCTCCTTAAGTCTTCTCTTCTTTGCTATCAAAATACAGCATCAACGCATCATCAATCGGAAGGCTCGATATTTGCGTCGAGAAGACTGCTGATTCTGGTGTGATCTACGCTCTGCGTGACGCCTTCGCATCTGCAGGCAACACCGATGTAGAGACTACTGTCAGTTCCGACTCCGTCGTCGGTTTGTTTAATGCAACCAACTGGGTCGAATCGTCCAGCTGGGACGGTCGCTATGCAGCAGTTCTCTCTGCCGACCTTTCGTCTGGTGCTTCGGCTGCACTTGTTGGTCCAGATGCACCGATTGTTGTCGAACGTGCGCTACTTCTTACCTTCAACTAGACACTTCATAGCTAACATATCTTCTTACTTTAGCCACTCGAGGAACACACCTTAGTGATCGGAAGATGTCATCAGAAAATCCTAGTGGTTTTTCCCTCGACTCTTTATTTCAATCATACTCTCATTATCGCAAGAAACATCCATCGCACTCCAGCACAGGCCTCGATGCTACCTCCAGCTCAACTTCTGATTCGACCAAGAATCCTTCGTTGTCGGAAACTTTGCCTTCTTTCGACTTCATGATTCTCCACGACAGACATGGTCAAATTCCTGTTGGAGCAGGATCCGTATATTTCAGCCTTGCGTCTATTCTCACCAACGTTAACTCAGAGAAACTCGTCGACAAGACGATTGGTGTATTTGGCTTCGCAAATTACACAAGCACGTTCTTTGGGATACACATCTCTGGTGACTGTAGCGCCATACGCAAGCGGTTATGCGACCAAACTTAAGGTCTAGCAGGAGATAAACTAATCGATATCAGCCATTAGAGATGTACTAACATGTAATTAAATTTGGCTTATAATCATGGAACGACATTTCTTATATTTCTCACAGTCGCGAGCGATGGTACGTCGGTCAGCGCTATGACCCCTAACTCGTGAGAAACTCTAACTAGGATGCTTCGCTCCTATTCGCGTTCAACAATCGACGTCAACTTCAACGACGAGATTGTATGACTTCCTCGAAGAACATGCCAAATTCCCATTCCCTCAACCCTATGAAGCTTGTTCCGCGAGTACTGCCGATATCTCTACACTTGCAGTTTCATCACTGGAGCAGCCGTGGAAAGCTATTTGTGCAGTCCCAGACAATAATCTAGTTGAAAAGCTATACAAGGTTCTCAAAAATGTTCTGAAGGACACCCGTCTAGAAAAGGTTTCCAAGGACTTTCTCCTCGCGAATTTTTCCCCCCGGTTGGAGATTGATGTAGGTGGTCGCAAAAATGTGGCTTGGACAAAAAATGTCAACGAAACGCAGGCATGTGTCCAACAGGTTTTGACGTCGAATCGCCAGAGCTAATCTCTGTAATAGAGTCGCTCCTTGCTAGACAAGGGATTTTTTGAGGCCGCTCGTAGATGTTTGACACAATATGAAGAGTCGAGCTTCTGTGTGGAGTTCGAGGCCAAGGCTGAGCAGGCCCAAGCTCTAGTCGACTACGTTGTTTTGGTCAATGATCAAGTAGGAGCACTCGTTGAGGCAGAATCCCCCTCGGTCATGAAGACGCTTGGCGAATCACTACCTTCGTGGGGTATAGAGCTTAATTGGCAAGCTGGTCAACCTTTGACAACCACCATTTTCGCTAAGATGAGTAACATATCCTGGGTCCCCTGTGGCGTATCAATTGAAACATTTCATGCAAGTCGCGTTATACCTGGGTCTGAGGAAGCTAGAATGGTTATTTTTGACTTGCCACAACTATTGGATCATTATCCGCCTTGTGAAAGATGATGTTCGGCCTTATCTTGCGTATTCCCCAAAAGTCAGCATCGAAGGCTCATCTAAGCCGTTTCGAGCTTTTCTTGGGGCCATCTTGTCCGTTCTCGAGGGTGTCTCTGTTGAATCTAGCTCATACAATATAGGCATGAAGCTTGACACTTGCGTTAGCGGAGAAGCCTGCGACATGCGAGCCCAAACATGACGTCGACGATTGTGATCTTGGTGTACATAACGAACATAAAACTTCCCAGTCAGATCTAAGCGTAAATTCATTTCTCTACTCATCACACAACCTACTTATGTATTCCAGCTCACCGCATCTTCCCAAAAATTGCCTAATAATCTCCGAGTATGGATATATCTCCATGGCTTATCAGATAACCAGTCACTCCTGCCAGATGTCGCTCAAAAAAGTGATCAACGCCTTTGGCTTACCCGGTTCTTAGGATCTGGCTTAACTGGGAATGTATGGGAATGTCGTTTCGATGGCTATGACGACTTGTTCGCAGTAAAGGTCATCGAACTATTACGGCCCTCTGACACTGCCCGTCGACAACGACTTCGAAATGAATTTGAGATTTACCTTGCCTTGGACAAGGCGTATAATTCTGGACAACTACGCGATCGAATTGCTCCATTCTGCTATGGGGTGTTTACAAGTCAGCATATGGATGTTTTGATTCTGCATCTGTGCGACGGTGTTTAGAATAACTGGGATGAGCTCAGTATTCCTGAACGGTAGGGGATCACTATTCAAGCAAAATGTTTTTGGTTATAACTAAACTACTATCTCTCGCAGATCCTTTGTGTATCAATTGGTGCAAAACCTCCACCGTATGGGGATCGTACATGGAGATTTAGAACCTCAGAATATCGCCCGGGCCCGGGGTGGGTTCCTTCTCATTGATTTTTCGCAAAGTAGGAGGCATAGATGCAGAGAGCCTACGGTACGCCACCCGCGATTCACAATCTTGTCTATATTACGAATCCCTAATCCCATGACAAGATCAACACTTCCGGCTTTCAAGTGTTTCCAGCACAACACCAGCAATGTCCTGAACTCCAGACATTGCGAGAACGCTTAAGAAGTTGATAACTATTTCGAACTGTTCGTTCAACTAGGTTCTCTTGTAAGAAAGCTTGAAGAGTCCGACTGTCGACGTCGTTTCAAGAATAGTAGTTTAACGTCAATATGCTATAGTTCAGGTAGTATATTGGACTTTTGGTCCTACGTGTGTTCTAAATGGAATCATTATGTAGTTTCTTCATTTCATGTAAACTTTCTCCAAGTTCCTGTACCAATATCTGAGACATATCAAAAGATACATTGACCTTCGATCTTCGCCATCAGACCTTTTCTGGTACCATTTGAAGTAGTCTCATGACTCAGCCTGAGCAACCGAAATATCATGAACCGAGAAGAAATGTGTTACTTACCACCTTTGCATTCGGTTCAAGATCAAGTATTCTGACTGGGTAACCTTAAGCTCATGGGTGAGATTACCGAGCCTTGAAAGACGTTATTTGGTAAGGCAAGCGCCTAGTCTTAGAAGCACCGCCTGAGATATGATGCCATCCCAGATTCTTGAATTCACGTTCCAAGTATATATACTGGTGATGCCGTCTCTCACCCCTCGAAGACATATGTGATCTTTCAAATTCACAATATATTGATTAGTCTTGGAGTCACCAGCTGCAGCAACTAAATTGCATGATTCGCACTTCGAGGATTGAGTCTCGAAAGTAGTGGCGTGTGAGCAAAACATCTTTGGCCATCATTTCGGAGATGGCTACGCGAACGCCGCTTGTCATTCCCCGACTCCCAGTACGAGTCCACCTCTAAATCACAATGTCGTCGATATCATCAGCTCCTAGTCATACTCGTAGGTAGAAGACAATGGGACGCGTAAATTTCGTGGGACTGAAACCAGTTTGAACCAGGTCCCGGTCCAATCATAATATGCCGTGAACAGTGCACAGTCTGAGAGTCTGCGTTGCTGTGGCGCTTATGTCCCTGAATCGGTACAGTTCTGTATCATTGAAGGCGGAGAATGCGCGAGTCAAGGGGCATATGAAATATTAATGTGTCCAAACTGTCAGATGGGCCGCATCGTCGCGGAGAACTAAACCCATTATATACCCTGTACGCAACCTGTATATATACCCTGCTCGTATTGGCGGCTGTCCCATCATCCCCCAGTTCCCTCTCCTCTCCTGTGGCCTGGGCTTTACCCACCGTGTCCGACGCGTCCCCCTTCAAACGCACCCTCAAAACCCTTCCTCCAGGGCGCCCGGCTGTCTTCCCAATTATCTCGCTAGCTGACTCTTGCTTTAAGTGCATTTTTGCCGTCCCACAGCCTTTGCGGACTCGAGAATTCATCTTCCCATCGCACCCAGAACCTCCGATGTGCCTGCGAACCAAAGTGTTTGCGATGAACCCCGCGACTGGGGCTGTGAACTCGAACGGATATCAAATTCAGCACTGTCCCCCGGAAGCGAGATACCAGAGGGTCCTCTTGGATTGGGCAAAAAGTGGACAGCAGGGAGCCATGCCGAGGGCTGATCCAAGAAGGGGATTGGGGTGTTTGGATACACTTCAAGGGTTGAGTGGAGGCATGAACACGCTGATGATGGAAGCTGTCTGTTCCCGATGAACGATGGAGTTTGCCAATTTTCCTCCCACTGTACGTTTACCCATTCTTCATGAGAGATTTCAACTGTTGATCTCGTCGGTTGGCAGATCGTTTCACAGATTTTGTATTCACCTCGCCGAACATTTACTATCAGCTTATTCGTTCCCGTCATTTACACTTATGTTCTCCACAATCGCCAAACTCTTACAGCCTACTATTCATAGATCTTTCTTTGTATCACACTGTCGCTAAACCAACCTTCATTTCATGTATGATACTACCGCAATTCGCTGCACTATGCTACCATTTCGTAATTCTTCTAGTCAGCTCTTTAGACAGCCACTACTTCCAGTACCACCGTCTTCGTAGCTTAAATATTTGGGCCATTTAAGACCTAGACCCTCAATTATTATCGCAATGGCCACACTTGTCGTGGCCGGACTTGATTTCCTTATGCTTGCTCAATCAGTGGCTGTGTCTCAACAAGTTACGACCCGAAAGGGAGCACTGTTGCCCGAGTACCGTTACCACCACCACCCAGTAACTACGGTGAAGCCTCATCCATATGAACCTCAGAAACAGAATACAAGGTCTAATATGCACACAATCAAACTTGTCGTGATTGGACCTTCTGGTGTTGGTAAGACAAGTCTACGAGGAAAGGTGTGCCTCCTGTTGCTCAGCGAGAGTCGTCAGCGGGCTCATATCATATAGTATATCTCTGGCAGGTTCACGACAGGTTACAGGGCAACAATTGGAGCAGACTTTATCACAAAAACGCTCCCTCATCCTAGCGATTCGAACCAAGTCGTAACGCTGCAAATTTGGGTACATTGTTTTGCTTACGGAGCAGACGCTCTTCGCTTATATCTTCGTCTGGAAAGGATACTGCAGGCCAAGAACGCTTCTCTAGTCTTTCGACGGCATTCTTCCGAGGCGCAGATGCCGTTCTCCTTATGTTCGACGTGAACGATCCATCAACTATGCAATCTATGAAGAAGTGGTGGATAGACTTCTGTGACAAGGCTCCTGTGGGCGAAGATCAAATGGCGGATTTCTGTTGTGTGATTGTTGGAAACAAGGTTGACCTGGTTTCCTCCGAATCTGGTTCCAGCGTCTCCGAGAGCGAAGCTCTCGAGTTTTTAGACGAGCTCATACCGCCTTCTGGCCCGAATTTTGGACGTCCAGAGGTCCCTCTTCCGCCACCTACCTCTTCAAATGAACATATCGAAGTTGCATCAACTCACGAAAGCAGCGAGCTAGAACCAGTTGTACGGCCACCTACCCCACAATCGCCTCCACCACCGCCAGAACCTCCTTTACCTCAACCATCGACGAAGACTAGGACATCATCTATTGCTATAACTTTACCCCCTCGTAAAACGCACACCCGCGAGCTCTCTCATTCTCCTCTCCACCATCTATCAAAGTCACGCTCACGCTCGTCTTCGAGATTCTATACCGGCACGATGACAACTACCCACACTGCGCTCACAATCTACCACACACCTTCTTCCTCCCTCTTTGAAGCGAGCATCTACCAATCGGCGAGATCTTCCCCCGAACCTTGGCACTCTTCTCAATCCGAACCCGACCTTACACTGGCCGTCGCTACAAGTCCTAACGGGAGCGTCCGTCAACGTAGGCTAACAACACTTTCGACTGGAAGTACCAGTTCAGGCAGCGGCGCAACTATCACTCCCAGCTTATTTGCTCGAGAACGAGAAAGAGAGCGAGTAGAACAATCTAATACCACCCTCAGTCGTTTGCCTTCATCTCATTCCTCTCCTAACCTCCCTCTCCTATCGAAACAGCAAAGCCCTCTTCCCCCTGAACGGGGTCCGAAACTCTTCTTCACGTCGGCAAAGACGGGTGAGGGCGTTAGGGACGTTTTCCAATACATCGCTCATCGAGTTGTGCGGAAATGGGAATACGAAGAGTGGATCGAAAGCAGAAAGATGCATATTCGCGATTCAACATTGAGTGGTGGCAGTATGCTTCTAAGCGGAAGTGGACCAAGTAATAGCATTCGTTTGGAGAGGGTTGGAAATCGAAGTGCTCGGGCGGCATCTTGGTGCTGTGCGAGTTAGTCGGTACAAGGACGAAGACTGAATTATCTTTATTGTTTTTAAGTTTTTACCTTACTCGTTGTTCACTTCACAAACCCTCGTTGGCTTAATGGGTTCAATCAAAATTTATTAGTTAGGAATGTACTACGCGAATCTTGGGAGCGCCAGGAACAATGGCAGCAAGAAGTCGGCTTCAAAGATTTAGCGAATGACTTGCGTACTACTAAAACTATTCAAGACCACGAAAGGATGGGAACGCATAAATGAACTCACTATTCAGGATAACTTGACAAGGGTAAGTTTAATGTCGCCCAAAGCGCCGCTGTCGTAGTTTCCGCCATCCTGTTGAGATATCCAGTTGCTGTTGTCCCCGGAAGTCGTGAACGTGTTCTTCTTGGATCCCCAAGGACAGTCCAAATAAACACGACGGATAATTTTGTCGGAATTCTTGTCAAACAATTCGTAAGAGCTTTCAGTACCGCTAGAAGCGTTTTCACGACCGCAAGCGTAAATCTTGAAACTCTCGCCTCCGTAAATCACTTTATTTTGTATGGCAGAGACCGGGATCTCTTTGTCTTTGTTTCCTGTTGATCAAAATTATATTAGAACTGGCCTACCAGTTGAGAGTGAGCAGTCTCTTACCTTCTTGATAAAACTTTCCCCATTTCACAGAAACGTTTTTTATGACAATCGGAGGTGCAGTCGTAGAATAATTGAAGTTGTTGATTGACACCCACTGAGCGTAGGCACGGGGCTGGAGGTTGGATTGATCAGACATATGTGAGAGCTGCTTGAATGCTAAAGAGTTGAATTGAAGGGGTTCTTGCTTCTATACCGAGGGACCTCCCTGCTTTCGAGCTCCAGTGTAATACTTTTCGGACACGTTGGTCGAATTGACGCTTTGTAACTATTCTCTGGAAGTGCTATCGTAGTCAACGAAGTCTGACGTGATTTTTCCCTCATCCTCTACGTATACGAAGGGTTCGCTGCATACTCGACGTGGCCTCGCTGATATATATGGAAGGCGACCAGCCATTTCGGGACATAAACATACCCAATCACTGCTTACCAGCACGTTATCATGCAGCGGTCAGACGGCTTCAGTCTCTCTTCAGCTTGGATTTCTCATTCTAGAAGCTCTCTGATGGGTTGTAGCCATTTTCAAGGTATGAAATATGATGAGTTTGAAACGTAATTTTCAGCCACCCCAGCATTTGATCATGAGCCATTTGAAGTCATCTTTTTCCTAGGAGAATGAAGAAGCATCGACTGCTGTCTCATATACAACCCTCTTGGCTAAGTGTTGATAAAATTATAATCGATAACGTTCGGGGGTGTTGACTGCTTGGACCTATTCACGAAACCGAGCTTCGTTGAACCACACCGCATTAAATCAGGAGGTTTTAGTAGTCTGATCCGCAGTCGTCTTCTCGTGCAATTCTAAAATTCTAAAACCGAAGAGCACCTAGTCAGTAAGCCGGCAAAGGATACAAACGGAAATCTCATTTAATAAGGCGGACATTCCCAGAGCATTGGATTCGCTGCCATGATCTCGCTCAGGCCCATAGCATAGAGTCGAGCAGAAACTCTCTTTCTTCAAAACATGCACTTCCCTTTCAAATTAGTCAAATCCCCTGGTATTGGATCGAACGAGGATGCGACATGGCGAGCAGCTTCATCTCCGACTAAGGTATCATTTGCAAGTAGGCCTATAGGGATTACAAGGCGTAGGTAAACGTCCACACGGTCAAAATAAAAATCATCGAGAGAGTTTGAAATACAGGATGGTGAGGATTAGAACAACAAAGAAGATACCGATACCACTCAGAATAAAGCGTTGCTTTTTCATTCTGGAGAATAACTTGGTCAGTGTCCTTCAGAAAGCTGTGAAACTGATGTACTGATAAAGCATGCCTTTGAGGGTTCCAGATGCTCGGTCGATATGGATGTCCGCAGTATTGAGCTTAGGAAGCACAGATAAGTGACACAGCCAGCGATATGGTACGCCATTACTCACCATGCTCCGTGAATTTTCAATTTGTTCTCTCTGACCTCTCAGACTTCGGAGGATATCTGCGCCCTGAGCTTCTGTCTCCAAAGCAATTCCAGTAGAGTCTTGTATTCGCCTGCTGCCATCATTCAACGTCTCAGTGCCCGCCAATAGCCTGGTGCGATCACTGTTCTCTCCGTAGGGGTCGTCGGAGCGCGATGAATCTGCCCTGTAACCACCAAGCAGGTCCGAGCGAGTAGCTTGGAATTGAAGATCTTTCGAAAGTTTCTTGTACTTCGAGAGGTCAGCCTTGGCTTGCTTTAATCGAGTGGCGTAAGGTGCTTTGACAGAGTTTGGGATGCCTTGGATCTCAACTTCGAGTTGAGAAACCTGTAACAAGTATATTTCTGAGTTCCAAACAGTACAAAAAGATTATACATGTAGCTCACAACGTCGTCGGCTTCATCTAATTCGAGCTCGACCTTCCGAAGGGCAGCTTTACGCTGTTCTGCTGGTAGATTAGCCAAAGAAGCAACAGAACCAAGACGTAGTTCTCGCACCTCCTATCTGGTTCTTGCCACCATCTTGTAGTTTATCGGAGATGCCGTGAATAATATGCCGAAAATCCTGCTCATAGGACTCGAATAAACTTGTTGGCGTCGGGTCCATGTTGTCGTCGTCGTGGAGGAGCGCAGACACTGTCGTTGTGGTCAAATGAGTCACGTGCTACTGCGGCGGACCGTATCTTACCGACTCGGACACCAAAGGCCAAGCTTCTTGAACCAACTCATCCAAGACTTTCACTCTAACTCCTCTCAAAATCTTCATATGCTTTGATAAAACACGTATGCTGAAATCAGCGGCCACCTAATTGTTCTCGAGAATCACATTGCAAACGCACCTGACATTGGCATCCTATTCCCTCATGTTCTTCAATTCCAACCTGTGCCACCATCTAGCATAGATATCACCTCTCCTGGCCGCTCTTCTGTCGCACGGAACTGGCTCTCGAAATAAGGATCAACTTCGAATCCAAATTAATATACTGCCGTTCACGGTCTTCTGATGATATCGATTTCTCAACTTTTCCTGAATTGTTAAGACCCCTGCCGGCGCATCTACGGAAACTTGAGGCTCTGGCCAAAGCCAGCCACAAAATACTCACTAGTGGATCCTCAGAATATTTTACTCCAGGATTCCTCCGCCGCCACCTTAATTACACCTTACACACTGCATCATTGCGGAATTAGCGTATTCTTTGGTCAGGACACCATTCTTACTCCGGGTTACCGGAGATTTTCTGGAGAGTGTCGAAGACCTCGTTGGTTTTTCTTCTCGAGAATCCAAGACCATATGTAGCCTTGTCGGAAGCTAGGAACCGAGCCGCTTTACGAGGCGAGAGATCTTTGTGCCCTGTTGAAATTAATCCCTGGGGGCGGGATTCTCGATTAGAATTTATCTCTCCACTGTTCCTTGAATCTTTTTGAGTTCGTACTTCCTCTCATTGAAAATTGTGATTTTCAGTGAGCCAATTACGTATTGTCGCTCATCATCGCATGCTACCACTTTTTTTGCTCCTGGTATAGAATGACGTTTGACAACCGTCTTAAGGACTCAAGTCTTCAAAACGCCGCACTAACCAGCGACCCAGATTTGGTTACCTGCTGACCCATTATCTGCGCGACCACTACGGCGATAAATATATCTTCGGTTTTTGGGAGTTTCTATAAAGCACCTCTTGCTTTGACGTTTCCCCTCCAACTGACACTCACAGACGTCTAAAACTTCACATTCTGTCACCTCTGACATGTTCAAATCACTTTTGCTTGCCCTCTCACTGATTGTCCCGGCACTCGCAGCACCATCCGGTGCCATAGTACCGGCGCCTGCTTTTAACATGTTTGTCTTTCTATGCCTCTTTCCATCGTTCAACTTTAATAACGCCTCTTCTGTAGCACGAGCTTTGGGCTCAACGGCTCAGGCTGTCCCCCAGGCTCAGCATTTTATAGAATAGCTGGTAAGTGGAGAGTAGTTGTCATGTGTCTCCGAGAGCTGACGTATCCTCGCAAAAGCTGACAGGACATCGGTTTCTGTGATCTTCGGTCAATTTTATGCCGAAGTTGGTCCCTCAGTTCCCATCAGCGCAAACAGGAAAAACTGCCAACTTACCCTTGGAGTCCAGTATGAAGATTGACTTCGCGAATATAAAATCATACTTAACGATTATTCGTAGTGCTCCCGGAGGATTTACCTATGGCGTCACCAGTCTCGTCTACGTAAGTCAAGTTAGCTTTTGGATTCCCTCATTGTTGACTCTGCGTTTTCAGGATGGGTGGTTCCAACTCGATAACAAAGTGACTGCCAGTCGGTCCTCCACGTACTACTGTGAATCAAATTCTCCGATGATCCCGAAATTTCTTATTCATTTAGTTTAGTCCAGGGCCAAGATTCTCAAGCAAATACATATGCTGAGGTTAGCGGTCCCGTCGGTGGTATGTTTTATATCGTAGGCCATACAATTTTCTAGTCACTAACAATCGTAATCTAACTAGGCTCAAACTACCAGTATCGCGATGCATTCGATGTCGTAATAACAGCTCCTGCTTGTGGGACTGACACTGTCCTGAATCTGGGAAGTGATGTTCGAGCAAGCAACACTGACAACCCCAAAGGCTCAGGATTTATTGCTACCAACAGCGTCAATGCAAAGCTTTCATTAGTACGTTCCATTTTTGGAACTTCGTCGCTTAGACCGCTGATGCCTTGCTTGTAGACGCTAAATTTCCAGTGGCAAACATGCTAATTAATAGTCTATACTCATGGGGCAGGAAATGAGGGTTTCAAGGTTCACCAAAGATGTTATGTAGGGCCAAAGCAAAATAGAGCCGATCCTATTACTTCTCCTGAGGGCTCTCCGCCAAGCCAGTGACGAGATAGCAACGTCTCAGGTTGAACTTGAAGTGCATTCCCGTGGGACTAACCACTACGTCAGTGTCCAGATGACTGAGTAACTGGCAAGTATGTGATCAGTTGAACCGGATTATTACAATGCCTCGTTTTCGAGAATCATGGCCTTAGTCTAAACCAAGCAAAACTTAGGACGTTCCTACCCGTCTCTCGGTTGTTCTGGAATTAGATCTGGCTCCCAGTCCCGATCACGAGAAATGGGGTCTTGATGTCAAGCTTGAGGTGGCAAACTGGCAGTTGCCACTTGAAATATTATAATCTGAATCATACATTTTTGATGAACCGAAATTGCTAGTAGCCTCGGGTATACAGATTCCTGTCCTGGGGCACGATGATCATGAGCTCACTGAGATCTGATCAATCTCAATTCACACGCGGTTAGGCCAAAGCGGACGACAATACTTTGAAAGCCCCACGGAATTTCAAAAACCTTTGAATATGAATCCCGTACGATTAAAGTGGATCTTGCATCTGCAGGTTCTCGTACACTGTCTCTGAAGCAATTGGCAAAACAAGAACCATTCGCTTCGATGGGTCCGCCAGCTTCCACTTACTCGATAGGAGCTATGCTCGATCTTCCTTAGCAATTGCATACATTTCAGTAATATGTAGTAAGTTTTGTCTTGTTCGCCTGCATTTTGGTTCGGAAAGGCCAGTGTGAATTGCTCGCTCCAATTGCTTCCAAAACGTGTCCAAATGTGACTTCTTGCTCGGCTTGCTATCGATCATATGGGCTTTGACAGTAAAAATGCATTTAATATACGGGACTAAAAGGAGAGCTTGCCATGGAATGCGTCGACGTAATAACTTGCTCAGGTTAGAGCCGACGATAAACACAATAATAGAATTGATTGAATGGGAAACCGTTAAAAGGCTCACTCTACTACACCAACTTCTTCAGCTCCTCAAACAACCCAATCAACATGACCGCCCTCCGCTTCGAAGACCTTCATATTGGCCAAGCAATCATGATTGACATTTGGAAAATATCCAGCGGCCTTTGGAACCCTTCTTCTCCTGAGGGGTCTTTAAGCATTAAAACAAAAGCTGGATCCAGCCCCTGGCTCGGAGTAGTGGCCCGCGTCGAGCAGGGTACCTCCGAAACGATTTTCGAAGTCGCTCAAAAAACGGACGAAGGACGCATTGGACTCCGTTCTCGGTGAGTATTTCAATGTTACAATTACAATATACCACGTAAACTTACCATCTACAATTTTACAGCTATACAGGAAAATTGTTGACCCATCGAGGAGATTGGGCGTACGCAGATGGAGACACCTACTCAGCATTCTTCGGTCAAGAGATAACCGTCATTGATGGGAAACAAGTTTACAAGCTGGTGACCCAAACTCGACTGCCATCAACGCCTTCTATGCGACTCATTTTGGATATCAATTCAGTTTTGACTAGGTATGTGAACTGAGTGCCTTTATGACCCACAAGAAGTGATGACATTCACCGATGATAGTGCTTGGCACGCTGATGATATGAGTGATATCAATCATGTTCAAAGGGGTTACGAAGCGCTAGTAACGTTTCGCAGTGCTTAACTCAAAGTTAATGGGATAAGCCAGTTTTTTGAAACAACGAGATGAGTCATATATATACAAGTGCACGAGCTCTGGAATGTATCTCTAAATCTATTGGCTGAATTTCGAATATACTATTGGTTTCCACGAAAATAAATAAAATAGATGCAATGTGTATTGCTACCTTTGCGATGACAAGACATGCCAGCGGATACCTAGTCAAATATTCACTTGGGTGGCTCGCCTGGAGCTAGGAGATTCTCAACGTAGAGAAGCACTGGCAGTTGAGCCTTGCAGCTTTGAATCGTAAATGCATAATTTATAGATATTTCTGCGAGTCCATGCCTCACACATCTACTCACTCACTTCTAAGGGTAAAATCGCCTAGCATCAGGGAGATGTGTTGATTCAAAGACCTTCGAATCGACGCCCGACCGTCTAAAATTAAGCTTGGATCAAAGGTGGACGCTAATACTAAGCTCGGCAAGCAAGCAAAGATGCATCGTCAGAAGGCTTATGGGATATATATTATACTGGAAACAGAAGGTTATACAGCATATGTGAGCTTCCGTGCTTCTGAGAAGGAGGATTGGCTTCTCGTTAAAGGATTAAGATGAACAGATGTATAAAAAAACACCTATTGTACATAGGTACTTGTTATATTATTCGCCAGACGCACACTGTATACAATATTCCCAAGGTTCCGCATAAGTGGACAAACCTTGAACTCGTTTATTACTTGCTCTTTTGTTCCTTTTCTCTTATGTATTCTCCGTTCGCTATGCTTGAACCTCGAATCCGGGTGCAGCCGAGTAGATGTAGCCTCAGTGTTGGTCGAAATCGGCCGGGTGTCCCATGTCCCGTGTCCCAGTGTTGGCAAGGTCAACTGACCCAGTCACAATTGACCAGGTCACTGATTGACCGTTTTTGATGTTACCCGGTCAATGACTGGTCAATGACCCCGTCAAATCCAAATTAGGCAACAGCTCTATGGCCCGCTCGTCGAAAGTCTTGAAGTCGAAAGTCTGGAAAACACCGTTCTATTCCTCATTAGACGTGTCTCAGGCGCATAATTACACAACAATAAACTTTTGAACGCTAGTCCAATGTCTATTTACATGAATAATCATAGGAGTAGTTGTGCAACGAATTCGGTCAGCACTGCAGGTCGAATCGGCTTTGTGAAGTTAGCCATCTGCATTCTCCGGATGGTACCAAACTCAGCCAGCACAGAGTGTACATTCAGCTCGTTTGGTGTCATCCACACAAAGCGCCGAAATCGACTGAATGCACAGAAAGTTCATAAGCAGGTGATGGTTCATGATAATATTATGCAAGCATACCAGGAGGCTGGTGTTCTTCCTATCAGGAAGAAGCTCAAATTCGGTGCTGAGGAGCCAATTACTGTGGCTACTACACTGCCTGATGCATCCACTGACACAGATTCCGAATCGTCGCTTACACAGCCAAACGATTTCCGCTCAGTGGCATCCATTCTTGTTGCTGCTGCATCGGACGGCAGCGCCAATGACGAGAACAAGAACGAGAACGAGAATGAAGATCACGATAACGATGATGTCGTTAGTGTATCTGCTCCTCGGGTTACTCAGACCAGCCATACTTCCGCATCGACTTACATGGCTACAAGGCACACATCTGCTCACCGAAGGCCCACAAATCTCCCTCACCCGTTCTTTATTACTCTTGCCAACTTATTTGATTACTCGACGGAGGTGGAAGAAGACTCCGGCCTAGCATTTCAGTGGAACGTTGCCCAGTCATGGCATGAAGATGAGGGGCTTAGCGACGACGACCACAGCTGATCTGTGATGTAAATTTATCAAACATTGCAGCTTTTTATTTTATTGTACTACATATTCACTTTAATCGTTTTGCTTTACGAATTTGAAGATGCCTTTTGCTGAGATCATGAAAACGGCCGCTGCCGAAGGAGGTCGGTCACTGACTTTTGACTTTTGACCATTGACTTTGACCGGTCACACTGACCCGGTCAGACCCGGTCAATGACAACACTGCGCCGTGTCCCACAGCCAAAAGTCGCCCGGTCCGGCGTTGCCAGAGCCATTTCGGGGACCGTGGGGACGCCAAGTCTACTCGCATCCAAAAAAAGTAACCGTGATTATATAAGACAGCCGGCAATTGCTCGGTCAACTTTTATCACCTATTGACAGTCAAATGCTCTAAGGATGCCCTTTTTTTTTTGGCAGAGAAGACTTTACGACTCCTAGTTTTGGATTCTTAGTCAAAGTTCTGCAAGAGATATTCTGTTCGTGGAATAATTACATGGATTTTGAGGTGTGCGCCCAAGCCGCGCCTTACATAATCACGGTTACTTTTTTTTTTTGGATGCGAGTACCATATATAGTAATTGGTCGAATACAAAAATTCGTACAGCGTGTCCCTTGCCTCACCCTTGGTTGAATTGATTGAAATGGTACAGTAGTACCTGCATCTCCCCTTGTTCTCTTCCACACCCTTGTCTCGCTTTGAAGTGGCGCAACCCTCTAGCTGCTGCTACATTCTCGATGCCACGCCAGTAACACTTCAAATCGTCTGGTTCCTTCCGTCCTTGGAAGAGTGGCTCCAAATTGGAGCCACTCAAATGTGTTCATCATGCGTGATCATGACATTCTGCTCGGTTGAAGCTAGACCCGTGAGCATCCACGACACTGGCCAGCATGGCTGGTCCATAGAGGCCTGAAGTGCTATCTCCCAGGAACTTTCAGAGCCGTTGTATTTGAATCACAGAATGCCTGGCCTGAAGTGGATTAGCAGGACCTTAGACTGGTCCCCTTTTCCAAGGGAATTGGCAGAAAGTATATACATATTCGCGTCAAAGGGTCAACCAGCTTCCACGCACTTTTCTTGATGGACCGTTGAGCCAAGTTCTTTGTCTATGCCCAACGCTGTTGTGTTCAATCTTTCTTCGCCAGCCGCGTATGGCATTATAATAAGTCACCTTCTTGTTCGCATCAACCTCGGTTCCGAATGGCTAACGCGAGTTACTCTCTTCACCAGACAAAGCCTAAATGCGCCCCAAATTTTTCAAATCATTCTTCTTGCCACCAACCAATTGATCTTAGATCAGCATTTTAACTCGATAACGAATGGCAAACACCACTGTTAGCACAATGCGAATCCTTTAAAAGCCGCTGTCTCCTACGTCAATTTCTACAGTTCTTCTGATTTCCGAGTCAAAATGGCCCTCCTCATCGAAGACATTCACATCGGACAACGGGTCTTGATTGATGTCTGGAAGATATCCAACGGGTTGTGGAACCCCTCTTCTCCTGAGGGGTCCTTAGGCATCAAAACGAAGATGGATCCAGCCCTTGGCTCGGTGTGGTGGAATACAACGAGCTTGCTTGGAGCTCAACAACTTTCGAAATCGCTCATAAAACGGGTGAAGGACGAATTGGTTTCCGTTCGGAGTGGGTGTATCTATGCCATTGAAAATAATATAACACTAGGACTTACTTTGCACATATTTATAGCTATACAGGAAAATTAGTGATACATAGAGGAGACTGGGTATAGTCTGATGGAGACAACTGCGTAGCGTACGCAGCCGTACCAACGACCAAGAGCAATGGGCGCCAACTTTACAAGCTCGTTAGCCAAACCACGATGTCAACAAGTCCCTCCCCACGACTACTTTTTGGTACCCAATATCTTTACCCCAGGTATGTAAATGAAGCGTTTTCATGCCCACAGCTGGTATTGATATTCAAGAATGGTAGTGCCTGGCACGCTGATGATATGAGCGATATTAACTGCGTTGCGAGGGGATACGAAGCGCTTGTGAGCTTCCGCGATGCTTCTGGGAAATAGGAACCTGTCGTTCGAAGGAATGTGATGAGCTGCAATCCTACGAGCTACTTTGTTATCAAGACTTGTTCATTACTGTGGCTAGGAAGTTGTCCGATCTGATCCATTATCGTTTACCTGTGCCTACCAGTTGTACTGTTTTATCCTTGCACTTCGAGGTGTACTCGAGGTTTGATCAAACCGAGTGACCGCCAACAATCCCTACTGACGACAGGCTTTCAAGGGCAGTCCAAAGAAAATGCTGTAAAACGCAGGGTAAAATAACTTATGCATGGTTGTACATGATTCTGTGAAATTTTTGGCGTAGTAGTAGTAATATTTCCGACATGGTCCACTAGCTGAACACCGGTTTGCGCAAGTATCAACAGGAAGGCAAATAAACAACCCTGTCGTTCCGCACTCCCCTTTCTCGTATCAATCAAGTCGCACCGCCTTTAAGACCGCCCTCCTGATACTGTGTGAGGGAAGCAATGAAACCATCAAGCTGACCTTCATATGTGAGGTGATCCCATCAGTTCACCAATTAATCGAAGGTTGGCGAAATTTTTTGCAGACCTTCGCCGCTTGGATCTTATTTTCTTTTTACCAGGTTAAGGCAAGCATAGTCAATGATGAACATTTGAGTACATGAGGTTTGAAAAGAGTGGGTTTACAGCGAATGTGAGCTTCTGCGATGCTTCTCGTATGAAGGATTTCAGCCCTTTCAGAAAAGGTTGGGAATTCATAATTTTTTTTGACAGTCGATTTTCCTAAAATGGGAAAAGCAAGTTCCTTTGACGAGAGGAAAGACGAGATGACGTCAGAGAATTTGAGGTCTCTGCAGGTTTCCTTTCTAGGAAAGAAGAAAAATCTCCCGACCTTTTCTGAATTGACTGCGAGATGAACAGATGCATAACACCTATTGTGCATATGTACTTATTAGAGTATTCTCCAGACGCACACTGTGTACACGATTCCCAAGGTTCCGCATGAGTGGACAAAACTTAAACTCGTTTATTTCTCTCTCGCTTTTGTTCCCTTTCTTTAACGTATTCTTTGTTCGCTATGCTTGGGCCTCGAATTCGCGTTGCAGCTGAGTAGATGTAGCGTCAGTATTCCAAGACTAGATGAGGAAATGCCAGTGGCTGTGCTTTGCCTGATACATTTGTACCTGTTGAACTCCCAGCGCTAAGGAGACTTAAGCTCTGCCTCGTCTCTGTCGTTTAGGCCTAGTCAACTCAAGATAAATGCGGTTTCTCTGGGTTAGAAGACAATTATGCGTACCTTTGCGGTTCTTCTGGCAACATGGGAGGTGGTTGAGGTCGGGCTACAGGGACAGCCGCCCGTCCTCGTCGTGGTAGTGCAGGCTGACGACCTCTCCTTCCTCGGGCAGGAGCTGCCACGAGAGGAGGTAAATGCATGGGAGGTACAGCCCAGGGGTTTCCGAGATTTGCGCCTCCAAACCCTACCGCGGGGGCGATGGCACCGACGGCACCGAATGCACCGGCATTCAAGATATTCATTCCACCAGCCCACATTTGCTGAATGTTTCCACCCATCACGGGTAACGGTTGAGGGGGGTTAGCTCCCGGGATATCAACCTTGATCTTATCGGCATCGGCGTCAGGATGAGATTCTTTGAGTTCAGCCATTGCTTTTGCAGCAGCGGCTTTGACCTAAACCAAAATAGATTGTTTCTCAGCCAAATTGACGAAGGATGATTTATGATTAACACCAAACCTCATCAACGTGCCGCTGTTCCACCGAATCCGACAACAAGCACTTTTTCCCTCGACTCGGACCAGGTTGGTTTGGTGCTCCTTGATCGAAATGGTCGTAGCCTGTAATGATTTGACGGCACACATAGCAGGAATAAGTGTTGCAATTTGGACAAGTCATTTTGTTGCACTAGTAAAAATAATGGTCAGCATGATCGTACAAGCTTGAGCGTCAAAATTGTAAAGGAGATCACATACACCGTACTCCTTGATAAAAGGTTTCTTACATTTCGGGCAGTTACGCATCAGAGCACGCGCTAAAGCATGAGTTAGGTAGGAGTTTAGTCCAAAAAGAAATCGGCGTACTCATTGCTTCCTCGATGGCATGTTGGCCATCCAAATGTTTATCCTCCTCAACCTCCGCACAGCTCTTCGGCAAGTGGTCCTCTTTCTTACATTGTCTACAGCTCACAACGCCACACCCTCCGTCTTCATTTCCGCATCTAAACAACTTCTCCTCTTCGAACGTTCGATCAATGACGCACTTGTACTCGCAAAACGGACATTCTTCTAGGTCATCTAACTCTGCTTCTTCGATCTCTTTTTGTTGTTTAACGCGATCATACAGCTCCATGATCTTAACGGGGAGGATGCGGTGAAGCTCGGACACGGGGAATGGTTGAGCACAGCCGGAAGAGTGCATGCAGAGAATCGAAGGGTTATGAGAGCCTAGTTGAGAGGATGCGTACTGTGACACGCAGCCACTGCAAAAAAGATGTGCTTCTGGACATTGGACCATCTTAGACTTGGATGGTTCTCATCAGTCGTTAGAGAAGAAACTCAATGAAAGAACACTTACAAATGAATACTCGGTAAAACAACATTGACATTCGATACCTTCTCCATCAGCGAGCTCCTCGTCTTCGTCTTCCTCATGCTTTTCTCCAAAATCTTCGTCAACAGTGTTCTCTCCATCTGCTCTCCCAGCTGTGTCACCGTTCCTCTCTGAATCCCATTCCTCAATCCATTTTCTCTCTTCCTCGAGAACTTCATCTTTCCACCCTTGCCTCATCGCCTTTTCGATATCTCTTCCAGGTCTATACCCAGTCTTTTTTGGGGTATAATATTTCCTCTTCGTCAGATCTTCTTCATCCTGTATCAGGGTAATGTGCGTCGGTGCGTAATGCGAATTATGGGCTTGTAATTGACGTCGCAGGTAGGCTTTTGGGATCAAAGGGAACGAGGTCTGAAGATGAATCTAGATGCCAATGAAAATAGATTAGATACCAAGAGCGTAAATCGAGCGACACCAATGTTTTACTCACTAACGCCAGCTCGGAGTAATTAACACTACCTTCCCAGACTCTGTCACGACTTTTCCAATCCAACCTCGGTTTCTTGCTCTTTGCTGGAGTCTCTAAAGCAGCACCGTCGCTTTTCCTCTTCCCTTTCCCCTTCTTGTCGACTTTGGGCCACCCAGTTTCTTCTAGGAGTTCACCAACCAGACGTTGGGCGATTCGTATACCATCTATCTGCTGAGCGGGTACTTGATTTACACCAACCTCGGCTTCGGCACGTTCCTGTGATTCAGCCTCAGCGATGAGGCCAACCTGCCTAGCGATCTCAGTTTCGATCAATCCTTGAACGTAATCTGGCTGGATATTTGGAATGATCTCGAGGATGTGGATGAGGGCGGTTGTACGAGGAGAAGGTGGTGGAGCAATATCCGGTGCCTGCGCTTCGAAGTCTGGGTCCGTGTCTGAAATTGGAATTGGCGATAGTGACTGGTCAAGGGTAAGATCAACCACCGGTCGAGGACGAGAAGCGCCGGAAGTCGTAGCGGCTCCAGGTCCTGAGGCGGTAGGTGCGTCAAGAGTAAGCGAACCTCTCGATTTTACATGTTGTACCACCTCAAAAACATCTTCTTCATCTACCGGCGTTCTGGCTCTTTGCTTTCCTTTCTTCTTTATACCCGCCGAATCATCGTCTCCTCCAATCTCGGACTGACCAGCCTTGGCTTTTCCTTTCCACTTCCCCGAGCCCTCCTCCAAAGAAAGCGCAATCGCCATACGCATGTCCTGGTCCATATCTTCCTCGTGCGCTCCTGGCATGGCAGCCAATGGATATCCCTCTTGACTCCGTTCAGGGAAATAGAGACCTTCAGCTATGATGTGTCCTTCAACGTCGTCCTTGGAGACTTGAATCTGTCCATCCTGGTCAGAAACAAAAAGTGGAGGAGTAGGCACCATATCGGTTTGGCTAACCATCGTATTTGAGGGCTGGGAGACACCCGACGTTGGGAGAGGATAGCGAAGTCTAGCCCTGTTCTCCACGGGTGTTCTCTCTTCAATTTCGTTCGCTTTTCCTTTACCCTTCCGATTAAAGGTGACTTTGAAATCTTCGTCCTCAGAATCAGTCAATACAAGCACGTTTCTCGAGTTGTCTGCCCAAGTGACACCGAAACCTGAAGGGGTGGCACGTTCAACCGACAACTGCCTCGAACTTGATATACGTCTCTTTCGAGGTGAACGAGGAGGCGAAGAGGAGAATAAGATTACATCGCCGTCGACGGAGTCGTAATTGTGATCTGTGCCCCGCATCTTGAGTCGTTCTTGACAGAGTATGTTCACTAGCGTTGACTTGAAGTAAAGTGGTATTCGTCGAAAGAAGATGAAATTTGAATTGACGGAATGGGTTTAGATACGTATGGCAGATATAACCCCAACAAATGGTGACTATTCGTAGTCAACAATTCCAAGTCAAATGTGCTTGAAAGTCAAACTTCTTAAAGAGTCAGAAAGGTACCATAATGAGTGCTTTTTGAGACTCACTTTTAAAGTAGTCCCACTCAGGTATCTGACTCTATAAACTTCTTCAATTTTCGCTCCTACGGCTGCGACACCTTGAATGAACGGTATGCCAATGACTCGACTTGGCTGCTGTTGACTGCGAGGAACAACCAAGAACAATTGTGACTCATTAACGAGAGTCACACATCACCTGCTAATCCGTAACGGCTTTCACCTGTCACGTAAGCTTTTCCTAACTTTTGCAAAAACTACCGTTGTTCCTACAACGAGTTGTGGGGGAGATGCGGATAAAATAGATTCAATAAACGACGACCCGACAGAAAAGAGCAAACGACCTAGAAATATGTTATCCTACAAGATTCCACACCACTTTGGCTATATCACTGCTCTCTAACTTCACTCAAAGTATCGATATTCTCGTTTTTCCGACGCCAAACGACCTCTTTTCCTCCTCTGTCCATTCAAAGACTGGTAAAGGATGTGCTTCGGTGTTGAAGACCCATTTGTCGAATGTGATCTCGCTATCGTCGTCGAAGAGGAGGTAAAGGTATTTGAGTGTTTCAGCGAGGAACCAGCTGGGTAGAGCGGGACATAACGAGTCGTCAATTGTGGCTTGATATAGGAATGGCGACAGAGCGTAAAGAAGAAAGAACATACCTCGGCATATAGTCGAGCGGATAAACGGTCTCGGAATCCACCCCATTCACACTCGAATATCCGTATTTCACTTTAGTATGGCTCTCGAGGGACTTGAATATCCTATATCCCCACTCTCGCCATTTGGGATCATGAGTCGTCCGGTACATGTAGAATATACTTTCGACGGTCTGTGAAAACGAACAGAGTGGGATGGATCAGGGCTACTGGTTTCAGGATAAGCAATGCAGACATACCTCAGGCCTCAAATGATATGCATTCCCCCATGTATTCCAATACTCTCTCTCGCTAGGCAGTTCAACCACATCTGCAAAAATATGATTCCCTTCTCCGTCTTCCGAGAACCTGTTACTGCTCAACCCCGGAACACCACCTCTCCTTTCCCCATTCTCCTTCTCCTTCTCCCACTTGGCAATTTCATCGATCCACTTCCTTCCAGTTACTCCCATCGTCACTTCATCAGGCCCCAGTCCAGACTTTTGATCCAAGTACGTATGTGTACACGTGCGTGTAAGTCCTTCGCCCGCCCATTTGTGGAGATTCCGTTCTTCTTCTGATAGCACGATGGAAGGATGAGAGGGGATTGAATCAGGAATGACTTCTGCGCCTAATGTGAAGAGTCCTCCGAGGAAGCATGAAAGGTGTTCCATGCGATGTACGAGCCTTCCCATGGATAGGTCTCCAGCGTACATGAGAGATCGATTAGGAGTAAGATAGATAAGGTTGGAGATTATCCCGCGAGCAGATTTGATATCTGTGGGTACATGCGTTCGACATTAAATTAAAAGAAGGTACGAGGATATATGCGTAGAAGAACGTACACTGATCCAGCGCCTTTACATCTCCACTCTGGATCCATTGCTTTAGCAGATATTCGTACCCACTATCTGCATTTGCACCGATTGTGAAGTGGGCTATAGTGTTGATTTGTCAACCCCAGCTGAGAATTTGATCGAGAGAAGAGAGAAATGCGTACTTCCAGTAGGCTCTCCGTTATCCAGCAGCCAGTATTCTTGAAATAGCCCATCTGTCACATTTGCTTTGTAGAATACGTCCATCACTGCTTCGGCCTATCAAGAATCAACGCCTGCCGTCAACGAAACAAAGAAACGCACCTTTTGATAGTACTCCTTCTTCCCGGTGATTTTCGCGAGATACTTGAACTCCAACTGGCACGTAGCCGCTTCTGCGAATAAGATCGTGGATCTTGTGTTGTCGGGTTTACCACTGCGAAGAAATATCGTTGGAGGGCTGACTCATAGTTGGAATTCGAAACACTTACTTTTCAACGCCAACTGAGAAAGCGGGTAACCCGGACGGCAGAAAGACAGGAAGAAGGATTTGACCTAGTTCGTCTGCTAATGACAGAAGCAGTGGCTCTTTTGACAGCGCGTATGATGAGAGAAGACCACCTAGGTAACGGATGGTGGTTTCAAAGAATGGTGCATAGTGGTTCTCCTGTGAAAATGATATCAAGTTAGAGTTTAACTCGTAGAGATATAGGAAGACATACCATAGTCGCGTTAAAATGCGTTGTTCGAACACTGTCCACTGCTTTCCTGAATTCATCTTTCAAACCCATAACCCACATTGTATCAAGAGAGTCAAAAAGTGTGAGGCCCCAGCCGTTGTATCTATGGATGAACTGGATTATCATCCGACTCGGAGAAAGATAGCGGATTCAATAAGATGTAGAAACATACTGGCTGGTTCTCCCGCCTGAAACGGGGGCCACTTCGTCAAAAGGGAATGCTCTTGTGTTGTAACCGGTCCAAGCGTGCCGAAAAGCCTCCCTCACTTCATATTTCCTCAATGCCCAGACCCTCTGGTATTCAATCTCGCTTTCGCTGAGAGGTGGCGGCGGTGGCGAAGGGCGAGTTGGACGGCGTCCAGGCCAAACAAAGTCAGGCAGGCTCAACTCTCGGTCCCTTGCTACTCCGAAATCTTCTAGGAAAGGAAGAGCAAGCCATAGTACGACAACGATAGTAGCGATTAAAAGCGCCCAGCGTGTCATGAGACGTGTGTAAGGGAAACGAGTCAAGGAGAGATTTGAGCCATGGTTGTTCGAGGAGGAGAGTGGGTTATAGTGAGGGAGCATGCCCTTCACTCTTGAAAGTTGGATGTTGAGATGGAAAAGAGCGTAGTAAAGGAATGTAACGAAGGAAATTGCATGGGCGTAAGTGACCTTCAAATCAAGTGTGCAGCGGTTATTCCTCGCGTATCAGGGACATCTTCCGCTTGGCATTAAGTCCAGTGCACCATTAATCGCTTAAACTGTTTCGCTTGCAAAGGTCCGGGATAAAAGCGTTTATTTCGCGATACCCGTATTGAACTTGAAGGACTGGAGACAAGTGCGTTGATCAGTGTTGAAAACAAGCGTTGAAAGTCGTCGGCGTCTTGATGCGACCATGAACAACTCGAATCTTGTCAATGCCATCAACACTTGGGCTTGGCGTTTTTCGGTCTCTGATCCGTATTTCTTCGGGCTTTAAGTCAGCTCCCCCTCTTCGCCAACTTAAAACCATGGCCCTAACCTGAACACACGTTCCAGAATGTACTCTCGCAGACATGCAAACTACATAACACTAGGCATGTACATAAGTCGCAAGACGCCGGACTCAGGTGATATCAATTAATGCCAAGTCTAAAAGTTGAACAAAAGTGGGAGAGAAATGGAATTGCAGAGATTTGAAGTGAACCGGCCGTGAGCTCCAAGTCTTACTCCAAGAGCTTCACAGCAAGCAGAATTGATTCGCTCTACATTGATGGCGACATCCCCGAGGTTCAGCATTTAATATCCTTCTACAGCCTTCTACTGTAATCACAAGTAGAGTTTGATACACCCTCCGTCGCCAGGGATCGACAGAGTCTTGAAAAGACCCAGGTGTCTATGAACAAGCGCAATTCCCAGTGCAAGCAAGGCCGTGGCCCGGTTGGGACCGTCTGTCCATGACTTCGACCTTTGAGCATAAGTATCCATTTTTTACTAATGAAATCTTTCCTTTTCGACCTTGAGATTAAACCAAAGCATTGGCAATTTGTGTCACCTCTCCAACAACGAGTCGAACGACAGACCGATTCGACGACGACTCAAATCTTCCCTGTAGAATTGTCAGCTGAATAAAGCAACGTGGAGTTTGCTGAGTATTTACCCCTCATGTGACCGTATCGACGCGTCTGTTTGTATGTGTGTACGCGTAAGTTGTAGCGACACCTCTTGTGTTTTCTTTACCTCTCTCTGAATCCATCATCATCTTTCTCAGCTTCGAATACGATCCCTTGTAACACTGACGCTATTCTCGTGTTATTCTATTGTTACAGACGCACGAAGGGAAAGATGAGCAAAAAACTTCTGCTGCAAGTCGCCATACCAAGCTGTGAGGTCAATCGTTTAAATTCCATTTATCTTCGAGTTTGGCTGGATACGTAGTTTAAGCGCTCTGGGGGCTTTGTTTGATTTTCTGGGTCCTGAAAAAGAATCTAAAGTGGACAACTCGAGGAGGAGTGTAGTCGAAAATTAGACGAGAATCAGTGTCGAGCCTTCAGAGTGAGATGCCGATAGCAGGGCCGGAACAAATGACTATGAGCGAGTGATGTAGAAGTGGAACGCACATATTACAGTATTGGAAGACCAGCTTCCAGACTCCAACCCACCCGACGGTCCGCTTGTGTGAATTTCGGAAGCAGTTTCCTTTTATGAAACTTCCTCAAGTTGAGTTGCGTCCCGCCGACTGGTGGATCTTGTAAATTTGGCTCTATTTGGCGATCACATCCGACACACGGCAGAGTGCTGCAACCTCAGCAGGGCTCGACTCGACATGGTAGTTCCTCACATCTCAGTAATTTAAATTAGTATAGTGGTAGAATTAAATGCTATGTGAAGTCTACCAAAGCCTTCAAGCAATTTTGGGTCAGAATTCAAACAAAAAAGAAAAAAGAAAAAAAAAACTCAGAATCCGGCTGGAACACTGTTGGGAGAAAAAGTAACCGCGCGCGTTACCGCCTACGCCATGTAGCCTTCTCCATCGCGTCACAGCTTAAAGGTTATATTAGACAGTTGCCACCTCCCTCTGAACAACTTTTGGATGGCTTCAATTTTGCCAGTAATGTTTTATAAAACATATGACAGATTGTAATAAAGAAAAGGAAGAGCAAGAAATACTTTTGACCGTCTGTGTAGCCAGGGAGGTGGTAATTGCCTGTTATAAGCTTCAAGTCGTTGTCTGATGGAGAAGGCTACATGGCGTAGGCGGTAACGCGCGCGGTTACTTTTCCTCCCAACAGTGTTCCAGCCGGATTCTGAGTTTTTTTTTCTTTTTTCTTTTTTGTTTGAATTCTGACCCAAAATTGCTTGAAGGCTTTGGTAGACTTCACATAGCATTTAATTCTACCACTATACTAATTTAAATTACTGAGATGTGAGGAACTACCATGTCGAGTCGAGCCCTGCTGAGGTTGCGGCACTCTGCCGTGTGTCGGATGTGATTGCCAAATAGGGCCAAATTTACGAGATCCACCAGTCGGCGGGACGCAACTCAACTTGAGGAAGTTTCATAAAAGGAAACTGCTTCCGAAATTCACACAAGCGGACCGTCGGGTGGGTTGGAGTCTGACCAGCTTCAAACCTTTCCGACAAGAACTTGGACAATGTGTCCAGGCACAGCTCACTCCAACGCTCTACTTTGGATGGGGATGCGGCCGTGCGTCATTCAGGGTCTGCCGCCGAGCGCTGATCTTTCAAAATTTCAAGTTCACAGACATGAATCGCTTAGTATTTGATTCATTCGGGTATCGACTCACCATACACGGTACTAGGTAGCCAAACGTATTTGAGCTTGTTTGATCGTTTGAGTGAGCTCAGGTCCTGGCAGGCTGAAGACCCAACCAGACTCGTTGCCTACAGGCGATGTGGACTATTCGTAGCGGCTGGACTGAACGACAAGCGCTTCAGGGTCCACTGCATAACCCCAATCAATTGAATAATATAATAGCCGTCACGGCAGGCATTGTCAACTCTTTGTAGCTGCTTGCGGAATTAATCAACACGGCCTTAAAGTCGTTTGTTTCTTTCCACCACAACCCTCAGCACTACAGGCCACAGACTACATTCTTTTTTGCCTAATGTCTCTCACTCGATTCTTGGCCGTTCTTTTTGCGCTCTCTGTCGTTGGGGTGGTTTCCTCTGCTTATACTGGCGCTAGCTCGACCTTGACACGCCGTTTCGATGAGCTCACCGGCATAGAATTTCACCACGCTCCGAAAGCACGCTCGATTTATCCCGGACTTTCCAATGCGGAACGGTTGAAACGAGGCTTACCGCTCAACCCTCCTCGAAGACGTTCTCCCGATGGTTAGCCTGTTTTTGGCACAGTTGGAGACTCCAAACCTGATCCTACGATTTCAGCCCCGTCTTCACCTCAGACCTCACAGATTCCGTAAACGTTTTCTTCTATATAATATCGTACTCAACTCAAAATTTTCGTAAGGACCCGCGGTCGCGTTCAAGTTTTCGATGTTACCTCAGGTTCTCCCTTAGGTTATATCTCCAAAAACCCGGATGGCAGCCAAATTGCTGGATTGAGTAGCAGCGTGGATGATGCCATGATTTTCCAGTACGACAGCTCCGCCCCTGGTCCATACAACTTTGCCATGGTGGTTAGTAGATTCCCATTGACAATCAAACATCTAAACATACACTTACCTTTACCTAAGAACCCCACTGGCGCCTTTACTTCCTGGCCGCTTCTTGGAAATATTGAAGGCCCTTCTTCTACGAGCGCCTCTCTTGCCCCTGGCTCGTACAAGTACGTTCATTCTCCTTTTAGCGACAATTCATACTAATAATGACAACTAGCTATTGCTTCTTCGCCGGAACTAATGCCACGCCTGCTGGTTCAACTCCTGTAGCTCAGGGTAGTTCTTACACCTCCAACTTACCCGCCGAAACAGTAGTCGTAGGTCCATCAGGATGGTTTAGTTTTCCTAATTCTTAACTTTCGTCTTAGTGGAATGTAGCTGGCTCTGGGGATATTTCCATCCAGTGGGTCAATCCAGATGGTTCGAAGCCTTCGACATTTGTGATGTACGCTTCTGGTTCCAGTTAGTATCCTGCCTATTATGAGACTGGATTACGTGCTAATCAAAATGTAATCAGATTTCATTTCGATCACTGGTGATGTCGCTTTATATAAAGCCGCATTTGGCTCGAACAGAGCCCAAGTGGTTAGTTTTTCTCATGGAGAGTTTTGAGTCAGCTAACAAGGACTTGTAGAGCTTGAAATGGGTCGCGGCTTAAATCCAAATTATGGACAGCAGGAGATCCGATCTGGTTTTTGCGCCCATCTAGACTTTGCACGATATTATACCCTCAGATAAACTTTCTGTATGACTCTCATTTTGATATGTGCTAATGCCAGGCCTGGAGATATTAATCCTTGTTCCCTCGATTCCGCCTAAGAATCTCACCACTTATAAAATATTCGGAAATTTTTGGAGTACTCTCCCCAGATATGCATACACACACTTAAGCTTGTTGTCCTTTTGTGGTAATCTTGCCATGTTTCTTGACTTGACCCTTTCTTTATATCACACTCGCTGGGTGGACGCTTTGATCAATGATTCCCCTTCCTGCCAGTCAGCATCTGTCCTCTAAAAGGAGTTCATCTGCACGGTACCAACTCGACGGCCAAGACATTTTTATAGAGGGATAATGTCATCAAAGCCTTCAAGTGCGGGTCTTCTAGTTTTACATGCACGCAAGCGATTTTTTTCCGCAACCCTACTGCGGCTGGGCACTGGACGATGAACCTTCGCATACAATATGAATCTCTTTTGGTGACTTTTTACGATTTAATTCTATCAGCAGCTCGCCAGACCTGGTAGCCAAACGCATCCGAACTTGTTTACCATTTTTAGCTCGTGGAAAGACATGATGGATAGTGTCTCGGACCAAAACGACGATAATCATTTGTAGCCCACTGGTCGAAATGTCTAATGACAGATATTTCAGGGTCGCTCTGGGTCAACGCGGTCAACACCGAAATGGCGATCATTATTAAAACGTTCCACATCAACAGTGCTGAGCAGCCTTAGCGGTAACTTCACTTCTTTCCGCCCAGCATTACTGCCCATTTGCCTAATACTAATATCACTCACTCGATTCCTGGCCGTTCCTTTCGCTCTCTCGGTCCTAAGGGGTGGCTGCTTCTGCTTATACCGGTGCTAGCTTGACCTTCACGCGCCGTTTCGATGAGCTCGCTAACATGAAATTTCACCATTCTCCAAAATCAGCCATATGTATCCCGGGGACTTTCTAACGCAGAACGGTTGAAACGAGGCTTGCCACTCAACCCCACTCGAATATGGTGGGCGGTTTGAGGAATTATTAATGTACTAATCTCGCTCTTTAAAATCATACCAATGTAAATTTCGATCTCTTAAATAACAAGTATCTGCATAAGTGCAAGCGCCCTCTTGAAATTCTGGTCAGTTTCTCGGACACAGCAAGCGATCGCTCTGAGAGAGCGTGTAGATCAATCATGTATTTTGCTCATCGCTCTCTTATTTTGGCCATCGCTCTCATAAATGTCTACATCGCTTTGATATTCTGAGTATTGCTTTCAAAAAGT
>MU157882.1:34308-44844 GCA_015657495.1 Crepidotus variabilis | reverse complement strand
TGGACCTAAGCAGGCCGATCAGACCCTGAAATGCCGTAGATGCCGACGATCTGTGAGCGCGAGCAGAATAAATTAATGAGAGCGATGTAGTGGATTTTGCCAAATTATGAGAGCAATGTTTAGAATTTAAGCGGAAATCCGACTTTTTGAAAGCAATACTCAGAATATCAAAGCGATGTAGACATTTATGAGAGCGATGGCCAAAATAAGAGAGCGATGAGCAAAATACATGATTGATCTACACGCTCTCTCAGAGCGATCGCTTGCTGTGTCCGAGAAACTGACCAGAATTTCAAGAGGGCGCTTGCACTTATGCAGATACTTGTTATTTAAGAGATCGAAATTTACATTGGTATGATTTTAAAGAGCGAGATTAGTACATTAATAATTCCTCAAACCGCCCACCATACTCGAAGAGGTTCCCCCTAATGGTTAGCTTGTTGCTCGCACAATTACACAATTAGGAGATTATAAACCTGATCCTACAATTTCAACCCCGTCGCCGCCTCAGACTTCTCAGATTCTGTAAGCCTTTCATCCTATATAATATCCACTCAACTCAAACACTCAACAAGATCCCCTGGGCGCGCTCAAGTTTTCGGTCTTCCACGGGCTCTCTCTTAGGTTATATCTCCAGAAACCCGGATAGCAACCAGATCGCTGAAATAGCAGTGCGGACGGTGCCATGATTTTCCAGTATGACAGCTCTTCTCCTGGTCCATACAACTTGACCGTGGTGGTAAGTGAATATATATTGACCATTAAACGTTGAAGCATACGATTACCTTGCGTTATGTCGGAAAAATCGTACAAAACCTATCAACATCTATATGTACCGATTAGTACCAATAAGCGAGTCAGTAAAATGGCTTACATGTCAGGATGATTAGTGACGAAGATCACCAAAAGTGTTGATCGGCGTCAGATCGGGTAGATCAATCCCTGTTAACCTTAGCGTTGCTGACCGGCACTGACCAGCGCTGATGCGGACATACACTGTGCAGACAGCTTTCTACCGGTTTTCTTGCATTCAATTATTTTTATTGGGACTCATTAGAGTATGGGTTCGCAAAAGATCTCATTCATGTATTCAAGTACATCTCAAGAATATATATGTACTAGTTATAAGACTATGAATGTCACTCTATTAATACAAAACCTGTGAACCCAGATAAGCCACACCCTTGATGAAATAGACAGTAAGAATTAATCTTACCATTGCGAGAGCCAACAGGCTTGTCCAAGAGGGGAACTAAGCTAGAATCTAGTGTAGAAAGAAGTGTGCACTCCAAAGAGATCAAAACTCACCAAGTTCAATTAAAGGGAAGATCATATTGGCATCTTGTCCGCATTTCCCAGCTGTATATATGCTTTCAGGCTGTGGGGTCATGCTCCGCAGGCACCCTACCCACTTTGGAGATAAGTGGAGCAAGGCACCAACACTCCAAGACCGGTAAATGTTAAGGCTTGGCAGATTTACTTCTTGGGAATATTGTTAACGTTTTGACAAAGTGCAGAAGCAATCTCTAGCCTCACGGGAATGGGGAACAGGGCCTCACCTGGAAGATGTCAAAGTTTTGCCATACTACCGATGAGGGCCAATCCACTGCCTATATGTGCTGACTGGGTATCGCTGTGGAACTAATGTAGTAAATCTGCACCAATCAGCGCCCATCAGCTGTGGTATTCAAGCTGGTCAGTACCGCCTAGCCTAAATGTGCTGCTGATAAGTTCAAGTACTCAAACTAATAGGGGCATCTCTGTTCACATCAGTAGAAAATGCTGGGCGTGCACTGATCAGCTGTTCACGGATTTTCCGACATAAGAATCCCACTGGCGTCTATACTTCCCGGTCAGTCCTCGGAAACGCTGTGGGCCCTTCTTCTTTCAGCAATGCTCTTGGCCCCGACTCGTTCAAATACATTTGCAGCCACTTCATTAAATTTTCAAGCGAACCATTCAACTAGCTATTGCCTCTTCGCTGGGTCTAATCCCACTCCAGCTGGCTGAACTGCTCAACGTCAGGGTAGCTCTTTCAGTAGCAACTTGGCGGCTGAAACCGTCGTACTAATCAAGATGTGATTAGATTTCATTTCGATCACTGGTGATATGGCTTCATGTAAGGCCGTATTTGGTTTGTCCAGAACCCAGATGGTTTGTTTCTCTCGTGCAGACACTACGTCGGAGTTCCGTTAAATCACAGCCAATTATTCGAATTTTATGTTAATGTTACTCCAAATAAGGCAAGAATATGAGAAAATGAGCATATACAAACCTGATTTAGGTAATTTCTGCATAATGTCAGATACTTGAGCCATATTTGAATATAATCAGGGTAGTTTGGCCTTGTTGACGTCTACATTATTTGGAGAATCTACCGCATAAGGCCAATATTATACCCAGTCTTTTACTGGGACTCCGACCCAGTGAGACTCTTCCGTCAGTTAACAACGACTTATAGAGCTTGGAGTGAGTCTCATATACATGAGGTCTTGTTTTTGCTTCCATGGAACTTTTTCACTGTATCATACCTGCGGGCGATCTTTCTGTATCACATTCTTTTGATTCGTGCTAATCTCGACGAACTATCAATTTTCATCTCCCACTTGATTTGCTCGTGTTACAGTTCGTCTAGGAAGTCAGCACTTCGAAAATATATTTCAAACTTTTTGGCGTCCTCGAGCTGTCCTATCGAACCCCGAGACGGCTAACCAAAAACTCGTAACCAGAGCTCTGACCTCTAGGAGATGACTAAACTTTCTTTGAACTTCCTAGCACTCGTGGTGCATCCACTTGCCTCGTGCGTATTTGATTTCAAGAAGTTCCCATAATGGGTTCCCTTCCTTTTACTTCTGCACGAGTGGTATCTTAGGATCGCCGCCATTGTTTGACTAACCTTTGCAATTGCACTGCAGTGCTGTCAGGATGATTCTTCGACGCTGGTCAAAAGACCTCGCCATGCTAAATCTCGGTTTGTGTTCTGCAGCATACATATGGGCCTCGCTCTTTCAAATCTCTAGGCCTTAGTTACTCCAAGCAACTCCCTGATCGACAAGTCGATGGTGAATCAGGCATTCCGGCTGGTGATCTGACACTGTATCGTTTGAATAAGCACGGCTTCTCTACAGATCTCCCACTGAGTGGGATGAATACTCATTTATCAAATACCGTTTCAACTCTCAATCTTATTACAGTTTTTACCTCAGGAAAAAGCTCTCACCTCTCAGTTTAGACCTTGGATAGGTGACAATGGTTTTGGAGAGCCAATTATAGCCCTCGTACCCCCTTTCCTTACTCAGAACTTGAGTCATTTCTAATGGACACCAGACTCACCATGTAGACGTTTCTGAATCCTCTGTCCCTTACCGCATTTTGTCCTTGCAGGAATCTCATCCAGCACTGTCCACATTCGACGCGCGTGGACATTATATTTCTGGCTGACGCCGACCTTATGAGACATTGAACCCTTCTCATCCACGCATCGCTAAGGTAGAAAGATCGAACTTCTCGTGACTTCCACTGATAAAAATCAAGCGAGCTCACGTTTATAGGCAAATCTCATGAAACATTCGTGAATGGCGATCACGTAGGTTACTGCTCTGTCTGGTGCTTTGTTTAGCCGATGATCACAGGTAAAGCCCCTCAAAGATATTGCTGACATCCTGATACTTCGTAATTGCAAGTCGAACACTGTCGACCAATCGTAGGGAGCATACTCCAGCGATTAAATTGTAGACCTTTGTTCATCGCGTATCAAATACTACCTGCTGTGTTTGAAAACCCATCACGCCTTGACGATCGAACACCTCGGTCTTCGTTCCTCTTTGGTCCTCGAATTATATCCTTGAGCTGTATGATCAACTGGTTTAAGCGAGTACGTAGTGTCATGAGATGGAAGGAGCATAAGATCACATCGATGTCGAAACCTTGAAGCAGCCCTTGCGGTAGATTGAGTTCCCGTCGCTTGTAACTTACAAAATCGCTGCCTTGTGACGTATTTTAACATCGTATTGGCTCATCTAAACAGTAGGTATCATTTATAAGCCTCGTAGCCGTATGCTTAAAGAGCAACGAATCTTATCCTCAGATGCGAGCCGAGGTTCGATGATACAAACAGGCGCTCAAGCTCCCTTCTGATTTCGATAGCTACCGGTTCGAATAAATCATACCAACTCAGTTATGGCCTCGAAGTACAGTTTCAAAAATAAACGAGGGTATTTGGCGTCTCCACGCCGTCATGGTACTGTTATCAGAAAGGATTCTCCTATTATTTGACTCTATGTATAATAAGCCGTACCGGCTTTTCGGCTTGTCTTTGACGCGTTCGTGGTATCGCCTACACGTCTAACGGGCGTTTTGTCATTTCGATGGAGAAGTCATCTTCGCTACCATTCTCTACTCCACTCCGAATGCCCATCTACAAGCAGTCAGCGCTCCTTTAGTATTGCAATTGTTGCTGGGGCTTATTAACTCACGCACAGGTTTCTCGCCTTCGCGAACGGCTTCTTGTGTTGTCTCAATGCGAATGTTGATATTTCGACTGTGGCTAGCGAGAGTGCCTCGGGGTGTGATACTACTTGCTTTAAGTTCCGTATCTTCAGCTCCAGAAGAAGCCACCGAGTTTCTAGCGTTGAGAGTCGCAAGAAGAGAGTTTGTGTACACTGGGTGAAAGATGCTTAGACAGCTGTCGATAGCAGAAAAAAAAAAGTAAGACGCTTACATCGACCAATGCAGAAATAGAACCCTGCATAATACATGGCTTTCGGTGCTGCGATGACCTATACACCATGTAGATCAATAAATGAGGAACGAGAGGTTAAAGTCAACTGACGCTGATCAAAGCGCAGAAAGCAAATATTCTGTAATCTAGGCGTAAGTGACCAAATTTCTTGATTGAATATTGCCATACGTGGTAAGTCTAGAAGAGAAATCAATATATCATCCACGAATTGAAAATTTATTACATACATTCCAGTGTTGATAACGAAGATGATCTGTCGAGCGAGTTAGCAAAAGATGATCACAAGCCGGAGTTAGTTAACTGCTTGGCGCACCAGCTTGTTGATGATCGTGTCGGATCTAAAGGGGAGACGCGTCAAGGAGGTAGTTCGTGACAATTGACCTCTCTTCCTCACCTCTTGAAACCAGTTCGAGCACGATGCAACATGATCACCAAGCTCCCAGCAACCAAAACGTCAATGGTGCATGAGAGGACATCGATTGAGATAGCCACGGGCTAACCAGAGATGAATGAGACGATATAAATATCTAATAGGATTGGCTTGCCTCGGTTTTCAGAAGCTGAAGCCATGTCTCCATTTGCATACTGTTTCCGAATTGTCAAATGTCAGTGAATGTTCTTGTCCCTTCAACCCGACTCACGTCAAAATAACCCATGCTTCATGAGCGGCGTTCTCATGAGTCGGCGTTGGGATACAGGCTTTAGAAGACTACTCACTTAAACCGGCCGCTGAAACGATATGAGAAAGGTACAATCGTTTGATGATGTAACTCACCAACTTCTCCGACAATAAGGAAGGCAATTATCCCACAGAGAATGTAATTTCCCTTGCTCACTAAAGACCTCTCGGTGAACGGCGGTTCAGGTAAGACTAAGAACTGACTGACTTCTCCATATACGGTAGATAAAGAATCTAAGGTTAGAATAAGCGCGGGGTCGTGAAAGTAAGAAGACTAAGCTCACGTCTGAACAATGGAGGCGTTGACACCCTAAACCAAACTAAGTTGTCAATATCCCCGTCGCCACAGTTCACTTATAACACTTACAACTAACAAGGCTTCGATCTTGAGACAAGATAATGAGTTATATAGAAGGCGTCGGGGACAACGAGGTTCTCAAAACTCACGAGTAGCGGCCTACGAGAAGCTGTAAGAATGTTGACTAATTAAATCATGAAAAAATGCGCTCACCATGTCAAATACTCCAGTCGTTCCGGTTCACTAAACAAATAGTATACACTTCACAATCTGAGTATCGTGGAAAAGAGAGCTTTACTTACTGGAAGTGTTGAATAACATAGTGATACACTGGAGGAGTCGTTTTATTATCGTGAATTTGGGAGTGCTTAACGAAACTGACCTCCAGCAGAAGTCAAGATCAAATGAAGCGCGTCCACGGAAATAGTTGTGACAACCTTAATCAAATGGTCAATGATGCTGAGATGAATCAGAGATGGTTTGCTTACTGCTGCCTTTATGAACCATTGGTCCGTTGGATATTCTCAATGATCCATCATATTAGGATGTAGTTTACACCTGAGCGAAAGGAGCGTACTTTGAAAGTATTGAACTGCTTGAATTAAGCAGACCCCATGAAGGAGCGCACTGACAAGCAGACCCACGAAGAAGGCTCCCATCCTACAAAATTATCTTAGCGCTGGGTAGAAGGGATACGCCGGGCTCTGGCTCACGAATTATCGAGGGGTTGGGTATAGTCGAGAGTGGCGGGGGTTAACATATTGCCGGGATGAAAAGAGGGGAAGCAGTAGGGTCTAATTCCTCAAGCCCAAACCTGCGCGGTGAAAGGAGGGGTTCAAGCGCATTGGTGATAATTGGGAGATATATAGCTAGCTGATGAGAATTCAGTGCGTCTCTCCGAAGCTTGGAGCCCTGCGCATGCGAAAGAATGGCTAATCTTGAATCTGGATCTCACCCCGATGCGTCGCTTATGCTACCAAGGTCCATGTGCTGCCGTAGCCAGCCGTCGCATCAACCAGCGGAAGAAAACACATGGCACATATGTGCATGACCAAGCTGAAAAAGCTCATGTTCAAGGTTTATCATCAGGTAGGAGTTGTTCGTCGAGGCACGTATGCATTGCACAAGGAGGGAAAAACCTGAGTCTGGATCATAGGCCCTGCTACCAAACAACTTGGCATTCAGTATTGAAGCTAGTTGTGTCTACTCACGGATAAACTGTATAGAGGGAGACAAGCTTAAGGTGGCGGTGAGAAAGAACAAGCCAAAAACTCCGTGGGCCCGTATTCCCGGAAAGGTGCCGCTTCTCCATTTTAGGCATCCTCAAAATTTTGGCTACGACCCTGACAACGGATGTATTTTCACAAATGACGATGCTGTCTTGCACTTGACTATGTTGAGCATTCAAACTTCCGTACCAAAGTCAATGAGAGGCTCTCTCATTTCCACATCATTGACGAACCGCAGGGTTGAGTCGATCAGCGTCGCTTCATGTCTATTCAGTACTTCGTTGCGTGTATATAATATTAGAAGTGGGCTAAGCCGTGTGGGGGGATTTGTTCCGCAAGCTAAATGCGACCGCCATCTTGACAGGTCGTCAACTGATTTGCCTTGGCCATATGTCGAATTGCCAAAGTGATGTAGCAATATCAAGGTGAGATTTCTGACTAGCATTCACTTCTTCCTTTCTTAACCACATCTTACAATCTACTGGCCATGACCCTAGTCACTCTTTTATCAATCGCCATTGCTGGCTACGCTCTTTACAATTATATATCCTCTAGAAAGCCGCAAGGACGACCCCTTCCACCCGGTCCAAAAGGTTTTCCAGTTGTTGGAGTCAGTCCCACAGACAGCCGTTTTGAAATTGGTCTAATTGTCGAAGTAGAATGTTGCAGATTTGCCTACAGAACAAGAGTGGCAAACTTACGCTTCATGGGGCCGTAAATGGGGTCAGTGTGCTTTCCCTACCTGCTGATATTATCCTCACCGACTTTTATAGGCGGTCTCGTTCACATCTCGCTCCTAGGCCAGCCGTTGATTATCGTGAACTCATATAAATACCTCGAAGAGTTTGAAAAGAAGGGTGCAATCTACTCTGATAGGCCCACCCTGGAAATGGGAGGCGAATTGGTTGGATACAGTCGAATGCTGGTTTTAACTCGATATGGTCCTCGTTTCAGGGAATACCGCAAGCACTTTTCGCGCTTCGTTGGCCCGAATCCTACTCAAGAACTTTACCCACTTATCGAACAAGCGACTCACAAATTTCTCAAAAATACCTTGCTTGATCCAAAGAACTTGAACGCTAATCTCAGGAGGTGAGTGACAATCATCGCCGTCTGTTAAATATGCCCTGACGCAATTTCGCAACCAGAATGGCGGGCGGAATCATAATGAAGGTGGCTTACGGTTACGACGTCAAAGACGAAAACGATGAGTTTGTTGAATTGGTTGAACGCGCAAACACCAACTTCAGTAAATCGACTGTACCCGGCGCGTTTATCGTCGACGTCTTTCCCGCTCTGAAATACCTTCCGGAATGGCTTCCTGGCATGAAATTTCTTTCCTTGGCTCGAGAGTGGAGGCAGCTCACAGACGAAAACGCCGATCTACCTTTCGAGTTCACGAAGAAACAAGTGGTACGATTTAAACTTATCTTTGACGATTGCGACTGATGTCTCATCAGGAGTCTGGTAGTTCTAAAGCTTCTTTAGTCTCAACAGGTCTCCAAGAGCAGTCCCATCCAACAAAGGAATATATCCATGAATTGAAATGGGCTGCAGCCTCCATGTATGCTGGTCAGTCTCTTCAATCCTTTGAATAGGGTACATCCTCGAGTTAACACTTTCATGATAAAAGGTGGTGCTGATACTACTGTCTCTGCGGAATACGCCTTCTTCTTGGCCATGGTTCTCTTTCCAGACGTCCAAAAACGGGCTCAGGCGGAGATAGACGCTGTCGTAGGAGATGAACGTCTACCGAGCCTCGCCGACAAGCCCAATCTGCCGTATGTCAGCGCTATTATTACGGAGGTTCTCCGGTGGAACTCTGTTGGTCCTTTGGGTACGAAGGTCGTCTTAGATTGTGATTGTTACTCACGTCCTTACTCTAATTGACAGGTGCTCCTCATACTGCCATGGAGGATGGGTATATCAACGGCTTTTTCGTACCAAAAGATTCCATGATCATCGCTAACCTCTGGTCTGTTGGATCTAAATCAAACCATCAATAGTACCTTACCCAAATTACAGGAATATGCTTCACGACTCCGAACTCTATCCTGATCCTTTCACGTTTAATCCCGAACGATATCTAGGATCTTCTCCTCAGCAAGACCCACGTAAAATCACCTTTGGTTTTGGTCGTCGCATCTGCCCCGGAATGTACTTGGCTGAAGCATCTCTCTTCGCTTGTGTCGCCAAAGCCTTGGCAACTCTCAATGTCGAGAAGGCGCTTGATGCGCAAGGTTCTCCAATCATCCCTGTACATGAGATGACAGACGGTGTTATCAGGTACATCTCATCTGTAATCATGATTTAACGTTCCTGACAATGTTTCGTTGCAGCTATCCCAAACCGTTCCAATGCTCGATCAAGCCACGCTCGGCTAAAGCATCATCATTGATTGTCGAGTCTTCGTAGTTTATCGCTTCGACTTGTTGTATTTCAAGATCTAGACAACCTATTTCGCGTCTCTATCCCCTTGCTTATCTATCTCTCTGTTTCGCTGACCTTAACTACAGATTATTTTAAGCCAGAAACATGAACTCGGCGATGGTTAGCAATCCAAGACTACTGAACATCTCTCGAGTGCCGGAGTTCGTCTATCGTGTCTTCGGATGCAACATACAGCATGGAGGTAGACTGCGACCGTCATTTTCTTTATCGTTACCTTGATATATTTTCCGAATTGAATCAATCACTTTTCGCACTTTGAAAGAGTTTTTATGAGAAGCAGGATCTCGGATTGTTGCGCACTAAGAAAATTAATGTCGCCTTTACATCTATATACTATCTCGGTTTTGCCTTGAGATTTTTTTCTCACTTCGCATCAGTCTGTGTTAGTGGTTGCTGTCTAACACAGTGAAGTTTTAACCTACCCCAAAACCAATCTGTCAAAACTTGAGCTATTTACTGAACCCGTTGCAAGCCCGCATTGAAGTGGGGCGTTCGAATGACCGACAAATATTTTTAGAGCCCAAAACCATTGAGATCCAGTAACACGACCTGAACAAGGTTAGAAGCGCTCTATTTTGAGATGCCTAGAGATCCCAATTAATCTGCGAAATGATAAAAAGCTAACCAATACACAACAACGAGAAAACGTGAAAAGTGATCGAGACTAGAAGCTCTTAAAAATTGAAGACAGATCGTGAGTATTTTGGACTTCCGATCCTCCAGGAGCAATTGTTTTGTTGATAAACTACCTACACCACCATTTGGGCTTTAGCTGGTGGCCACCTGAAATGGCCGCCGTCACAACCAGTTCCTTCCCACGTGGATCCGCTGGGCTGGCAGCTTCCCACCAGCACAAATCGGGCTAATGGCACGCTGGCTCCAGGTGCCATGGCACAAAGGTGAACTCACAGCTGGACTTCAGGTGGTCGGCATGCTGGCATAGACCAAGAAGCCTTTTTGCTATATATAATATTTGTTTATTTTTCCATTTTTGAATCGGATTTAGGAGCTTCGGTACACATATTATGAATGAAACATAAATATATTGGCATTGCGAATAAACTACTAGCACTGTGGTAATATATATACGGTCAAGTAAGACAACCCACTGCAACTTCCCACTCCTCAACATCACGAC
>MU157882.1:5690-33798 GCA_015657495.1 Crepidotus variabilis | reverse complement strand
TGGAGGATTCTCAGGTAATTTGCATATTTTCTATTTTCTACGAGGAATGTATAATCAGGTGGCATATCCGGTTGGCCACCGGCTGGAGGAATGTCTGGGTGACGGCTGGGATCGGCCAGGTGGTCTTCCCCTGGCAATCATACGGCCGCTACCCATCAGTCAGCTGCCGAACAGGAGTGACTGTCACCTGCCATCAAGGAAATGCCCAATTGGTGGTGTAGGTCTGCATTTACATTCAATACAACGTGTATTTAGAAGTCAAGTAAGGTGTAGAGACAAGTAGAATGTTATTACTCCAGATGGTGATCACCAAAAATGTCCTTTCTACAGTTTGTACAAACCAAAGGATGAATATCGCGAAGCAGTTAGGAGCGCAGCCCTAGGAACGGCGACACCAGTTTATGATTTCTTCCAAGGTCCAGTAAGTTTAGAAAAATTGGATGTATGCAGTGCATGGAACACGATAAATTACAACAACAAACCAAAGGATACCGGCAAAACTGAAATAGAACTAGGATTCGATGATGAGGGAGTAAGCTTTCTCTGAACGAGGCTTAATGGCGCATTCAAACGGTTTTGGGAAACTGATGAGACCATTTGTATTTTCGTGAACGGGCGTGATGGGTACACCATCACTATCCAAAGCTTTTTCGATGCTGAAAACAGCGAGAGACATGGCAACGCATGAGTACACCGAGGCGTCGGCAAGATGCATACCAGGACAGATACGGCGACCAAATCCAAAGCAGATCTTACGAACATCACGTTGGGGATTTGGGCCAAGGTGGCGTTCTGGATCGAAGTTGAACGGCTCTGGGTAGATTTCAGGGTCGTGCAGCATGCTCCAGAGGTTCGCTATGATAATTGCGCCTTTCGGGATGAAATAGCCATTGATATAGCCATCCTCAACAGCAGTATGAGGAACGCCTAAAATAGCATGAACATTAAGGTCAGATGAAATAGACTTGAAGCTAACCAAGAGGCCCAACGCTGTTCCACCTAAGTACTTCTGTGACGAGAGCGTTGACATATGGCAGGTGGGGCATATCCGCCAATGTGGGAAGACGGTCATTGCCTACGACGGCATCTATTTCGGCCTGAGCCTTCTTCTGAACTTCTGGGAAGAGGATCATTGCCAAAAAGAAGGCGTATTCTGCCGAGACAGTAGTGTCTGCACCACCTGGACCCACAATGTCAGTTAGTGTCAAACAAGATAGTGAAGATAGTACCTGAATACATCGAAGCGGCTGTCCATTTCAAATCGCGTAGGTATTCAGGAGAGTGGTCTTCGCTTTCTTCAAGGCCCGTCGAGATTAATGAAGAAGGGGCAGTGCCTGCAGCCTAAGAAGTATGAGCTTGGTTATGACATACTATTTAGAGAGTTACCATCTGGGTTTTGGTGTAGGCATAGGGGGCATCAGCGCTTTCTTCGGTGGTCTTTCTCCATTCGCGAGCGATTTTCAGAAAGCCCGCTCCCGGAATCCACTCTGGTAGATATTTCATCCACGGGAACACGTCGACGAGGAAAGCACCAGGCATTGATGCCAAGCTGAAGTTATCGTTATTCTGCTCAATGAGTTCAATAAATTTGTCGTGGCCATCCTGGACCTTGTATCCATACGTCAGCTGTAAGATAATACCTCCAGCCATCCTGAAATCGAACAATATGAAGTCAAGAAATAAAGAGCCGCGAGAAAGCTGAAGCTTACTTTCGAAGGTTGCCATTTAGTCTGCTACAGTTTTCCAAAGTCCGGCGAAGAAACTTTCGAGTTTCCTGTTCTACCAAAGGGTGGAGAGACTGGATGGGTTTGTTGGGTCCAACGAATCGCGAAAAGTGTTTGCGGTAGAAACGAAAACGCGGGCCATAGCGCAAGAGTGCCAATGTATTGTTATAACCAACAAGCTCTCCGCCCATCTGTAAAACAGGTCGATCAGAGTAGTTGGCACCTCGCTTATCGAACTCGTCCATGATGTTGGCCGAGTTGAGAATGACCAAGGACTGGCCCATCAAGGAGAGATGAATAATACCACCTAGAAGCGAACAATCAGTAAAAGGATATCAGTCACACAACAAGAGTACATACCCCACTTGCGACCCCATTCAGCATACGTTTTCCATTCTTGTTCGGTAGGAACATCAGCTATATTCTGGATTGAAAGTTAGAGGAGAAGTCATAGAGTATAATGTGAACCTACGCCAATAATTGGAAGGCCTTTCGGCCCAGGAGGTAAGAGGCGTCCACTCTCTTTCCTGAGGAAGTGATAGTAGAGCGCTATGGCCCCGCCAATGAATGCTAAAAGAATGGAAAATGACATATTGCAAAGGAGTGTCGAATAGGAGTCGATGAAGAGGAGTCGATGAAGAGGAGAATTTTCACTTTGAGTTGTAGTTTGAAATATCAGGCGTGTTTATATGAGATAGACGTACACTGATTCTGATTTTCTCGGGCATGATTCTTCTAAACTTCTGGCCAGGAGAATAGATCAGTACGCCGAAAGACTGGTATGACACTGTATTTGCGGCACTCTTCAAAATTTTACCATCCGTTATGGCAACGGTGACAGCTACAAGAGTCCAGGTCTGGATAAAAAAAGCTGAGTCGCCTTATCGAGTTGTATGACTTCATGGAGCCTACCTTGGCAAAAGTCGTGTTTTTGTGGGTGGCAGTTGTGGACGAGGTTGACCTTCTAACCCTTCCGCTTGCAATAGAGCAGAGCGGCCCGACCCCGTGTGACATTGTTGGCGATGAATATCATGCTCACTGACTCCGGTTTGCATCTTCTTGGAATTCTTAGGTCGTCTTACGTTGATTCGAGTCCTTTGAGCCATCGCCAAGCACTCCTACACGGCATATCAGCCCAAGTATCCCTGCAAAACATTCTCAGTGTCGAGGAATTTCTGATGGAACACTGCAAGACCGACGGGCTTGTGCACTCTGAACTCGGAGGAAGTACACGGAAGGCTGTAGGAGCTCAATGTGCTCACCCGTCGGCATTGTGGATTAGAGCTGCTCGTATATGCAACAGCTCCAAGTAGTTAGAACGCTTGGTCTCCCAACTACTTCCAGTCCCAGTATGAATACCCCATTCCGCGGTCGGATACTTCGCCATTTGCCATGCAGCGCGATCAAGTCCACTGGAGAGAAAGGTCACTGCCATCATCTCTCTCAATGACGTCGCGTTTATTCAGCATCTCTGCTCTTCAAACTCATAGTGAACCCGAAGCCGTAATCCGGTGAAAGTGTTGCTTCAAACTATCTGTCCCACTGAGTAGAGACCATGCGGATTTCTAGTGCTGGAGTCTATAGCAGATTAGGGCAACTAATTGAGATATCTCGGCATCTTGGCTCGCATTTATCCCAGGTCTCTTTCAACATTCCACGTGGTTTGATATGTACTGTTGGGTTTTGGAGACTCACCTTCAAATACGGACTACCGGGCGTAATTTCTTTTTGACCTGAGCTCTTACTTTCTTTCTACTCTGTCTTTTCCAGTAGGCCCACCCATGGCCGTTCCCGCAACCTTGGACTTCCGTGGTCCTCTCGATAGTACATTTGGAGCGCTTTTTATTGGGCTCGTCGTTAGTGCAATATTGCATGGAATTTGCCTTCTTCAAGCCTTCACCTACTTCCAAAGTAAGCAACTGCCTTGAATTCTCCTTTCCTTCCTTGAAACTGACGCGCGCTTTAGAGTACAAGCACGACGCTTGGTATGTGAGATACGCGGTAAGTTCTGGATCCTTCGATTCAAACCCGTTCTGAAGCCAATAGCAGGTCATTACGGTCGTTTCGTTCGACGCTATTCACTTGTTATTAGTTTCGATTGGAGGTCAGCCACATTGCGCTCATATTTCCCGAAGCTAGGCTTATAGTTTGACAGTTTACCATAACCTTATCAAGAACTTTCAGTGAGTGCATGGATCATCGTACCTTGATCAGCAATATCATAATTTTATCTTAGCCAGCCTGAAAGACTCGAAAAACTTACTTGGTGTGTTGATGTTCGACTTTTTAGGGCTTATACTTATACTACCATACGCTGCAGGCCTTTGCTGGTAAGTCTGCATAGCAACACATAAATTCCCAGATTGAACATCCGACCTAGATTGAAGTGATTTTCCCTGTACGTTCTTCTTGATAACACGTTCTTTAGATTATAAAATGATAAAAGTACGCCAGGGTGTTAATGGGGCTATCGTGCAAATGTATGTTCGAGCCTACACTTGATGATATTCCCTTGCTTACCTGCTGTTGGTAGCTTCTACACATTTCGAATCTGGCGATGTGAGTGAAAATTTGGCAGCAAGATCCTACGACATAGTCATCTTACTGAATAACTGCCTTAGTGAGTAATGGCAACTACCTTCTCTGCGGGATAATTAGTTTCCTCATTCTTTGCGAAGTTGGTACGTGAATGATAAAACTACCTCTAGAGGTTTTAACTGATTGATATGCTATAGGTGCTGGCACAAGTACGTTAACAAAATCTCGTATCAGTTCCCTCTTACTAAAGGAAACTTCGATCTATCAGCTTGGGTCGCCATCTCGTGAGTTCTCTGTCTTTCTACTTGCAACCCAGAGATTGATTTAATCATCTTGCCACGTATTCAGGATGACAATGAAGACCTATAGAGAGCTCTTGCAGCTTGATGTACGTTTTATACTGTGCCTTTGTGATCACCTTCCCGACTACATTTTGCAGCCAGTGGGTATTACTATGGACTGCTTATCCACCAGCATAGATATTTTAATTTGTTTGAGCCTTTGCATCTTATTGAACAATTCTCGGACTGGATTCAAAAGGTACGATGCTTTAAGAGCTGGGTTAAAAATAATTGACCGCTCGTTCTGGTAGATCGGGCTCAGTAATCAATCAACTGGTGCGTCTATGAGGATCGTATAATTGTAAGGACACGGAAAAGGTCTCATCTAAACCCAGATTGTATATGTTGTGGGCACTGGATTGTATGTCCCTTCGTTGCCTATTTGACGCCACGCTGAAGAACCAATTTGTCTCGTGTAGGATCACAACGTGAGCGTTTAACAGTCGAAGTAGTCAACTTAGTCCTCATCTGGCAAACAGATTGTCTGCGATCGCAGCCCTAATATGCGTGAGATTTCAACGCGGTAAACGCGAAATGTTTCTTTCTCACTTCATTTTCACAGTTGCTCGCGTCTCCCCAGACTCTCATTTATGCTTTCTTCTATTTCTGCATGGGAAAGCGTGAGCATCTCGCTTTATGTATGCGTGATTTCAGCTAATGGATAGCCCAAGTTTATGTGAACTCGTTTTTGGCTACTCTAAACGCTCGTACCTCCATCGCTAGCCAGATGGACGAGATTGAGATGAATTCTAGCAGCGACATTATCACTCCTAGGGGGACTATTGGGACTATTCCATCTCGTTCCAACAATATCAACATACACATTGAAACTACTAAAGAGGCAGTGCTATCGAGTAGCGGTGGAGATAAGATGGTCAGTGGGTTCTCCTGTTTGACAACTTCCAGTCTGCTGACTGTGCCTTGTTCTAGCCCACTCGGGCTCTTGATAGCTGTCCTCTTGATAGCAAAGAGGACTTGGTCGAACAGAAAAAATCACGGTTTTAAAGCTGGCCATCCCACACATTCACGACTGGGCCCTTGGGGGAGAGTACCTCGCCTTGACAGTGTTTTGGCCTATCAAGTTTAATCATTACTCCTGTAACTTCACTAAACCGTAGTAAGATACTTCATTTGCCAACAGTTGTCATTATCTTTATTCTTCATCTCAGATATTTTGATCATTCAAGAAGTCATTACATTAAATCTGCTCTGAATGGATTGTTGTCAGGTCCCAAGCGTAGATACAAGATTCAAGGCCAAAGTTGTCAAGTCTCTGATACATTTGTGTGGAAAATAATAATTAGGTTCGTATTATGCAAGGGCAGAGCCGCTAGCCTCAGTTGATGGATTGCGTGTTCCAGTACATCAATCCCAATTGTTGTGAGCTTCAATCAGTTTCTCAAACTCTTTTGAACATGGTTTGATCCGGCATGGTACTGTTTCTGGAGCACTACAAAAGGTTTGACACTGAGCCACGTGTGAGAGATTTTGGGAAAGAACTATACGCACAAAAGGAGCCCAGACACATATGAGGGATTAGGTTCAATTGGAGAACCATATTCATTGGTTTCCTTCTCAATATCAAAGACATAGATGAGTGATGCAATGGTGATCCAAACAGAGGAGAAAGTCATGTATGTAGAACTTCTACTAGGTAGCTGACATAGATATAAGCCTTACCTGATAGCTGTAGCTGAATTGAGAAGTTGTGCTTAGTGCGAGTAGTGTGAGTGCAAGAGAAGTTATATTATAGTGTCGTTTAGACACTTGTTTATATACTACAGAGAACAGTGCACGGACCATCTACATTGTTTGATATCTCAAACAATGGTACAATGGGAGTCAACAATGGGCATAGCCTTCATTGTTCTAGACGCATTGTTATGTGTCCATTGATGGAACATCATTGCTCCAATAATAGAACAATGTAAGTTCAACACCCCCCCCTCGCTAAGTGCGGCGAATAAGAGACGCGCTGCAGCGAACTAGATAATCTAAATATTAACTACTTAATCTACTATAGCCTTGAAATAGAAGGCATCAATTTGGGTATAATAACCAGCAGTGTATAGGTAGTGGTGGCATAGTGAATTCTCTAAGAATTCTGCCAAAGGATGTTTTCGGAGATTGTTCTGGCGTTTGTACAACATATGTATCTAAAGGACAATAAAATTTTGTCCTGAAGAAGCTTAAGAACATTCCAAAAATGGGAGTGGACGCGAGATAATTGCATTCGCTTGATAGTCTGACGGTCTTTCACTGACTTCTAAGACGAGTAAAACTCTAGTCCTAGCATGTCTCTGAATTTGAGGAACTTTTGCGGACCTAAGTTCTTTGTGAACATGTCTGCTGGATTTTCTTCACTGCGTACATAGAAGATTTCTATCTTCTTGCGTTTGACGCATTCCCGGATGTAGTGATATCTTACATCTATATGCTTGGATCTAGTTCCTTGCACGGGATTGGATGCGATGAATATTGATCCATGATTATCGCCACAAATGGGCGTTGGTGGTTGGTTAAAATCAAGTTCTGCAAAGACAGACCGAATCCAAGTAGCTTGACTGCTACAATCGGATAATGCCATATATCCAGCATTGGTTGAAGATTTAGCCAATGTCTTCTGTTGGCGTGATTGCCATGTAACGCAGGCATTTGCAAGTTTAAAGAAGTAACCGGTTTGAGAGCTATGGTTATTCTCGTCAGAGGCCCAATCAGAGTCTGTATAGGCAATTAGTCCAAGTTGAGATGGACCGTCGTAGACTAATGCATAGTTTTGTGTGCCAGCTAAATAGCGGCAAATATAAAGCACTCAATCAACATGTTCCTGTGAGGGATTCGCAGAGAATTGCAACATCTTGGTTACAGTGTACGCAATGTCTGGATGTGTGCCCAACATCAGGTATAAAAGTGACCCAATTACAGATTGGTACTGTGAATGTAACTGTGGAGTGGAAGCCCCAGAGTTCTTCAACGGTTTATAGCCGGTTGGTAATGGTGTTGTGGCAGGTTTAGGGTCAAGTAAATGAAAACGCTTGAGTATCTTCTGCAAGTATACAACTTGGTCTATCTTAATCTTCCCATTTTTGTTCTTGATTTGCATGCGCAGGAATTCTTTGCATTTGCCAAGATCTCTGCATTCCCAGCGATTCATGAATATGTCCTTTTTAGATAAGACGTAGGTATGATTAGGACCAGTGATGATAACATCGTCGACATATGCAATGACAATGGCAAAAGTGCCGCCTGAATGTCGTGCAATAAATAAGCCTGCATCCGCATATAAGCGTTTAAAGCCTAATTCGGCCAGAGAAGCGTCAAGCTCCTTCCACAAGGCTAATGCTGCTTGTTTAAGACCATACAGCGCACGTTGTAAGCACCATACTTTCTTTTCTTGACCTTTGACTTTGAAGCCTTCAGGTTGTTCCATATATATCTCTTCATCAAGTTTGCCGTATAGAAATGCATTCTTGACGTCAAGAGATTGGATTGTTCAGCCTTTAAGTGCAGCTAGGGCCAATATAAGACGTACTGATTCAAAGTGCACAACTGGAGAGAAAATCTCTTCAAAGTCTATCCCTTCGACTTGGGAAAAACCTTTGGCAATGAGAGGCGCCTTTTTACGGCCATCAGATTTGAGGTCGAAGGTCCAGCGGTTTTTAATCGCTTTCCGGCCTGTTGGTAGATCACAGAGATCATAAACCTTGCGGTGTTCTAGAGCTTGAAGCTCATCACTGCATGCTTTTAGCCATTCTTTTCGCACATTGCTAGGCATGCGCTCAATGGTTTTGTAATTCCAGTCACGTATAGTTGACGTATCTGGTAACTCATTGTTGGATACTGCTTTGGAAAGCAAGTAACACATGAATTAATCCCCCCCTTGAGTGGTAAGTCTAGTGATTTTAGCGACTTTGTCCTCGTCTGAACTAAAGGGAGTTGGATTCCTAGGATTGCGATGTTCTGTCCAGGTTTGTCGAGGTATCGTCCAATGATTTGGATTGGGTACCAACTTCTTTGGTAACTCTATAATGGGAAGGCGAGATGGACCGGGTTTCGGCTCGGATTTCTTCCCTTTCTGGAGATCCCTTTTTTCATGAGGGATTTCCACCATTTTCATGTAGAATTTGTTGCTTTTTTGAAGTCTTTTGACTTCTGATGGTGCTTTGTCACCATAACTGCTTCCAGTCAATTTCTTGGGTAATTCCCAATTCCGTGTAGATCTGCGCGGACCTGTATTGCGCTCTTCCGCTTCTTGGTGTAAGCTATCTTGAGCTTGAGGTTCAGGCGTTAAAAACTGCCGTATCTCGTCCTCTTCTTCGTCATTGTCATCAAACAAAGATGGTTGATGAGGTTCTTGATCAAAGTCTGGTTGTAAACTGGGTGAATCACGCGAAGGTGATTGTGGTGGTTGGGGATCTTCAGAAACGGCTTCCTGAGATTTGGTTTGATCTGAGTCATCGTCTGATGCAGGATAATAAGGTGCACCAGGTTTGTCGCTTTGGCGACTTTGCTTTGGTTTACGTCTCTGTTGAGGCGGTTGATCGCCAATAAGAGTGTGATTTGGCTCTTTAAAGCCAGGGCATCAAGGAAATGCTGTTTTGTCAAATATCACATTTGATCCCTTGAATAATGCATTATTTTTACGCATAAATAGATAAGCTTTGTTCCAAACTCCAAGATATGTCATAAACTCGGATTTCCGAGCTAACTTGTTTGCACGTTGTGCAGGTGGAATGCGTACATACACTCCACACCCAATAACTTGAAGTTGAGAAATATCCGGCTTCTCTCCGTTGATTAATTCAAACGGGGTCCTCCAATTAAGGCGTCGCATTGGAGTGCAATTATAAACGTGAACTCCGTGCATAATTGTAAATTCCCAAAACAATGGTGGCAGACATGCCAAGTGTTGCATAGCTTCACTTTTATCCATCGAGGTTCTATTGAACCTTTCTGCACGACCATGTTGTTCGTGCTGGTGTGGTGCACTAAGTTTGTGTTGAATTCCTTTTTCCTTCAAGAAATCCTGAAATGCCTTAGGCATGTATTTGCCTCCACCGTCTGATTTCTTTTTCAACATAGCAATCCAGGCGCAGCCTGAGTAATTGTTGATGAAGGAGATGAAGAACTTGTACTTGTGGTACGAGTTGATTGGAAACTCTTTTAGATCAGAGTGGATCTTGTCAAACGGTTGAATAGCGCGTTGAGTACGAGGTGGATAAGATTGCTTAGGCATCTTTCCTTCTGCGCAGCCTCTGCATGGTGGTAGATCTTTTGGAATATTGATCTTGGATGGAAAACCATCAACATGATTCTTGCAGTGCCTTAGTACGTTGTCTGAAGGATGACCAAGTTGGCGATGCCAGATCTTGTAGTCAACAGAGTACACGGTAGCATTTGCTTTTAGATTCTCGATTGTTGTCAAGATAGCATGTACCATATAAATGGATGCTCTGTTAAAGATGGGATGTGCTTGCAAGATTGGAGCACGTGGTTGCTTGTACTGAATTATTGCCTTAAAGTCGCGAGCATGATAGATAGCAATATCAGATTTTTGTCCAACGGATATGTTGCCATCAGCAAGGAATTGTCCCATGGCCAAAAGTCAATGGTTCAACTTAGGAATATAGTACACTGGATAAAGCCGAGTGACCACTTTTCTATGGCTTGGTTGATGAACGAAGTGTGTTATAAACACGGTACCTTTGCCTTCAATGTGAATGGGGACTCCTTTGTTCGCGGTTAAGACAGTCATTCTATCTTTTTACGCGCAATGTTTATACTCACTGAAGTCTTCTAACTCCATAGTAAAGTGCATAGAAGCACCAGAGTCTAACATCCATGAAATATGCTCATGTGTCTTAGTCTTTCCCTTACAATCAGTACAGGACACATTAAAATTGTTTGATTGTGAAAATATATCTAACAATCTACGATCTACGCTAGAGGATGCTCTGTAAAGGCAGGTTAGCAAATTGCGTATCTGATTGAGTTCAGGGACTGACCAGAACTTGCGGAAGCCGGGTAGCTCAACCGCTTCGTTGTCGGAGTAAAAATTGACAGGACCGGTGGACAATGAGGCAAACCTAGATATTGTTTATTATCAGAAACTGACTGAGTGTTTGGAAAATAAATACTAACCAAGGGAGTGGCTTCTCTCCAACGGAAAGCTTCCTTTCTAATTGCTGTAATAAAGGAGAGAGAAGGCTTGTCTTTGAAACTGGGGAGATATCCTGGCCTCACAATTCTATCAAGCTCTGCACAAGCCTGTTGCATCACCTCTGGTCTAGCCAAGAGGCTGAGGATACACAAAGACAAAACAGTCACTGTCTAGAGTACAAGTAATAAGGCACCAATTACATTCACAGAGGCTAAAATACTGTGTCTGCTCCAGCTCATCAAATGATTTAGATAAATAAGGCATTATGCTATTGGGAAATGGCTACGTACCAGCATACTATGTTCCAGCCACATTTCGAATGATTTTGTGGCCTTCACTTTTGCCGCCGGACTGTATAGTGTCTAGGGTTGTACAAACAAAACATGGCGGGCAAGTACAGCTTGCCTAGATTGGGAGTTTGATTAGTCCAGTATCATAATTAGAGAATGTGGAAAGGCGAGCCAACCATATTATTCTGAGCAGCATCAAAGGGAAGTGTGAGCATGTTATTGATGTCACTGCCGGGGTGAAAGCCTTTTGTGACTTTCCAAAAGGGTTTCCTGGTAGTAATCATTTTGGAAAGATTTTTGGAACCACCCAAAAAATCCTTAAAGGTGCCTTTGGTTGTATCTCAAAAGGCCAAAGGGACCACCAAAATGGTGATTTTGGGTGATTTGTCAGCCCAAAAGACAGGTTTTTGGGTCAAATCTGAAATGACATCCAAAATGGCTCTTACCAGGAAATCATTTTGAGAACTGCCAAAAGCCCTCTAGTTTGGCAGTGTGTGATGTTTCCATACTCAGGCCTTTGTTTGGAAACCTGCTCTGGGCATTCATTCCGGAATGTGCTTTAAAACTGGTAGGAGTTCCACTAGACAATTTTTGGGCAGTATAGCTTTGATGAACCCCTGAGTGCCTTTGTGGACTGCCTCAAGGTATACAGGTCCTTTTTTCAAGCTATAGTCACGTCCATGGCATGTAGACAAGATATGTCCCCTGCCATGCTTCAGTCACCATCAGTCTCAGACAGAAGATAGAACTAAGGCACCAACAGTCACAGCTGAGACTTGATATCTGTTTGACTGTCCAGGACCCTCACCAAGAGGTTTCGAGCCGCACAGACAGTATGGGGCCTGTAATTCATTGGTGCATTTGCTCCAAAGAAGGATTGTGAAAATTGGCAATGTCGTCACCTAGAGATCCCTTGAAACACTGCGTGCAGGCCACCGTATTTCCGGTGGAAATATTCTGGATACGGAATTTTGGTATTCCACATTTTTCCAGGAAATATGGTAAATTTTCAGCCTAATCTGGAAATATATGGAATGTTGAACCATACTTCCAGGATATTTCTCCTGGAAATATGGTCACTTGCATGCAGTGGAATCAGCCAAGGGTTATGTTGATAAGGTATTTGATCTCTGGTACCAAGTTTTACCTGCAATAGAATCACTAAAACATGAGCATCTCGACTATATTCATAAATCACTTACTATATTTCAATAAAGCGGTGTTGAAGGTAGAACCAATAATTTCATTGAGGAGTACAGACCGTGGTCTGTAAACTAATGAACATCTGCATGTGTGCAACATTGAAGGAAGCCTCACTGCAAAGAGTATTTCAAAGATCTTTTTTCCAGCAATTTGCTCACTGCTGTGGGTTTATCCAGAACGACAATCTTCTGCCCCATTATGTTGAGATAAAGAAGGTCAGTTCCTGGGACAAAAGTAAGCTGCTATCAAAGAGACAATCATTCAAGTTCTGTTCTAGCAAGCTAGTGGTAACTTAGTCTTTCAAAGTTAGTACGGTAGTTTCGAGCAAGTTGTCTATCCCTTAGATTAGAAAGAGGCTTTTGATATGAAAGTGGTAGATTCTCAAGAACTAGCTAAAGAACAAGTACTGTACATTGCAATCTTATATACTAGCTAGGATCTACGAGTCATAATGCAAGTCAGTTATGGCTCTAGTCAAGATTAGTCACTACAAGTTATAAGTACTATAACTGAGTCAATTAACAAGTCAAATATACTATAAATAAGTCAATGAAGCTACTGAGTCAATGACAAATCAAAATAAGTAGAACAAGTCATATATAAAGAACGTGAATAGAAATTGGTATACTGCGTTTATAACATTACCCCTCTGTTAAGACTTGGATTCCATTCCAAATATAATTGATCATTAGAATGGTTGAGGGCAAGTATGCTGTGGTAAAGAGCCACTGCTGGTACTGCTGAAGCTCCCTTGTTGAGGTTGTAAAAACAATCGGTTAGGGCAAGTATTTGGGTAATGTCCTCGAATCCCACAATTTTGGCAGGTGTTCCTTTCAGTTAGTCTTCTCCCTGCTCCGGTGATTCTGTAGAATTGAGGTGGAGGAGGTGGGGAGTAAAAGCCTGTTTTGACAGGTGGTTGGTTTTGACTTCTGTTGCAATTGCAATTTTGATTTCTTTGTCTCCTGTGTCTAGAAGTAGAGGGTTTGTTTCCTGTGGAAGTAGAAATGTCTCCTGTAGCATCTGATGTAAAGGCATAGGTTGGTGGGTCCATTCAATGGGAGTTTCAACCTGTTCTTTTCTTTTGTTGATCACAGTAGTTTGAGCATTCTGTTGAGTATTTTATTTTAACAGAATTCCCCGTATAACTTCTATTTGTCTACAATAGATAAAGAAGTATTTTATCTCTATAAAGCAAGTGATGATCTGTAGCCGTTGAAAAGTAGATAGGCATAGAAGAATCACTTCATAGGGATTGGTCATCACCACTTGGTGGTACCCAGTTCTCATCTACATTGCCTTCTTCACCATGGAACTGGCGAGGTGGTGTTGGGCCAACCGCCCCATCCACAATCCTCATTCTCTTCTGTCTCCTCATCTGCTGGTTCTATCCCCCATTCAGAATTGTCACAGTTTCCTTCATGCCAGGTCTCTCCCCATCCTGAATCTGTTGTTCTATATTCCCCTGTCGGCGATCCTGGTCCCCATCATAGTATTATCAAGATTTGCTTACCTTCTTCTCTGGAAGCCGAATTTCAGATAAATCTTGTTGTATTGAAACTAAAATTTCACCTTCTCTTGCGGAGAGCGACTTTACTCAAAGTTATGTGTCAATTCAGTGTAATTCTCCACCTCATCTCACTGTTGTTGAGGACTAACAAATACCAAGTTACGGAAGGACAACATGAAATACCAATACTAGAATTTTACGGATCTTCAATCCCGAGCTGGTGGGCATAATTCTGAAGTAAATTCTCCTTCTGTACTTGTTCCTGTTCTTGCTCCTGAACCTGGGCTTCTACGGCACGTAGTTGGGCTTCCAGCTTGGCATATTTGTGCTGTGTTTCATCCAAAGAATGTTGGAGTTGGATTGTATTGGTACGTTTACTGGACTCAACCAATTTGATTAGCTGTAAAAATTTGGTGGCTAACACATTTGATTCTTCACCTCCATCACGGGCTGGTTGTGGGGAAGAGTAATGAATGGGGGTGTTGTTGGCAGCGGCATGCTGGGCCCCAATGAATAACCAGCAGCTGGTTTGCGCAGAAATCTCTTTGCACTAAATCTGGGTCAGCAGTGGATAGTAGGTCCGTGAAGTAGGTTCACTCATGCGTTGTACAAGACCATTCATACTGTTCCAAAATTTCTGAGATGCTTCTTTGGAGTTAATCACTGGTTTAGGAAGATGATGTGATTGAACAATCACTACACGACCTGATATTAGAAAGATTTGAAGAATGGATGGGCCACAACCTACTATAGTCATGGTCCAAACCTCTCATAACCCCTTCAACAGTACCATAGATTGGATTTGCAACAGTCGACCTTGGGCGCTCTTTTTGATTGGCTTTACTTCTCCGTTGAACCGGACTGTCAGAAGTAGACTCAGGTATAGATGATGGGCTACCTGACAGCGTAAAGGCAGCTGGCAGTGAGCTATGTGCTAGGCTTGAGCCGGATCCTGATAGTTGAGGATCGTAGACCTGTGTAAAGAGTCTTGGAGTGGGAGTCACTGGAGTCGAGGACTGATCAAAGGGATGAACAGCAGCCGCAGGCGCTGCAAATCCATCACCGTTGGTGATGTAAGCAGCATTATTGAATAAATATTGAGAGTGTTGAGGTGTTGGATGTCCTTGGTTGGGAGGATGAAATCAATTGTGTATACCACTGCAAGGGGCGGCAGGCATCTCAAAGGGATTTGGTGGTAGAGCCTGGGTTTGCGCCAATGAGTCTAACAATGTTGATTGGACTGGTATAAGTGAAGACCAATTTGTAACTGGTATTGCTGGCTGGATTTGGCTGGCAATGCCAGACGTCAATGTGTTGAAGGCCGTCGAATGGACTGGTATAAGTAAAGACTGATTTTTAGTTGGTATTGTGGGCTGGATTCAGCTGGAAACACCAGATGAGAGGTGATCTGAATCTGCAATGGGAAGGGTGGTCAATTTTCCGGAACATTGAAAATCACAACAACAAACTGGAGCAGGTGTTGATTGCAACGGCACAGCAGCTGCCTGAGCAATCTCTCAGTTTGTGGCAATGCACTAGGCATACACTAGTTAGTTGCATGTTGAAAGAGTTCAGTATTGCCAATACATACCTGTTTGATCTCCAATCCATTCAGATAGTCTCGGCCAATTTTGGTGTGAACACACTGATTCCTCAATGGCTTACTGGGGCACTGACTGCATCGAAAAGGCTGTCTAGTCTTGATAGTTGGGGCCTCTGCACTAGATCCCTGGAAAAATTACTTTGTTGCACCACAATTAGAAGGATGGAGAGGCAGGAAAACACACCTTTGAGCGCTGTCCGACAGTCTTTTTTGGAGCGGCCAGTCCCTTCGCAGCTCCAAAAGTCTATAGTTCATTAGATATTGAATTATAAGTGTTGATATATAGTGAGTCACCTGTTCTTTGAGGTCTTGGGTGGCAGTTGAAGTCCGCTTTTGGGGGGAAGTGCGCACAGCGGGTGAAGCCTTTGGAGACATAGGAATCAAAGGTCGATAAGTTCTTCCATCACCCTATATATCCCAAGAAGAAGATAAATTTTCTAAACATTTAAGTAGAGTCGATTCCCAAGAAGATTCTACCATGTTTCAGTACAAATTCAACAATGTGGGGTTATGAGTGCCATGTCATCAGATGTGACTGGTGTGACAAAGGTGCTACACAGGGGGTTCTAATTTATGAATAGGGTGCCAATTCCAGATAGATAGAAAAATCTTGGTGTAAACTATAGCACGATCTTGTGACATATAGCTTACTGATTCACGGATTCAAAGAATCCCGCTATTACCACACTCCTCAGTACTTGAGTTGACCAAGATGAGTTCCAGGTTTGTTTCAAGATAATTGGTGAGAAACGACAACTTGCCACATTTGACATGGCCCTTGGCATGAAATGCGTCAATCACAAAGCACCTGTAGCAGCTACCCACAAGCTTGACATATGGGTAACTCTCCAATAGGGTTCAAGTATGCAGGACGGCAATTACCCCAGGTGAATTGGAGGGGGCTCAGAGGCTGGCTGAGTCTGAAATTTGCCTGTGCCAGGGGCTTGCCATTGATCTCATTAATGGGGTGGCCAAAAAAAATTTCAAAAAAATAGCTGAAAATGCGAATATTTTTGAAGGGTAGGCAGCTGCCCAAATTGGGTGATCTGCCACATGTGAGTGTTATATTTAGGTGCTAGGAACAGATTTTTGATATTTTTTAGATCTAGGAACACTTTTTTGCCTGATTTGGAAAACTGCCTATTCTGGAAGTATAAAATTAGAGCTGGTATCAATTTTGATATTATTTGTATGTATTTTTAGACCTCCAGATTGGTGCAGATCTACTAGAGATATTGACCAAACAATGTTTTTTTGCTTGTATACAATACATTGTATCATCAATTGGCCAATTGTGAGACAATAAGTCTATATATAGACAATAGGTCTATATATATACTATAGACAAAATGCTCTTATGTAACCCAGTCTGAATTAATTTTGGCTGTCCATTTGAATAGAATAATAGATTTTGAGAATTTATTACCCAAAAAGGTAAGTATCAAATGATTTGATCAAATCATTACTATTTAGATTACAAAAGAAAGCTTTTGATGAGCTGATTCATAATATATAAGAATCACCCCAATCGGTGCTCTGGTTGCTGAGATATTCAATAAACAATGTGAAAGATTTCTCACCGCTGGCTTTTCAAAATGTTTTGAGCTATTCCAAGCCAACCAGATAAGCGAAAAATAAAGCAAGATAGGATCTGACCACAACCCCATCTAAACTTTCATATTCCACCAAAAAGCGCACCGTGAGAAAATACTTCCAGAATAGGCAGTTCTCCAAATCAGGCAAAAAAGTGTTCCTAGATCTAAAAAATATCAAAAATCTGTTCCTAGCACGTAAATATAACACTCACATGTGGCAGATCACCCAATTTGGGCAGCTGCCTACCCTTCAAAAATATTCGCATTTTCAGCTATTTTTTTGGAATTTTTTTTGGCCACCCCATTAATGAGATCAATGGCAAGCCCCTGGCACAGGCAAATTTCAGACTCAGCCAGCCTCTGAGCCCCCTCCAATTCACCTGGGGTAATTGCCGTCCTGCATACTTGAACCCTATTGGAGAGTTACCCATAGTTCAAGCTTGTTTCTAGCTGCCATGGCTGGACAAAGAGAGTATTACCAAAAATTCCGGCTCTCTGGTCATGCAATAAGGTTGCAGAGCACAGGCAAAGTTGTAGGCGATAACACTTGGCGCAGTTTGCCAGTGTGTCTATATGGCAGGGAAGACATTGTTTTGTCCTTCTGCAAAAGGGATGATGTGAAAGCCATAGCAGACACTATGGGGACACCAAACACACATTAAGCCGCCAGTCAAGCGGTTCTCACCCTACATCAAGTAGAACTTCTGGCATCCTTCCCCTCTCAAATCGGTACCCCCAAGATTGGCAGCATTATCCAAGGGTATTGAGGGATATACTGATCGAGATTGTACTTGAGGCATGCCATAGAAAGACCCAGTCTATATTTACCTGTTAGAAAAGGCACAGATCACATGAGTGAATGTGTTTACTTGCTACCAATTCCGACTGCCTCCCAGCGGAGGGTTTGGATGAGGGTATCCATACTTTGTCAATTGTTTCATGACAATGCTACCACGGATAAGAACCCATTGTAACAGATTGATTAGCATCTTTGGGAGAGCAGGAACTGTCCTGAATTGAGCATTGACGACATGAAATAGAGCTGGACATCCTTGGAGGAGGACAACATTTGCTTTGGTGGAGCGTATCAGAAAAGCTTCCAAATTTGTGACGCTGTTGCCATTCAAGAACTGGAGAGCTATTTCTTCTACTGCAAGCTAATAAGAAGATGAGTCAATGTCATAACATAGAGTTAGGTGCCTACCTGAAGAAAGAATTCTTTGTGAACTGAATCAGGCTTGAGTCGGTCAAAAATCAGATGCTGGCCAAACCATTGCTCAAACATTTGACCCAGTGAAGAATGAAGGTCTGAGAGTTGTGTAACAACATTGGGAATTAGTCCTATCTGTTTCATCATGAGTCAATGAGCCTCGGACACCACGGCGGGTTGAGTTTTTGGAATTGGCGGAAGTTTGAGTGAAGGCCCATGGAGTACAAACACAATGTCTTTTCTAAGCAATTGCTCAGCAATAAATTGAAGGCTGTTTTCCAGACAAATTTGGATTTTACTTGAGAATGTTGATTAGTGGAAGTTGCTGGGCGCAAAGTTGACAAAAGGCTCTTTTGACTGAACAACAAAGTTACACTGTCCCAGATAGTCACTTTGGGGATAGGCCTGCATTGAGGACAGCGCATGTCTTTATTGAGCTGTAAAAGGTGGGTGTACGAGAATCAGGCTGATCAAAACACCTTCTCTTTGATAAAAGGAATTGTGGAATTGTAGTTCTGGTAACGGCAAGCTGTGGAGGCAATCCAGGATACAAATGGAGTTCCTGATTTTGTAAAGTGAGAGGTTTAATCGTCAAGCAAAGTGAGAGCAAAAAGGCTTTGATTATTGAGATTGAAGATTCCGATATCCGTTGCATCAGGACCGATGAAACCATGAGAACAAAAAGAGCATTTCTGCACTTCAATTGTAGTGCTAAAGGCCTCCAAAAGTCCATATACAAAGCACTGTCAATGCTCAACTGGCCGAGAAGAATTGTACCATCCAACCTGGGGACTGTTACAAGAACAGCACAATGAGGAGTCCAAAGATATCAAGTTGGGAATCATGCGCATCACAGCTAGGGTACATTGATTGTCGGATTTGATTTTAGCCAAAATAGGGGGAGGTAGGGACTTGTAAGAGTGAGGTATTGTCAGCATCTCGACCAAAGGTCACTGACTATTTGAATTGTTATTTGCATTAGGACCTGTTGCTGTAGAATCTCAGTGGATGAGCTTTTGTAGAGTATTTCTGGCTTCAATGATGTGATTGCATGAAGTAGATGAATTATGGGTGCTGTCAGGGGACGCTCTTTGGCCCCCTTGATTCCGGTCCTCTTCTGAACCTTCCTGCGCCCTTCCGAACCTTCCTGCGCCCCTCCGAAGCTTTCTGCGTCCCTCCAAAGCTCCTTTTGGCCCAATAAGGGTCCAAAGCATCTCGGAGCTTTCCCCCGCCCTATCGGAGCACTTCGGAAGTCATTCGGGTCCTGTTCTACACAATGCGTAGTTACATAATCACCATGTGTTTGCTTAGCATGGACATGTATGTACTGCATGTCCATCCCTGTAGCTAGGTATATAGCTGAGGTCTATCCTTTGAGAATCCCCACTTGATTCTCTTCGGATCCCTCAGGTAAGCCCCCATTGTAGTAGAATAGTCCCTTTTATCCATACTTCGGATCCCTCAGCATTCTAGGCCTCTCTTAGGGGCTTCGGGCCGAGTTGCCCTTACAGGTGCATGTCCGTATCATCACCTTGGTGCTCAATTACAATGCGACTTTTAACTGTAGACTGTGTCACATGCATACAGACTGAAAAATAGGTTATAAAGCGCTCATCTTCAACAAGAAGATCTGCCACCCAAGAGATCATATAAGTAGACCATCTTGTATCTAGTCATATTTATCAGCGGCTAAATCACCGAAAGAGTTCAATCATGCTCACTGGCCAGTGTCTCATCCTCCAGAAATCTCTGATCGCCGTACTGCTTCATGAATCTACTGTGAAAGCACTCTAAATTGTTCCTGGAGTCAGGACACATACAAACAATGCACTGTTCATGTTCAGAGTTGGTCATTTGAAGGTGATACCATCTGTTCTAACTCAACCATATTAGAAATTTGAACATATAATGCTATATCAGCCACACCGCTTCTGCTTGTCGAACATTCCATCCATTAGCAACAAAAAGCGAGTCCTCAAGTTGATAAAACACGCATTCATCTGTAAAGACAGCTTCCACAAAGGAAGCATAGCCATCCCCTAAGGTCGCTTGACGGAGAAACATCAGGAAAGAACAGATCTTAGAAAACAGACCAAAAGGTTGAATTTTTGCCAGAATTGTTGTGAATTGGTCAAAATTTTATTGATTTAATGGATTTACCCGATTGGCCTTCAAAAGGCATGTGTAAGTTTGCTGAGGCTTGTTTTACGGCGGATTCTCCAGAATTTACTAGTGTTTTACAGGTATTTACGTTCATCATGAAATCACTCATAGATTTACTTCAATTTGTTGCTCAGGTTACCCAGTTCATATTACTCAAAATTCAGAGATGTTGAAAAGCATATGTTTATTTATTCAGATCTAAAGTACATTGGTAACTGTATAGAGAAGCTACAATAAGACTATAAACAATAGTATATAAGAAAAGCAAGCAATAGTAATTAACATATTGAAGCTAACGATGGTACCATTTTGAGCAGGAAGAGCAGAAACAATGGCACTGCAAGACTAGCAACAGTGTCATCAGATTGCTGTACTGTGAGACATGGGTGAGTGCTGACTGTCAGGGGGCAACCTGAGCCCCTATCCTAGCATGGTTATGTGTATGTATGTTCTCCTTATCTATGACATTGTTAGGTCTGCCTATTGCATCATCATTGCATCATCCCATCTCTGTAAGGGGAAGAGTAGCCCAGAAGCTAAGTTGATAATCAGATGGAGGATCATACTCTCTCTATTGTAGTTATGTCACTCTCCATCTATGACATTATCCCTGATGTCATATGATGTCACTATGCTATACATACCAGTAGATAGTTTATCCGATGTAGTATATAGGCTGGTGGTGGATCAGTATGATCCCCCACCTGATTATCAACTTGGCTTCTGGGCTATCTTCCCCTTACACTTATCTACAATGTTGTAGTAAGATGCAAGCGGATGGAATGTCCTGGTAGAGAGGTATTAGTGTGCAGTGATAGCATAGTTTTGTGTACCTTGCAATGATGTGGCAACACCAGGAAGTGACGCCGCAGCCTGTTGATGCAACCTTGATGTTAAAAGACCTTGGCTAATACTTTGAATGAGGCTAAGGGACGAGAGATCGGGTGCCTAGAGTTTAATGAAGCACGGCGGTGGTGGATACTGCCAGGTATATTTCAGACCTTGCTGTGGTTGGCGCCTAGCATGTTTGTGGTGATGACGTGTCATGTTGAGCACAATATGGTGGCGGCTGCAAAGTGTCACATGTGCTGCAGTGAGAGGAGAGGTGCATTGTCCTTGGAGCCACAAGAAGATGGTGGTAGTTGTGTGTGATGTGGGGAGCTTGGTCAGTATGGTGACTAGGCATAAAAGATAAATAAAACTTAACTACATGTACAGCATCATTGGGCATAAAAGAACAGGTAGGCATAATTTACATTTGTGCTCAACGTTGTTGGTGGCAACGGAGCGGGTGTGGCGTTCAGTGTTCACTGACAATGGTGGTGGCAAGAGTCTGAGAGAGGGTGGAAACGTGGACAATATGGAAACAGTGATGGATGATTCATGTTCAAGCTCTGCTCATTTTTTTTCCCATACGCAGGCTAGGAACTTGGAGACATTTTTGAGTTCTTGAATTTTGCAAGCCAAAACATGTTTTGTAATATTATGGAAGTCTACAGTCAATTTGTATAAAATGTACATGATTAGTAGGCACCATATAAAATTGTGTAAACTATGGGGAATTTTCTCTGAAAGGCACAGACCCAGTAAATTCTCAGTAAATTCTTGGTAAATTGATTCTAATTCAGCACTTTTAGCCAAATTGGCTGCTATTAGTAATACTCTATTAAAAGAACAATATTCTCCTATGATTCTCATTTCTGGTTTTTCCTGATGAAGAGACGTGTGGATGGAGATGGTTGAGATCAACCGTTTCCTGTGGGTGTGACATTAGCACTGCCCGCACCTCCCCTAACTGGCAAAGTATTGATGTTTGAATCTGAAAGCCCAAGGTTAGGAGACAAAAAGTCCGCCGTCGCTTGAGCAGCCCGGATTGGAGTATGTGGCTGGGATATTTGAGAAGCACGCCCAGCTGGAGAGGGTAGAGTATCCACAGATTTTTTGGCAGCTTTCTTTCTTTGATAAACCTGACTGTCTCGGCTTTTGTTTGGGTGTCACAATATCTACTTGATGTAAGGGCACGACAGGCGTCAAGCGACTGAGGGAAATCCGAAGTTAGATTGACTACTAACTAACATAAAGGTAAGGCCTACCTGAGGGAAATCCGAAGAGAATCAGATGGGCGATCCCTCAGGTGGCTGTAAGTATAAATACTAGTACTACGTCAGGAATGTATTGGCTAATATAACGTGAGGCAGGCATGAGGTAGGACTACAATGAAAACGAGGCTAATAAGCGAGTGAAACAATGAACAATGAAAGTGAAAGCAAACAAGGGCCGGAGGTGCTCCGGGACCAGGGACATGAGGTGAGGGTCCGGAGAGTGAAGGTCCGGAGAGTCAAAGGGGAGATAACTACTCCGGAGTCTCGGGGAGTCCGGAGGTTCCCCTGACACTTGAAACACATCTTGATTGAGATAAGAGACTTTTGCCACAGGAGAAGAGGCTCGATTCCTGTATGACACAGGAGCAATGGGTGATAAATCCATGTAAAGAGCCAACAAAGATCAGAGCAAGTAGAAAAGTGTGTGGAGATAAAGAGTCATCTGTGACTAGCAATATTTTCGAAGATTTGATAGGCATGTAGACTCCAACTATATTCAAGAAAAATTATCTGGGTTCCTTCGGTTGCAAAAGCTCAGGAGATAAACCAGAATTAGCACAATACTGATAGTTGAGAAGATTTGCCTAGGTTCACCACAGTAGTCAAAGCTTCAAAGATTTAGCGAGTTTATACACCGGCTTTGACTCCATGAAGATTTACCCAGGTTCATTGGGTACTCGGAACAAACTAAAAGATTTGATTAACTCTTATGAGGCTACCTTGGGATCACGAAGTCTTACCTGGGTTCATCAGTTGATAGAGGCTGGCACCACATTCTGGCAATACTATCCATAAACACCTTGCAGTTGCAAGGGAGGACCCATCAATCATCCCCAGCACTTGCAATACCGCTTCTTCATCAAATATATCTTGTCCCCATCCATAATGCTATCCTTGACTTGGGTATCATGGTAGTACTCACCATGCATCCCTCCCCGTATTACTCAGATCGGTATTATACGTGAGCTTGATATTTAGACACACATAAATCATGTCAAGTATAGAGAAAAGTCCATATTCTGCTATACAATTAATCCTGAATGAAAACTGCTTGAAAAAAGGGGAGTATATAAATAGCGCAGCTGAAATTGATTCAGATATGGATTGTGCTTCTCTTTTTGTAGACGCACGTTTATGGATGGGCTTATAGATGGGTGCCATTGGACGCACTCTTCGGCTATTTTGGGCCCACTGATAATGTATCTACCCGGGTTGATTGGCGGTTATCTCCGAGCAGACTTCTCAGCCACTTCTGTTAGTGCTCAAATAGCCGCCCACTGGTAAAGCACTCAAATTACTGACAAATAGCAGGATAAGCAAGAATGAAATGTATGTACTGGGCTTAGGAAACACCCTTTTGGATAGCCTAAGTGCTCAACATGAGACATCCATTCGCAATAAAATCAATCCATGTTGAAGATTGCTGACTAAGCCAGACAGTTGGAGGAAAAAAGAAAGAAAAAAACACAGGGTACGCAAAACTCAAATAAAGCTTTCATTTTTGGGTGGATCCATACTCTAAAATGTTTAGTCTCAAATTCCAGGTACCAGAATTCGACTGCCCATAAAAATGAAAAGGTCAGACGAAAGCTCAAATTTCGGCTAAAGAATTCCAATGTTAAGTACACTATCCTGTGATTATCCCGGTCCCGCAACCTTCCTTGGCAGTAAAATTTAGGGAAAAAGTTCACATTCATATAGAATGCTAATTGAGTGGTTATATGCAGCTACGGAAGCCTCTTGTGTTTTGTATACAATCATGAAGATCCTCAGATTTATGTCTCATATAAGTGCTATCTTATGCAGTTTCAGAGCATTCTACCGGTGTCTGGTACCCTCGTACATCTAAAATTTACCTCAGAAACATATCCCCATCACTAATGGGTGGCTTCAAGCAAAAGTAGAGTGTGCTAGCGTACGTGTTTGATATGTTTCTGATATGTTTTAATTGCATATTTAAGAGCGATCACAGGTATTGAGAATATTTATAGGCGTAGGTTAGTTTTCTAGGTATACATTGGGCATAATTCTCAAGATTTATTATGGATAAATCAGAATTTGAGACCATCATACTCATTGCAACATACCACTAAAATTTGGAGACTGTGCCGGATCAGGGCAACTAAAATTAGCTATGACATATAGGCCACCAGAAGTCAGGAGGCACAAGCCAATCGAGGTAGGGCACGCGCTAAGATTATGGATGGGCCTATGGATCGGATCATGAAAGGAAGTATGTAGGTAATGCTTGTTGCAATTGCTGGGGATGATTGATGAGGCCTTCCTTGTAGAAACATAGCCGACCCTTAAAAGGTAGCGGCTGTCACCATGCCAGGTTGAATACTAACCTGGGTGGGTCTGAGAGAGCTGGAGGCTAGCGTATTACTGTAGTAGTAGAACGAGTTGTATTTGCTATAGAATAGAGCTACAGACTATGATATATACATGAGTGAGTGGTCTGTGCTCTAAATACTATCTATGTAAAGTAAGGAGGGCGTACTAAATACGCTGACTAAATAACATATGAGAGAAAGATATATAAGATATATAATGTGATAGCAGTCCTTATGGGACACTAGTAACATGCCTTGCATAGGCGACTTCAAATATCAGAGATATGAGTCGCATGCTCATCATGATGTCCCTGACTTCCAAATCAGGAAGTATTCCTGATATGGATGTGACGCGCTTATAGCTGCGCACATGTCTGATGAGTAGCAACTTGATTGAGTTGCTCTCTGGGATCATTATGTCAGTGGAGCTGAATACAACTACTTTCAGTTGTTTTTTATTTTCACTTTATCATAGGCAAGTCACATGATCTTGAGCTGGATCTTGTCCGCGGCATCTTCCGCGGACAGATCCTGGCTGTTGCATAGAGTTATCTAATCTTATCTACACTAATAACTTCAACACTCCCCTTTGCTTAGCATCACTTAATAAAGTGTGTTTGAGCGTTTATAAAGTTATGGCGAGCACATGCTTCAAGCCTGTGACTGAGGCAAATAAAATTCAAGCCCCAGTTGTTTGCGAAAGTGAAGAAACATGGTAGGGCCTAAATTCTTTGTAAGAATATCGGCAATATTATCCTCTGTTGGAACATAGAAGATTTTATTCTTATCCTGTGCAACGCAATCCCTTATATAGTGATAATGAATATCAATGTGCTTGGTTCGAGTACCTTGCACAGGATTTAATGCGTTAAAGATGGAGCCTTGGTTATCTCCGCACAGTAGAACAGGATCATTACCGCTTGGTAGTCCTAATTCCTGAAAGATAGTTCAAATCCACACAGCTTGGCTGCTTGCTTGTGAAAGCGCAACATATTCAGCTTCGGTTGAAGACTTAGTTGTGGATTTCTGAGCTTGTGATTGCCAAGTGATGGTACCGGCAGCCAGCTTAAATAAATAGCCAGACTGCGGTTTACGCTTATCTTTATCATCGCACTAGTCACTATCTGCAAATCCAAGAAGTCCAAGTTTGGACTTGCCATTATAGACCAATGCATAGTTCAAAGTACCGGCTAAATAGCGGCATATGTACAGTGCATGGTTTAAGTGGTCTTGAGTAGGGTTGGCTGCGTATTGCGCCATTTTGGTCACGGCAAAGCCAATATCAGGGCGAGTTCCAAGCATTAAACAAAGCAAGGAGCCAATGACTGCTTGATACTGCGACCAAAGTGCAGGTGTAGAAGCACCAGTGTTTGCCCTTGGTTGATAACCAGTTGGCAAGGGTGTCTGAGCAACTTTAGCATTAATCATACCAAAGCGCTTCAGTACCTTTTCCAGGTATGGAACTTGATCAATTTTAATGACACCATCAAGTTGCCTAATTTGCATTTGGAGGAATTCTTGGCAAGGTCCGAGATCTTGACACTCCCAGTGTTTCATGAAAGCCTGTTTATGCTTCATGAGAGTGGCCTTTGAAGGACCAGTAAGAATTACATTGTCAACATATGCGATCACGATAACAAAAGTACCGTCCGCATGTCAAGCAATGAATAAGCCGGCATCAGCATATAAGCGCTTAAAGCCAAGGTCAGAAAGTGATTTCTCAAGTTCTTTCCACCATGCTAGCGCTGCTTGCTTCAGGCCATATAGAGCGCGTCTGAGATGCAGAACTTTATGTTCCTAACCTTTAGATTTAAAACCTTCAGGTTGCTCCATATAAATCTCTTTGTCAAGTTTGCCATATAAAAAGGCTTTTTAACATTGAATCCTTCAATTGTCCAATTCTCTAATGCAGCAAGTGCTAAGACTATGCGCACAGATTCAAATCGGACAACTGGAGAGAATATCTCAGAGAAGTCAATACCCTTGACTTGTGAGAATCCCTTGGCTACTAATCGAGCCTTTTTGCGTCCATCAGTTTTGATGTCAAAGGTCCATCTGCATTTGATGGCCTTACGCCCTTTAGGTAATTTGCAAAGTTTGAACACCTTTCGTCGGTTGAGAGCCTCCATCTCATCCTGACAGGCTTGAAGCCATTCCTTTTTAAGCGCGTTAGGCATGCGCTCAATTGTCCTATAATTCCATTCACGAACGGAGGACAGATTGGGAAGATTGTCATGAGCAGGAACTGTTTTACTAAGCAAATAACTCATGAACTCTGCTCCCCCTTCCTCGGCTAGTTGTGTTACATATGCAATTTCAGCGTTTTGTTCAGGTGTCGGAGCACAATTATTGGGAGTTGTAGACTCTGGATCAGAACTAGCTCCGGGGACTAGATTCTTGTTTTTAGTTCCTGGTTCATCAGGGTACTTCCAGTAGTTTCTCTGTAAATCTTTAAGCTCTGTGGGTTTTTTGGTCCCATACCAACTACCTGGTTTGATAACTTGCTTCCTGGCGCGACTGGACTGACGTCTTTCAGTCCCTTCATCAGGCCTTAAAGGCGGATGAGCCAGTGGTGCAGCAGGCGGAATTGGGTCAAGTGGGACGTCTCCCCCTTGATCAATATCCCTTTGTAGCGGAGGTGGAATTGGATCAACATGACGAGGCGTATGATCCGGTTCGGAGTCAGTTGAATCCTCAGATAAGGAAATGTCTTGTGTATCTGATGGGCGGCGAATTGGGGGTTTGCCTAATTGGGTTATGCCGGGATGCTTGGCATCAGGGCACTTTGGAAAATGTGTCTCGTCAAAGAGAGCAGTAGTACCAGTGAAAAGAGTATTGGTATTGGTCCTCATGAATCGATATGATTCTTTATGTTCAGAGCCAAGATAAATCATAAGCTCAGAACAAGGTGCCAATTTATTAGTGCGAACATCTGCCGGTAGGTGGACATAAGCACCACAACCAAATACACGTAAGTGCGAGATATCAGGTTTTTCACCATTTAACATCTGATATGGTGTTTTCCAATTCAATCAAGCAACAGGAGCGCGATTGATTAAATGTACTGCATGTAAAACAGCAAATTCCCACCAGGACTCAGGAAGACAAGTTTCAAAGTGTATTGCTTGAGCTTTCTCTGATGTTGTCCGGTTTAGGCGCTCACCACATCCATTTTGTTGTGGCGTATACAGTGCGCTATGTTCAATCTTAATTCCCTCATCTTTCAACATTAATATAATCCCGGTTGATGTATTCTCCTCCCCAATCAGACATAAACTCCTTAATTACAGAGTTGTACTGTCGTTTGACAAATGCTAAGAATTGTTTTGTGGATGATAA